>QEPC01013643.1:3430381-3447702 GCA_003113815.1 Sphenodon punctatus
TCCACCTGTGCCCCCTCCACCTGCATCACTGCCCCTGCATCCACCTCCTCCGCCTCCTCCACTGCCTGTGTCGCTTTCTCTGCCTCCGCTCTCTTCCGCCTCCCTCCTCGCTCCATCCCACCACGCTTGCTTGCTGCTGATTTTGCTTTAAATGTCCCTCCGGTGGTTGTGTTGTTGCTGGTTGCCCGGCAGCGACGCTGCATGCCTTGTGCCTGGCTGGGGCTCGTTTCCTTTGGTTCCGCGCGGGGATTGGCGTCCAGACGTTACTTTTCCTTGGTTCCCGGTGGGGGTCCATTTGACCACGCTTCCCGGGATATTCCCCCAGCTAGCCCGGGAAGCGTGGTTGAAATTGACCCCATGTGGGTATTGAGCGTGATGAACATCTGGCACGTGCTGAACAGACGTTCAGGGTCCTTTGGCCCCGCCGCAGGGTTGAGCGTGGTTCACTGTGGTTGAGCGTGATCTCGTAACATGAAAATACCCACACTATGGTGATGGAGGTTACAAAAGTTCATGAGTAGATAATATAGGGTTTTAAAAAAAAAGAATTATGAAAATATATTGGTTGATCAGAAAGATGGCAAACATGGCAGTTATTATTCTGTGAAGCTAAACAAAGAGAAAAAACTTGCACTCTTTCATAACCCAAGTTTCAGAAATAATGAGATAAAATGCTGTCTGCAATTAAATGTAGACTTTGTGATAACAAAAAGCTACAACACCAGCATGTATTTTCTGCTCCTTAAAAAGATTGTCTGGCTGTTGATTAGATATTTTGAGTACCCAGCTATGGTCTGCAAAAACTAAATGTAAACAACTGTGCTTTTGAACTCAAATATCAAATTCAGGACTCCAGTCTGAAGAGTAACTTTCATGGGGAAAAAAATGATAACTTCAACTTAAACACAGCAAAGTTTCAAGATGATATAAAAAGTGGGGGGTTTGACTGTAAGTCGGGAGAATGTCTATTCAGATCAGGTCATTATACTACATTTGTTGCCAAGAGAGCTCTAATTACTGTGTTCTCAAACATGTCACATCTGGGATTTTTAGTCCACTAGAGTTACTCTGGGGTAATTGCCCTGTAATATAAGTTTAAAACCTCTTCTCCTTCCCTGACCTCTGCCCTTTGGAATATACAGTACATTTCCAGCAACAGGGCTGGAACAACAAATACTCATTTAAGCAGAGATGCTGTGTAAGAGATACACAAAGGATGAAGCTCTGTGTTTTTCTGGGTTTAGAGAGGACTGCATGAACAAGGAAAATCTTCTTGAACTGGACATATGAGTACAAGCCCTAGAGTAGGAACCTCTCTCCCTCAATTTATGCCATTTTTATCCCCACTTTAGTATCTGTGCTTGTGTGAAGATAATCGAAGTTAGAGTGAGTAAAGAGCTAGTTACTTCCAAAAAATAAAATAAAAATGGTGGTGTGAACATTCAAGTCCTATTTGAGGTGAATAGAATAAAAGCAGGCTCTTATCCCATCCTAATGTTTCTGTCAAAAGATGTTCACAATACTGTTCTTCTAAAACAAATAATGTTTTGTCAAAACTTTTTTTTACATTCTTTTTAACCTGAGTGCATAATGCAACATAGGGTGTTAACAAATGTGATACTGGCTTGGATCCTGCTCTGGCCCACTTGGGCCAGCACCAAACCCCATGTGTCCAATCTGGGTTTTCCAGATGTTAATCTGGTTTAAACCCCAGCAGGGTTAGTGGCCAGGCTGGAAACATGGCCCCAGAACCGCAGTCATCCCACCCCAGGACGTGCAGTCAAAATAGTGTCAGCAGGTATGATTTCACCCATAGTTGTGAAAAATAGCAGGGTGTTGAGGTCTTATTTTTGTCATGCTATCATTTTATTTTTTTAAATTATTTTTTTATTTTGATGTGACTTTTATTTGAAAATTTTAAAATACATCAAATGCGACCAAGAACAGAACTCTTTCATACATTTTAAACCTGTAAATTGCCTTGGTCAACTGCTATGCTTCAATACAACAATTCAATATGATAAACATTGTAACAAAAGACGAATTACAGAGACATCCGACAGAAAGCACAGAGTCCCTCCCAACTTCTAAGAGGTGGATCGCCAAAGAGGATTTCCCTCACTCTCCAAAGTTTTGGCATTCAACCCATCCTGGTAAGAGCTTATTAAATTATCACACTCTGTTCATCCAAGGCTTTGATAACTGGGGTCCAAGTGTTCACGAAGCCTTGTTTCTTGTTATGGATATCTGCGTGAAGTTCTTCCATGGTATGCATATACCAGATTCTATGAAACAGTTCGTCCGTGGTGAGGTCCTCCGCTGAACGCCAGTGCCTGGCTATGTTGTTTATAGCTGCCAAACAAATGATTTTACATGAGTCCTGACAGATCGTCATACAGCTTGCAGTAGGGTATAAGCCTGGCAGGGCGATTTATGGCTTAAACGGCACCACCGTCCCTGCTACCTTATTTACTGTTTTCCATACCTTGCTCCAAAAGAGCTGAACCTTCCCACAATCCCACCAACAGTGCATGTAGGTTCCTGTTTGCCTGAAACCCCTCCAACGTATTCCTCCCCCGCCTGGGTTCGCAAACTTCATTCTTTCTGGTGTTAGGTACCTAACACCAGAAAGAATGAAGTTTGCGAACCCAGGCGGGGGAGGAATACGTTGGAGGGGTTTCAGGCAAACAGGAACCTACATGCACTGTTGGTGGGATTGTGGGAAGGTTCAGCTCTTTTGGAGCAAGGTATGGAAAACAGTAAATAAGGTAGCAGGGACGGTGGTGCCGTTTAAGCCATAAATCGCCCTGCCAGGCTTATACCCTACTGCCAGGCTTATACCCTACCCTGGTAGTTAATTTGACCTGTATTTCCCTGACCTCTAAGGAGAACATGCACTTGTTCATATGAGCCCAAATCTTCTTTTCCTCCTCTTGAGCTAAGGGGATATTTAAGTCCTTCCTCCATTTCTTTACGTAATCTACTGAGGGGGCGTATAATATATCCTTAAGTTCTCTGTATACTCTACCTAGTCTGCCAGACGCTTTATTAGTCTTAAAAAGAATCTTCTCTAATTTTGTTAAATCTCTCTTTAAGCTAGCCCTGTTCGAAGGCGACGTAACCAACGCCTTTAGCTGTAGGCATTGAAATAAGTTAACTTCCTCTCTCAGCAGATCTTTGAAACCCAGAGGGGAAAGAAATTTCCCTTCCCAAAATAAATGTTCCATTGTTTTTATACCCCTTTTGTTTAGGGCCGCTCTAATCCCCGGCGCTCTATTGCTTTCCCTAATTTGTTTGGAATTAATTGGTGTGAGTGGGGATAGATCCCTAATCCGACCCATTTTTTTTTTTAATTCTTTCCCAATTCCTGATCATGTTCCCAGTAAAGGGATGATCATTCCTTATCTCACTGGGCATCTTTCCCTTATCAACAATCAAATCTGTTAGCGGCTTTACCCCCAGTATTTCCTTTTCCAGCATAGCCCATTCAGGCGCCCTGGCCTCATGGTACCAATCGTAGAGCCCCATCAACGACGACGCCATATAATATAATTTTATGTCGGGGACATTTAGCCCCCCTTTCTCTTTTAGTTGGAGCAGCCCCTGTTTCTTAATTCTGGGCTTCTTTCCATTCCATGCTATATCTCTCAATAACTCATCGCTCATTTTAAAAAAGGAGCTTGGGAGCTGAATCTGGATAGCCATGAGTCTATAAAGTAATTTAGGGAGAACGATCATTTTATATAAATTGATTTTCCCTAGCCAGGAAGTCATCAAATTTTTCCAGGGTTGCACTTCTTCTTTTAGTTTCTTAAATAATGGTAAAAAGTTTGCCGCATATAAATTCTTTGTACTTTTTCTTAACGTTACCCCCAAGTATTTTAATCCGTGCTCGCTTGTTGGGAATGGAAACATCTTTTTAAGTTGTTCCTCCTGTTCAGCTCGCTCTCCAAAAACTAAAGCAAAGATTTTTTCTTTGTTAATCGAATACCCAGAGATTTTCCCAAAATTTTCCATCACCCTCAGCAATTCTGGCAGCGATTCCTTAGGGTTTGTTATATAGACTAATAAATCGTCCGCGTACAGTGAGACCTTTGTTTCTTTTACTCCAATTTTTAACCCTTCTATAGCTTTATTCTGTCTAATTGCTGCCGCCAAAACTTCCAGGACTATATTAAAAAGAAGGGATGATAAAGGGCATCCCTGCCTGGTTCCTCTCCGCAGTGGGAAAGGCCTCGAAAGTTCTCCGTTAATAACTAAGCTTGATTGTGGATTCTTATAGATAGCCTTCAACCAGCTCAAGAAATTTCCCTCAAACCCCAGCTTCCCCAGGGTCTCGAATAAGAACTTTGGCTCCACAAAGTCAAAAGCCTTCTCCGCATCCGCTGAGATGACCATGGCAGGCTTTTTCTGCTTACTCAAAGTATAAATCACATTTATAGCCTTCCTAATGTTATCCCTGCCCTGTCTACCAGGGATAAACCTGGTTTGATTGCTATGGATGATTTCTCCACTAATTGCTTTGAGTCTATTGGTTAGTATTTTGGAAAAAATCTTAAAATCCGCATTCAATAAAGAAATAGGCCTATAACTGCCACATTGGTCTGGATCTCTCCCAGGCTTAGGGATCAGTGTGATTGCTGCGTTATAGAAATTTTGTGGCATCTCCCCTTCTACTAAGATATTGTTGTATACAGCTGTAAGGTGCGGCCCCAGAGATTTTCCAAATTTTTTGTAAAACTCGTTCGGGAATCCATCTGGGCCCGCAGCCTTATTATTTTTTGATGCCAATATTGCCTCTTGAACTTCCTTATCTGTGATGGGCGTATTAAGGAAAGCAACCTGATCCCTAATGAGTTTAGGTAAGTCTACCCCTTCAAGGAAATTTCTCATTTCTGTCACACAGGGGTTTTGTGTGGAATAGATACCTTTATAATAATCTAAAAAGGTCTGCATAATCTGAGGGAGCTCAGTACAGCATTTATTATTATTGTCAACCACCCTAGCTAGATGAGCTTTCCTTTGGTAAGCCTTCACAAGCCTAGCCAAGGCCTTTTCTGCCCTATTACTGTTTTCGCAGAAATAGAATTTTATTTTTTTGAGTTGTGCTTTTGTCCATTCTAATTCCATCGCGTTTATTGCTTCCTTGTTTTTTATTATTTCTAATTTCAGAGTTTTCGAGGGGGCGATCTTATTTTGCGCTTCAAGCCTTTGGAGAGTAGCGTATAGGTCCTTCTTTTTCTGTCTTTTTTCTTTAATATTTTTTGCTTGCAAGGCTATCAAATTGCCTCTGATCACCGCCTTTGCTGCCTCCCAAAGAGTAGCTGGGGACTGAACAGAATTAGTATTTATTATAAAAAATTCTGCGATAGTTTCCTGTAATTGAGCTATATTCCCCTCTCCTTTCAAGAGGGCCCTGTTTAAACTCCAGTTCTATGATCTCGGACCTTGATTAACTGGATCCTTGAATATTGCCACCACTGCATTGTGGTTAGCTAATACAACTGGTGTTATGTAGCATTTTTTCCCCCTATGTGCATCTATTTTGCTAATCAACACGTGATCAATTTTCATGTAGCTGTTGTGCAGCATAGAGAAATATGTGTAGTCCCTCTGTGTCCCATTCAAATGTCTCCATAAATCTACCCAACCATATTTTTCCAGCAGCCTGGGAATTTCCTTGGTATCTTTCCTTACATTCCCTTTACGGGAATGATCAAGATCAGTTATGGTGGCATTAAAGTCCCCCTGTATTGTAATCCATCCCCTGGCTACCTCTGCTATTTTCTTAAAGGTTTCTCTAAAGAAGATAGTTTTCCCCACATTGGGCACATATATGTTGGCAACTGTTACCCAGTTTCCTTGCATTTTTCCAGTTATGCAGATAAATCTGCCCTCCTTATCCTTAATACACTTATTTAGCTCAAAGTTGATTCTTTTGCTAAATCCTATCATCACCCCGGCTTTTTTCTTTTTGGCACATGATGCATATAGCCCCTGTATTTTTGAGTTAGCAAACCTAGGTACATCTTTGTCTACCAAATGAGTTTCTTGGATCAAGAAGATATCTGCACCTTGTTCCTCCACGAAATCCCCCACTCTTTTTCTCTTCTGAGGAGAGTTTAAGCCTCTGACAATTATTGTAATGGTTTTTAGACGAGCCATCTTTTAGTTTCAGGTTGCTTTTGGAGTACAACTGTATCCTTGATCTATTATAGTTCTGATCTTCCATATTCTCTGTACCTACTGCCTCAACACCTCCTCCTTCTGTGCCATAACCCCCTCCCATGGAGGGGACCGTCCTGCATACTTGCTCTGTGCTTTTATGAAAATCTGAAATTTCCCTGGTTTTGTCTTTCTTGGAATGTTCCCCATATACCCTGAAAAGCCCACCAACCCTCCACACCCTCTTACCCAGCTTCCCTATCCCAATTCCCATCATCTTTCCCCTAGATGAGTTAGGGATCCTCCGAGAATCTGCAACTGGCTCTAAAGTGTCCAGTTGTGCCTTTCCCTCCCCCCCCCCAGCTCCGATTAACAGCACAAAAATGTTTTATAATCAACTCGAACCTTCTAACCAAACAACTGTTCCATAACGCTTCCATACTTAATATCCCCGACCGAGAAAAACCCGCAGCTATTCCTTACTTGGTCATTTTCTGCAGCTCCCTGCAGAATGAAAATAAGCACATGCTTTCAATTTGTTCCTTAAGCTCTTTCATTTTTTGGAGATTTTTTAACTAGAACTCCAGGGCGACCATACCTTTAAGCCAACCAACCTTTAAATCTTCTTTCCAAATCCCCCAGGGATCCCCCATGATCCCATTTTTGGCCTCAAAATATACTGTAATGCCTTGGACATCTGGAACCAACAGCCCAGAACTTTTGCCCTGGAATTTGGAAAGGTGATTTTGATCAGAGCAGCGAGTGGCCTTCCCTTACATCTCCCATATGCTGCCTGTCATCTCAGACTTCCCTTACAGGAGCCCCCATTGCCTTAAACTGTGTAATAGGGATGGGAAAATGCGGTTCAGAAGTTCAGAGTTCGGACCGAACTCAAATAGTTTGGTTGACCAAACCGAACGTTCGAACCGAACTCGAATTCGGAAGTTCAGAGTTTGGACTGAACTTGAACAGCTCAGTCAACCAAACCAAACATTTGAACCAAACTCGAATTCAAACATTTGTTTTGGATGCGTTCGGTGAGTTTGGAATTGAATTTCCATTGGTTTCAATGGAAAACACATTATCGGCTGTAACCTTTTTGATTTTTAAGCTATGTGACTGAAATTTGGGATGCCTCTACCTCCAATAGAACTCAGTAAGTGCTCCAAATATCGAAACAATTTGATAAAGGACTCCGATTTTAGAAGCAGTTTAATTATTGTATTTTGCAATATTCTGCATATACATTCTTAGCTGTAACTTCTTTGTATCACATCTAATGTAGGTGAAAATTGTTCAATTTATATTTCTTCCCATAGTAACTATCTTTGCCAAATTTCAGAAGGATTGGACAAAAGGTCTTGGTATAATAAGTAATAAACATATAAATGTATGTCTGACTATAACATCTTTGTAGTCCAATCAGTGTACATGAAATTTGGCAGGACTACATATTTCACTTTCATAATTATCTCTGCCAAATATCATCAACATATTATAAAGGGTCCCAATTTTATATGCCTGTACAACAAATGTAGAGAAGGGGCCTATGCCTGGGATTCTCGTATGTCACTGTGGTATAAGATCGGTTTGTGATGCAAATTGGCCAACAGAAGTGTCAACCAAATATCCTCATTCTGTGCTGGGACCATCCCAACATATCTCCTCCACTTGTTTCTGGGAAGTCAGAAGCATCTGTTTAGGAAAGAGTCAATAGAAATTCTCTTATGTCCTCTGTCTCAGTGCTGCAGGATGTGATTGATAGTTGGCCAGCCTGGATGTGTTTAAACTATGTCTCCTGACTGCTGGGATGCTATCTCAGAAGTCCCAGTTATGTTGCTTATGCCCGCCACAGGGCCGCCCCCTATGCCCACCTCGAAACCACTACCAATTGGTCCTGTAAAGCTAGAAGCTTGCAGTAATGTGTTTGGCCATTGAATGTGTCTGTCAGTCTTTGGGGTTGCTCCACATCCTTCCTCCTACAGTCTCTCTCCCCCTGCCATGCAGGGTGCCTGCCTCTGACTGGCACTGAATATGCTGATATTCATCTGAATAATGATCTTCATGGGGACAAAATCTATTGCTTATGTAATTGGGTCCCTTTATCAAAATCTCCTGTACATTTGCTGAAATGGCAGGAAAGATATTTGATACATCCCTGTCAAATATCCTGTAAACAGAATGGAATATCAAAATGTTACAGCTGGAAATATATTCTCAGGTTAATCTCTTATACCCTTGGGACCCTTCATCCACTCTTTCCTAAAATTGGCAGAAATATTAAGCATATGGAGGGATATAATATGCACAAGTTTCATGAACATTGAATGCAGGATAAAGAAGTTGTAGTCATGTATGTGTATGGAGCTTTTCTTAAAATCACAACATTCAATTGCTTTTGAAATCAGTTTCCTTTATCTACTAGTTACGAATTTTGGTACCCTTGGTGCTCTCCATTGAGGGTACAATCTCCCTAAAATCCATTAAAAAGTAATAAGAAACAAAAATGTTATAGACAGAAATATGTTTTTTAGTTTTTTCCTTTTATTTCAAAAACCAAATGTCATTTTCAGTTCCCAATTGCACTAAACTAAAGACCGATCCGATCCCGACCGAACCTAATACCAAATCCAAACACAACATTCGACCCGAACCACCGAATGGCTGAACATTTGAACCGACAAACCGAACCGAATGGGCAAACCGAATGGACGAAACGAACGCAGCCGAACCGAACGGCCGAATCCGAACCATGATCTGTTCACCCATCCCTACTGCGGACCTATTCCTTCCCTTTATTTGTTTAACAGGGCCCTTTATGCAACTCTTATTGGTCTAAGCTGCTGGATCCATAACCCAGACTGCCACAGCACACCTTAAGCAAAGCCTTGAGTCCCAAACCTTATACCCCACCAAATATCCTCCCCACATGGCATCCGTTCCCATTTCCCCAGACATAACTTATTACACCTTAAACTCTTAAATCTTAAACATCTGTCAAGTCAATATGCAGAATAACATTGAGTTATATACCTTTCTTAGTCATTTTACACCTGCCTCTGACTTACTTATCAAACTAAACTTACTTATCAAACTAAACTTATCAAACTAAACTTATCAAACTAAACCCTTTAATACTCCAGACACTCAAACTTTCAGCTAGGTATACTGCCCCTGGACATGGGAAAGGTGTCTGGGCTGTACAGTGTTCCCTCATTCTTTGCAGCACCCTCCAAGCCATCTTCAGCCTCCATTTTGTCCTTTGGTAACCCTAGTTGAACTGGGTACTAACACACAGGCACCCAGACATTTGTCTGTAATTCTGGTCATTATCCCTGAATTTACCATCTTTGCAAGTTTAATGCTGCGCCCTAAAAATGCCTGCATTTACCCTTTACTCCTGTAGTAATATCCCCTACTTTAGGCTCAATTAAATAACTATCTCATACAGTTTTTAAGGGGAGATCTTCCCTGCTGTTGTTCGTTAGGGGGCCTTCTGCATTTCCAGCCTAGCTAAATGCTTCCCCCATCCCACTGTGATATACTGATTTATCCTGGACATTTGATTTAAAACTAGGGCTGCTGCAGTAGAGCTGAAAGAGGCCTTCAGGCCATACCCTTTTACCTTCCATTTTGTTTCCATAGACATCCTCCAGAATAGCTATTCCTGGATGGGTACTTGAGTGGCTCAGTTCGCTTATTAAAACGCCCATAATTCTTGCATACCCTTTCACATACAGTTCTTGAGTTATAAATCACTTAACAAACTTTGACATCATCTCCTCCTGCCTGCAACTTATTCTCTTTATAGTTGCTTTTTTGATTTAGTCACTTAGCCAAGTCCACTTAGGTCACTGTCGCCCCACTAAAGGAGATAACCTGCCAGAAAAGCATTTTACCAGAATCTAAAGTGCCCCTAAACGAACCTTTTTTCCCTTTTTTTCTTTTTTTTCTTTTTTTCACTTTCCCTAAAAATCCTTTTGGAGTTGGCCTGTTATCTTTAACGTCATATTAGCTTCCCGGTTTTTATTTATTATTATTTTTATTTTTTCTCTTTCTGGGCTGTCCTGCAGAGACCTCAAAGGTTTATCTTCACGCTGACTCTCCAGCTGCAGCAACCACTGGTTGAGCTGCCAAAAATATCTCTAGATCTTCCGTACTTTCAAAGATTTTCCTCTTCCCCTTTAGAAAGATTAACATTTTTGCTGGGAACAGTAATCTTGGACTCATATTCCTTACATTTAGCTCCCCAAAATATTTACTCCATTTAAGTCTCTTTCTCAGAGTTTCAGCAGCATAGTCTGGAAAGATTTTTATGGCTTGCTGCTGAAAGACAAACTTCTTCTTGCTTCTGGCTGCTTTCAGAACCTCTTCTTTAATATTGTAATTCATAAATTTAACCAAGATTGGGCGGGGAGGGTCTGTATCTTTTTGTGGAGGGCACCCGGTTCTATGGGCCCTCTCCACTATGGCAGTGTGGAAGTGCCCCTCCTCCGGGAAGTTTTCCTTCATTAAAGACCAGATGATCTCATTCATTTTTTCTGCCCCCCCCCTGCTTCTTTTACCCCATTTATTCTCAAATTCCCTCGACGTGACCGGTTTTCCAGGTCTTCCCATTTAGCCAGTAAAAAAGCAGTCTCCCCCTTCCATTTGTTTAACTGCTCCTGGGTAACCATGGAGTGGTATTCTAGCTCCGAGATTCTCCCTTCTGCTGCCTCCACCCTCTTCACCATCCCCTCCATTTTTTTGTTACCTGGTACCTCTTTAATTTGCCTCATTTCAGTCTTGATTTCTTTCCTCATCTGTTTGAGGAGCTTTTTTATTGAGCCCGGTCCCTCTGCCGGAAGATGAACTTCCCCTGAGCTCAGTGCGGCCAGGTCTCCCTCGAGTTCCCGCGCTGCCGCCGCTGCCACCGCCATATTGCTCTCACCGCTGCAGGTCTCTCCCCCGGGCCTCAGCTCCACGACCAGGTTTTTCTGGCAGAAACGCTCAAGAGCGTTCGCCTGTGAAATCTTCTGCTCGGGTTTTCTCTTGCCGGCCATCCTCGGGCAGAAAAACGGGGAATTAATTCTTTTTACAGTGTTTGGTTTCTATTTTTAGAGCCGGGGGTAGCGGAGCCCAGGCGATTCCCGACTGCTAGCTGCGACGCATGTGCAAATCCCCCCCCTTGCTATCATTTTAGGAAAAAATAGATATCATCATTTCCATATGACAAACTCTTATGCCAGTTTAGACATTATTTTGCGTTCCTATCTTTTTCTCTATTTAAAAAAGGCTAAAGTAATTTATTCAAATGATAGAAGCAACTGAAGTCAAATGCTCACTAAGACTGTATTAAGTAATTATCAGCAGAATTGAAAAGTTCAGGTGGTTTGGGTTACTGATATAATTCCTGAGGTCCTCACCATAGGAGAGTGTGGTACCTTTGGGTAGGTGACCCAGGATCCAGCCCCAAAGGCCCACTCTCAGACAGGGGTTAGCACCACAGTTTTTCTGTGGCTTCCTGGCCTGGGTTGGGTCACCACTACGCCAGCTGAATGTCTGATTTTACCCTCTCTCTTATGCCCGCCAGTCACTTCTCAAACGGGGTGGAGGGGGTGGAAGACGGCACTTAAAAGAAATTTAGTAGGATTATACAGATACAGGAGATGTAAATGATTTGGAAACAAAGGAGGAATAGATGTGGAAAACCCTCTGAAGAACCAGAAGCTAGCAGCAGACAGGCAGCTGTAGCCAACCAGCCTCCCCCGATGTGGCTTTCACATGTCTTCCCCCACAGTGCCCCTGGTTAGCTATTCCAAGTTCTGACATCAACGATGGAAGCCCTATCACAGGAATTTTCTGTGTTTGTCAAGTGTTGTGCGATGTCTTAGAAAACCCAATTGGCCAGCACAGATGCCATTCATGCTCTCCCCAATTCCTCCCTTCTAGGGCTGAAGCAAGAATCAATTTGATTCCCATGATAATCTTGGGAGAAACAAGAAACATTAATGAGATCTCAACAAGATCTCAATGTTTTGAGATTCTCATGAGATTCTTACAAAAAACACAAACCACAAAATAGCCACTGGGCCGTTCTGCACATGTATAGGCTTTTGCAAAAGTGGCAGATGCAATGCACACATGAAAATGGCAACTGTGCAAGTGTGCATGTTCAGAAAGGCTGCCCTTTTCGAAAAAGACAGTGATGCTACTGGTGCCATTTTGGAAAAGGGATGCACATGTGCAGAATGGCCATAGTGGTGATTTTGTGCAGTTGTTTTCTTTAATTGAGGGAAAAATCTCGACAAATTGTTGAAATTGGGACTCTTCTCGATTCTTGTTTTATTTGTTTCTAGATTCTCATTGAGGAGTTTGATTCTTGACGAGAATCAAAATTGAGTTTCAGCCCTACTTCCTTCTCCCCTCCCCCCGGTTTGAATTGTTACACTGTTTGTTTGGCCTGACACAGCCTCACTGCAGGCACTGTCAGGGAAAACACAAACAAAATTTAAACAAAACTTCATTGTTTATTTTATTCTGCTTATGTTTTCTATTTAGCTTAAATGAAATTACAAAATTTTGTTTGGGTTAAGCAGAAAATATAAGTGAAATGCACACCCCTAATGATCCCTTTTATTTTACTCCTGGAGGGATGAGGATTCACAGCCATGTTCTTTTTCATGGCTGTGACTAGGGATGGGACTCGGAAATCAATTTCAGTTTCAGTTTTTCAATTCTCGTTTTGGTTTTGGGGTTTTCTCATTTAATTATTTTAGCTTTTTTTGCTTTGAAACAACCCCCCAAAAAAAATCTGTGCAAAAAATCTGCAAAACGAAAATCGAAACAAGAACAGAAGTTTCGGATAGAATCAAAACAGTAATTTTCGGGCCATTTCAGTCTATCCAAAGCTGAAATTCCGATCCCTGGCTGTGACATTGAAACAATGGCCTAGCTCACTCTAAGTAAAATTTACCTGCAACAGAAGAAACCTGCTGTGGCATTAACGGTTTTCTGGAATTTTCATCTTAAAGTTTTGCATCAGAATCTCTACTGAATAAGTTAAATCAAGATGCTAAGTTTGACGTCTTGCTTCTACAGCATAAGGAAGCTGGTAAACACACTCCAAACTGCTGAGGATGACTGCTGAGCTACTGGGGAAACTGCTGAAGGGACTTTTCTCTGCCTGCCCTGTTTGATTACCACCTGCAGGAAGGCTTGCACTAGGGATGTGTGAACGCGGTTCGGATGTTCATCGTCTGGACCAAACTCGGTTTGTTTGAACATCCGAACTGAACCCAAACCGACCAAACCGAACAAAACTCTATCCGAACTCAAAAATGACCAAACAGTTAAGCCACGTTCTGATGAGTTCGGATGAGTTCGGTGGGAAAAATGTGACTGGAAGACCCAGGGATGGGGAGTCAGCTGAGGAGCAGACTTCCTGGCACCAGGGATGGAGAGGCTTGGAGCAGGATTGAGCCTGCCCAATCACCATCCCTTTTCTTCTCAGACAACTGGCTTCACAGTCTGCGATTGGACATGGGGGATGGGGGAGCTAGGCTGCACAGAGCCAATGGGGCTCGTGGTAAGGCGGGCACAGCAAGTAACAAAAGTCATTGTCTTCCCTGAAATGATGGCTGAAGACAGGCTCCCTCGCTGTTGTCATGTGGAGACCAAGGCTTGGTTTTCCCCCAAACTATGGCATGGTGGAGTCCTGAGGCATCTCCATCTTTTGGGACTGTCTGCAGAAATGCTCAGTACCTTGCCCAGGCATGGGAGGAGAACGCTAATAAAGAAACAGTTAAATGACCAGGCAACTCAGGCTGATTTGGGATATATTGCAGCATGTAGGAGTACCCCATTTATAGTATGTTTAAATATATGTCAGGGCTTGAACCTTATTTGGTTTTGTTGACTGACTATAGGCTACGTAGAGCCTTAACTCTTCTATGTTTCGATTTACTACCAACAAAGTTGTTAGAGGGGAGGTGCGATGGTACCCCACACTTCAGTAGAATTTGTTCCTGTTCATTAGGGCAAATCGAAGACTTACCCCATGTATTGTTTGTTTGTCCACTTATGGCACACTTGCGAAAGCTTTATTTAACCCCTGGGATTGTTGCCAAACCTTATCTTTTGCCCCAACAGCTACTGCAATTCTGTGCCCTGGCTAGATAACCCAAATTAATTATTAATATTGCCAGGATGGCTTGGGATCTTCAGATGTTACGAGATCACAGTCAACCACAGTGAATCTGCACATGGTGAAAGTGATCCCGTAATGTCTGATGGGGGGAACAGATGTTCCCTCCCCAGATGTTGACCATGGTGAATCACGGCGGGGAATCACATTCACCATGCGATCAGTGCCGGCCCCGCGGGTTCAGTTGATCATGTGGAGACTGTGATTCCACACCGTGATGAACCGAGCCGTCATGTCTGGACGGCAGCCACAGACCGGAATCCCCACCGGGATTCTGGACCATGGTTAAGTCGGGCGGGCGCTGCAGCTTCATTGGCCGCGGCGCCTGCCCACCTCCCCAGAGAGCAGGCAGCGGGGATAGCATGGGGGGGCAGGGGCGTGTGGCCGCACATTGCGCTGTGCAACCCCGCCCCCTCCCCGATTCCCCGCCGGGAGCTGCCAGCACGTCTGTTTGCCCGTGACGCAGTGGCCCTGGCGGGGAATCATAAGTTTGTTTCCATGACGAGGCCAATTGGCCCCGTCATGTCTGAAAATACCCTGTGTAAGCGGTACTTTTAATAAGATTTCGGTTCAATATGTTAAATAGGGACAACTTGCCATATAATATTTTTAAATTTCTACGAACTATTTAATTGGTTTTTCTCCTTTGTTAATTGGAGACACCAGTTTGTATTTTAATATTTTAATTTTTTGTATTTTTATCAATTATTACTTCTATTGTTCTACTTGCCATGGCTTTCGCCAGTGCCTTATTAATAAATAAATACAATACAATACATTGCCCTCCCCCCTTCCAACACCTTCTGAGCTAGCCACTGTTCCTGAGAGCAGTCATTTTCAGAAGTCTCCCTCTCCTAGCAGTGTGTCTTCCTAATCCTCCTATTTCACCCATCCCACACATTTACCTCCCTAGTATCATTTATTTAATTTAAATTAGATAGATTTAGGGGTTATTTTTATTTTTTACCCCTTCCGGTGTTCTTTCTCCCTATTCTCCATTGAATCCTTCCTGCCTCTCTTTATATATTCCATCCCTGATTCCCTTCCCCTGTTTTTGAATTTATTTAGAGTAGGATTAGATTGATTTTGGTTCAGTTTTGTACCCCTCCCTGTGTTGTTTGGTATGAGCTATCTGTGCCCCCCCGATCCCTGTGTAAGATAGGTAGATAGATAGATAACTCCTACGTCTATCTATCTTAGTTATAGAGATAAATATAGTGTGTAGTGATTCAGTTTTATAGTGTGTTTGTAGGACTAGGCCTTTGTAGTTATTAAATATTCCATTTAGTTACATAGCTTTTAGAATAGTTAATAGCAGTTAGATTTAGCATAGATATATATAATATTAGATAAAAAAATTGAATAAAAAAAAATATAAAATCTTTGTGTGCATTCTTTGGGTTGAAAGACATCGAGAAGGGAAGTAGGAGAGGCCGGTCTGCTGCCCGTAAGGCAGCACAGAGGGGTAAAAGATTGGACAGGTCAAACTCAGATGGTAACAGATATAACTTTTATAATAACTTTTTAAAAAACAAACCTTAACAATATAAAAAGACATAAAAATAACAAACTTATTAGTATTTCAGGGCCAAACGATACCGATACTAAAATCTTCAAAATCAGTATCGATATCGGCACCAATATTGATATCGATACTGATTTCCGAATGTTCAGCCAAACCAAACTCCGCCAAACCAAATAACCGAACCCTAACTCAGTTCCTGAATCAAATGACTGAACCAAAACTCGGTTCCTGAACCGAACAACCAGACAGCTGAACCGCATTCTGTTTGCACATCCCTAGCTTGCACTTCCCATAAAAGGAGCCCCCCTGGTCATTAGGTGGATGCCTGTGAGTAGCTGCCAAGGATTGGTATCATCTGTTAGGTGACTGTTACGTGGCCATAGGGGCCTTTGGGGCTTCTGTTTCTATACATATGTATATCCATTTTTATATTGGTTTTAAGTGATTTTTGCTGTTTGGGTGGTGGGTTGAGAGAATGACTGGGTGGGGGAGGAATTAATTTTGTGGGAGAGAAAGGGGTTTAAGTGCTGAGGGTAGGGGTGTGTATTTTGTGTTTGTTATAATAATGGTAACAAAATTAGCATTTTTGTTGTATTTGTAATAAAGTTTATGAAAAAATAATTATGAAATAATAACAAAAATTTGCATTCATTATTATTTTGTTGTTTTATGACTTTGGGGGGACACATTTTAGGCTGTACCTTTTGTGTGTGTTTGAATTTATTATGATTTTGACAGATTATGCCCCTAACACAAAAAAATATGCTTGCTAAACTCCAGAAGGATTGGATGAAGGGTCCAGATTTTATAAGCATTATGGTTTGTGATGCATTTCTGGCTGTAACTTTTGTACATCCAATTTGGAAGAAATTTAGAAAATGTGTACCCCTTACACAAGGAATCATCTGTGCAAAGTTTCAGAAAATTGGATAACGGGTCCCTATTTTATAAACAATTTATGTTTTCTGGTTTGCTCATACATTTGCAGCTGTAGCAGGGGTAGTGCATCCACTAGGGAATCAGGGGAAATGCCCCTCCTGACCCCAGCACCCAGGACTCCCCCCGGGTCCTGGTGCTGTAGCATTGCCTCTGCTTCTGTGTGGTTTTTTTTTTTTTTTTAAATCACGCTGCGCACACAATCAGAGTGAGAATGGGAGGAGCCACTCAAAGAAGAACCTTGTTTACGAGGTTGCTACCTCTAAAAAAAGGATCTTCAAGATGGCTCCAAACATTCTCACTGTGTGCGCCGCATGGTGAGACTCACCCCTCCCCAAGGCTTCCTTAAGACACGTGACCTAAGGAAGCCTTCAAGATAAAAACAGGTAAGTTCTACTCTTTATGCAGAATGGGCGGCTAGAAGCGCCGTCCATTCCACATAAAGGGACCCTGCAATGAAATAGTGCCACAGAGGACATAGTGGGGGGACATAGTGGGGGGAAATGGGGG
>QEPC01013643.1:3447714-3460276 GCA_003113815.1 Sphenodon punctatus
GGGGCACATGGGGACATGGTGGGGTATTTGGAATGTGGAATGTGGGGGCACACTGGGGAGGGGGGAGCAGGGGCACATGGGGACATGGTGGCTGGAGTGGTGGCATACGGGGACATGGAGTGGGCACATGGGGGGAGGAGGGAGCGGGGGGCACATGGGGACATGGTGGCGGGAGTGGGGGCACATGGGGACATGGTGGGGTATTTGGAATGTGGAATGTGGGGGCACACTGGGGAGGGGGGAGCAGGGGCACATGGGGACATGGTGGCTGGAGTGGTGGCATACGGGGACATGGAGTGGGCACATGGGGGGAGGAGGGAGCGGGGGGCACATGGGGACATGGTGGCGGGAGTGGGGGCACACAGGGACATGGTGGGGTAGTTGGAATGTGGTTTTTGTTCACTTGATGAGGTGGAGTGTTAACTACTAATTCCCCCCCAATGCACACGCAGCAAAGGATGAGGGGGAATTAGTATTTAATGCCCTGTTCAATTGAGGTTTTGAAATCCTGAGATGTAACTGTTAATCTGGTGATTTTAGGTGTTTTTGAAATGCTGGAAATGTGATGTTTGTGATAAAATTGAGGTTTTGAAATCCTGAGATGTAACTGTTAGTCTGGTGGTTTTAGGTGTTTTTGAAATGCTGGAAATGTGATGTTTGTGATAAAATTGAGGTTTTGAAATCCTGAGATTTAACTGTTAGTCTGGTGATTCATGGGCGTTAAAATGCCCCCCCCCCCCACGCACACACACACGCAGCAGAGGGCAAGAATACAGCTTCATAAGGGACTTCTGAAGCGGGGATGGGGTCCCTCCATCACACATGCAGCAAGTCCCTTCTTTCTGAAGCAGTATTCTTGCCCTCTGCTTCGCGTGTGTGTGTTTGTGTGTGTGTGGGGGGGATTTTAAGGCCCATTAACCACCATACTAACAGTTAAATCTCAGGATTGCTGGATTAAATAATGTAATGTCCATCCAATGTTAACCCTGGGAACTCCTTGCTGCTAGGTTATGCCACCTACCGTTGCCCTGGCTCTGCCTACCATTGCCCTGGCTCCGTGCCTTGGTTCACCGGCCGACCTTCTTGCCCCTCCAACCTCAAAACACACCAACTGCCCCTGAGCTGTCGCACCTTTTGTTGTCGATCCAATATAGATGAAATTTGGACTTGGTGTACCCCTGATAAAAGGGATCATTCCTGCCAAATTTCAGCCAAACTTTCCTGACCCTCAGAGCATTGTTAGATGAGACACTTTTCTTGTGGACTTGTAAAGTCCAGGAGAAAGAAATTCTCGCATGTATATGCGTGTGTGTGTGTGTGTGTGTAGACATTTGCCCCCCAAACCAGAAGTTTGTCGGTGCCATTGAAAACAGTGAACTTGCACATGGACAGAGATGCAGATTTGTGAAATCTCAACATCGAGTATTGAAATATCGGATATCAAAACCAATTGGTTTAAATTGGTATCACCTATCGATGTGGAGGTGCTTTGGCTGTTGAGGGCTACCAGTTGTGAATTAGGCAAGGATCTATCCTGGCTGGTAAAAGTCATCTGGGAGACACTGGGACCATTGCTGATTGGGGTTGTTAATGCCTCCCTTGGGAAAGAGTGTTGGGTGCCCTTAAAACTGTGATTGTCCAGCCCCCACTCAAGAAACCATCTTTGGATGCTGTCTCCATGGCCATCTATCAGCCTGTCTCTAACCTTCCCTTTTAAGGAAGCTTATCTAATGGGTGGTTGCCTGACAGCTCCAGGGCCATCTTGATGCCATTGGATTCCTGGATCCATTTGAGTCAGACTTTCACCCTGGATATAACACGAAAACTGCGTTTGTGATATTGGTTGATGACCTGTATATGGTGATTGACAAGGGAATCTTTGGCGAGAAGATGCATGACAGATGAATGCACCAGGTTGCTGGTGATATTCCAATGACTGTTGGCAGAATTGCTGGTCCCTTTAGTGGAAAAAAAATGAAGGACCAATGACTAGCTGTCATTCCTGGAAATAGAGATAGATAAGGTTGCTGCAACATCCAGCCTTCCCTAGGATGTTAGCCAGCCTGCAGCAGCTCATACAAAAAATGAGAGATAAGAAAGTTTACTCTTAAGGAAATGAAGAGGCTTCTGGGTCATCTGAACTTCATATGCAAAGTGATAGGACCAGGCCAAGAATTTTGAAGCCATTTAGCAAGGTCAATTTTGTGTGTGAAGGCCCTGCTGTCAGGCTCCGGGGGCGGAGCCAGGGAAAAGGGGAGGAAGGAGGGGGGACAGATGTAGGGAATCAGGAATGCCCCTCAGATCAAACGAGGAAACCTCTCAGCCGCTCTTCGATATCCAGGAGATAAAGCACTCCGCATAAGTACCAGCCAAGCTGGTCTAGGAAGGCATATGACTCATCATCGAGGTGGAGGGACAGGGAAGAGACACACAGAACCGGGAACTGGAAACAGGGATCAAGGGACCAACACAGATGGGGACAAGGATCTCTGAGGCAATGAGGGTACAAGGGAACTCTGAGGCAACAGGGGAAATGAAGGCACTCTGCTGAGGCAGTGAGGGTACAAGGGAACTCTGAGGTAACAAGGGAAATGGGAGGCACAATGAGGCAACAGGGGAGGCACACTGAGGCAACAGGGGAGGCACACTGAGGCAACAGGGGAGGCAGGAGTTTAGGAACAGGGAACTAGAAGATAGAGCAACCCAACTCTAACAGGGAGTAAGGAAGCGGAAGGGCTCTTAACATAGACCAGGAGGGGTGAAGATACTGGACAAGCCCAGGGGGGCATCAGGGTCAATAAGGAGAGACTAGCAAGACACAGAAGAGATAAGAAACAGCCATACACGTACAAGGGGACTTACACAAACTAGAAGAGCAACTCAATATGTACGCGGGGTAAAAGGAAACCACCCACCGAACCTACATACAAGCTACTGAGAGGAGGGGGAAAGAGCTGGACACTGAGAGCCCCAACACACACAAACACACAGTAGAACAAACAGATATCAAGACACGGAAAAGGGGAGGGTATGACACACAAGGGCACACTGAGGGAGGACAACACACTTAAGACTTACAACCATAAACAAGCAGAGCAAGAGGAAAGAAGCAGCAAGAGACGTGAGCTGAGCAAGGATCACCAAGGAATGATCTGAAGCTCCATGCCTGCCACAGCTCCCAGTAGCCCTAAATACCTTTGGGAGCCAATCAGGGTGTGGCAGGTGCAGCCACGCCCTTCCCCAGGTGTACAACAAAACCAGAGTAGGCAAGAGGAGGAAAAGCTCAGAAGGGGGAAAGAGCTGTTCCCTGAAACAGCCTGTTAGTAGCACAGGTTGTAAGAAGCCTCCCAACCAGGACCGAAGGCCAGGGGGTCAATGCAGGGCTGTGACACCTGCACCATCACGTTAGGGAAACTAGAGCAATCAGGGAGGACCTAGAGGTCTGGGTGAGTTTTTTATAGAACTATAATGGCATCTCCCTTTAGAGTGAGGTGCACCTCCTTGAGGTGGAGCTTCAGATGGTTTCAGATGCAGCAGTGACTTCAGATTTTGGAGTTGTCTTTCTTGGCAGGTGGTGTGCCCAGCGGTGGCCAATCCATTGGGTGCAGGTGGGTTTGCTAACCGACATAATATTCCTGGAGATTTTCCCACTGGTAGTTGCAATTCGACTATGGGGGAACAATTTTAGGAATGCTCATGTGTGATTCTGGACAGATAATTAAGCTGTGGTGCATGTGGTGAATGCTCAATCCTCCAGATACTCAAGGGTTATGATGAGGGTACTGGGATGCTTTGTGCTGCAATGCTTGGAACTTAACATTTATTTCTCAGCCAAGCATATACCCGGGTTGGATAATGAGATAACTGTTACTCTTTCTCACCTACAGATGAACTGGTTCTGTTCTTTTGCTCCTAGGCATGCCATAAGCCTGATCGAATGCTAGTGGATCTTTGGGGGCTTGGGATCAACTAGTGGACATTGGTGTGGACCAGTTGTTCGACAAGGTGATGCTACAAGCCTACACAAGGGTGTTTGAGAGCTTTCATTTCTTCCTTGTGGAGGAGGAAGGGATCTGAGGTCAATGTCCCATTCCCAGACTATGTAAAGTAGACTATGGCACACTTGCGGCAGCAGGTTTTAGCAGAAAGAACCATTCAGGGCTGACTGGCATTCATATCCTTCTTTAGTAATGCAGATTATCAGATTCCTGTGCAGCCTTTAAGACCAGGCGGGCCATAGAGGGTTAGGGCAGGGAGGAGTCTCAAGTATGGGATTTTAGGAAGCCAGTGTCAATTAACACGCTGCCTCGAATAATGACCACCCTGAAAGGTCTATGCGCATCCACATTCAAAACCCTCTTGTTCTGGCCCGCTTTCATCAGAGCCTTTTTTGTGGCTCTGCATATAAATTAATTGGTAAATGCTTAAAAAAACCATAGCTCAGAGAGAGCCCAACTATTAAATGACATAGAGTTGAAAAGCAAGTCATTGCAGTTACACATTCACCAATCCAAAACTGATTAAAACAGGGAAAGGACAAAAATTGAAGACCAGCCTCTCTAAGGCAATATGCCCCATGGAGGCTATGTACTGCTACCTATAATGGAGGGGCCAAGCTTTGGACCATCTCTTTATCCATATGGCTGACTCGCCACTCGCCAAATTCCAATTCATGGCAGTTTTTAAGGTTTGGGGCAACCACAGCAGTAGGCTTACAGGCAGAGGTTATCAAGAATATAGGAAGATGGAAATGGACAGCCTATCGCACATACATGAGAAAAATTGAGCAAGATAATTATGTTTAGTGGGTGCTCACAAACATAACTTTACCTGCAGTGTTTACAAGGGAGGAAGCTACAAGGCCTTATTAACGTTGACTGGCAAGAATGACATCTTGGCAACTGCACTGTTTGTGAGGTTGGCAACCAGAAGGAGAGATTTCATTAAAACCAGGTAGGTTAAGATGGTTGAAAATTAATAATCTATTTTACTCATTCTATTTTTTAGCTATTTATATACTTTTATATTTTAATGATGGTATATTAGTTTGGGGTTGGGGATGGGTGTTGTATTCTATTTCTATACTTGTGGTGGTGTAAATGGCAGGTAACATCTTACTGTCTGATTTATCAGCTGAGCTGATATGGTAGCACCCCATTAAATGCAATCTGGGGATGATAGTAAAGTTTGTATATGAATTTGTTGCTTTCTATATAAGCACTTAAGGAAGGCAATGAGGCCAACACTCCATGTCCATCCCATTTTGCACTCTATTGTATTTAAAATTTAAAATTTAATAATGTTGTTGTATTTGATATACTTCGCTCCTCCTCTGTCCCTTCTCTCACCCTTCCACGCCTTCCCTGCTCCCCTAAGCGCCTTCGTCCCTTCTCACTTGCTGCCCCCCATGCCTGGAACTCCCTCCCTGTCCACATCCACCTTGCACCCTCCTTTCATACCTTCAAATCTCTCCTTAAAACTCACCTCTTTCGCTCTGCTCTGTCTGACTCTTTATCCTGCTGAGCCACTATTCCTATACCTACGATCTGTTTACCCTTTTCCTTGCAACATGGACCTGCCCGCTGTCATTCTCATCGTAACCAAGCCAAGCACGTGCACTTGAGACCTCGCATCTTCATGAATGTTAAACCCCTTGTCTCTCCCTCTGTTCCCCTTCCTAAGTCTCTCCCCCAGCTCCTGTCTCTCAGATTGTAAGCCCTAGGGGCAGGGACCGTGTCTATTTTATTACTTTGTAAAGTGCCAGGTACACTGCTGGTGCTATATAAATGTTTGTTAATAATAATAATAATAATAATAATAATGATATGTTGGGTCATGGCGAGAGCTAGTACCCGTAATAAAATTTATCTTATCTTATCTAACTTTAACCGTTTTCTTTGCACCAAGTTTAAAAGGAAACATCTCCATAAGGATTTGTGGACACAGTATTGTGTGGTGTGTTAGGCCAAGAGCAGCATCAACTAATTTGTAAATGCAGCTGGGCTGTGGCAGAACTGCCCAGGTACAGTGGCTAGGGACTAGGGGCATGTTCTGGGCTCACCTACTGCCCAGATGAAAAGAAAGGGCCCGCAAATTGGGCCAACCAGACCTGCTTATTTATTTATTTATTTAATAATGTATATCCCACTCCCTCCAGCCTCATGGCAGCTCAGGGCAACTCACAACACATTTAAAAATAAATTAAAACAATACACAATATACAAAAGGGCTGCTAAAACGTTAAAAGAGTAAAAGAGGTAAAAGACACTGGAAAACACCCACCCTTACTCCCTCCACCCCCAAAGACCCGGACAAACAGCCAGATCTTACAGGCCTGATGAGAGGCCAACCATTTGGGAACTAGGTGAGCTTCCTCTGGGAGGGAGTTCCATAGCCATAGTGCGACCACCGAGAACAATATCTAGGTGAAAACGACTTGGAACTCAAAAGGTCTCAACTGTGGCAAAATGCAGTAAGGGGGTGCTATACAGCTGAGACACCCACCTCACTGTGTTCATCCATATTTCTAACCTGGGGTCCCCACAGCTGGCAAACCCCAGAAAAACCTCATTTTCGCTGCCACCACCTGGGGTCCACAAATCAGAGGGGATCCACACAACGTAGGATATGTGAAACCCAGAAATTTATAAGCCTACAGCTTCCCAAAGCACCCTAGTTTCCTTTATCTGGTGTTCTCCCCCTTCCAGGAGGCAGAACCCTTGGAGCAACCCAGAAGTGCTTATCTTGGTCAAAAGCTGTCTTGGCTAAAATGGGAATTCCTTTCTCCCTTTTTGGTAGCTATGCCTTCCAGGTGGAGGAAGGTGTTCTTTGCAAGCAAACACACACACACACACACAGTGGAGTTAAGTATAGAAAAAGCTTATACTTTTCTTATAGGGTTAAAAAGGTAGAAAAAGGCACAAAAGGGTAAGAATGCAAGATAAGTCTTTTTAGCAAGCCCCAGAGTCCAGTTTGAGGGTTACAAGGACCCTTTTTGACTTTGCAACTGCCTAAACTGTACTTGTTCAGGCAGGCAATCCAGTTGCTTATAATTAAGTTCTCCATGTACAGATAACTTACATGGGGCACAATCCTTAGTTCCAATCTGGCAGAAGCCCAAATCTTGCAGATGTAAGAGCAGGCAGGAAGAGGCAAGAGCCAAGGGGATGTCTGTCCCTTTTAAGGTCCTATTCCCCTTTGCTGGGATTGGTCCATGAGAGGTCACCTGATCTATGACCCAGTCCAAGGCAGGGAGGTCTGTGCCCAGCCATTTGGTGACAAACCAGTTACTTGGTTCAGGAAAGTGATTAGGAATGTGGCTAGGTTGCCATGTGCTCACAGGAGAAAGGAGGGCAGGTTCCACCCTATTCAGGAATTCAGTGCTGTCTGATGCTGTGCATCAACTAATTTTGAAATTTATCTGGACTGTAGCAGAACTGGTTGGGTACAGTGGCTGGGGACTAGTGGCATGTGCTGGGCCCCCCTACTGTCCAGACTAAAAGAAAGGGCCTACAGATTTGGCCAGCCAGACCTGCTGGTTATATAATTAGGTGAAAACAGCCTGGGACTCAAAAGGTCTTGACCTCCTGAGAATAATGGGAAAAGGTATCAAAGCTATGGGAGCTCTGGCTGGCTAACAAGTTGTGGTGGTCAAATATGTTGGAGCATAAGTCTTGGCGGTATGCTCACAGTTGTGGGAGAATCAACCGGGCCAGGATTAAGTTTAACAAGTGATTGGGAAGCTGCTGGAGGGCATTGGAAAATGTGCAGTGCATCACTGGGATAATAAATGGTAAATGCTATGATGATTCACTATACACATGGGGTGGTGTGCACCTATCAGACAAGGGAAATGACATTTGGCTGAGTGACATCAGAATTAAGCTCCAGGAGCATCTGGGCATTCCTGTATAGGGGATGGGGTGGGTGGAGTGGAGAGGTCACCTCACTGCCTGCCCCCCCCCCCTTTTGTTGCAGATATCAGACAAGGAACACAATAAAATATAATGCCCTGTGGGACGGATGTAAAGTATCAAATGAATTACTATTAACAGCCAGGGGATGGGGGAGGCCCCACATTGGGTTCTGTGCTGCTGGGCAGGGCTGCCTCCTCCTGTCCCCACTCCTTTCACCACCATCAGGAGTGAAGATGGTCCTTCTTTATAGGAAGGACCAGCAAGAGGGGGGAAACCAGATGCATCTGCTTCGCCCCCTACCACAAAATCTTGTCTTGCATTGAAGACAGTTGTGGTTACCTCTCTGATCCTGTCAGAGGGTATGCCCCATGAAGGGCTGCCCACTGGCCTGTAAGGGCAGAACTCCTGATATAGTGTACCACAGGATATAGCAAAGTGTGTCCTGATATCGGATTTCATGGGTGATGCTGTATTCAATAAAAGTTGCAACCAATGCCCTTTCTATACCAACTTAGTTGTCATGTGGTCTGTGGTCCTTGCTGCACATCTGTACCTTCTACCAATTGTTCATAGTTATGATCACCCCCATCTGGGTTACTCATATTACAGTTGTAGCTTGTAGAGACCCTATGAAAGGGACTAGGAGGGTCCCACACACACCAGCCATGACCAGGAACTTAGTTACTAGGCTCTGGAGGCTAGTCCAGCTGTGGCACCTAAAAGGTGTCATCCTGTACTACCTCAGTAGCTATGCCATCCGGGCCGGCATTACCTCCTCTTAAAGGGCAGGCTCAGGCATCCAGCCTGACCCTGCTACATTAATGCTTTGCACTGGATCTCTGCCACAAGGTCTGTCGGTTAGGTCATGAGGCATCCACCCATCCATGCCTACAAGATACCCTATAACTATCTCAGTTACTTTTTTTTTTTTTTTAATAGCAAGTCAAGTATATTTTCCTGAATGGTAGCTAAGTAAATGTCCAGACCAGCAGGGGAAAGGTAAACTCTGTCCTCAAAAGAGCTTTGGCCGCATAGTACACATCCATGGCTGTGCCAGCCACCTATCTCCTCTCTCCCTAACCCATTTCGCTATTCCCACAGCCATCTGTCGGGGATGCTGTAGCTGCAGATTTCCTACATTGAGCAGGGGGTTGGACTAGAGGACGACTGAGGTCACTTCCAATTCTATGATTCCCTGTTCATCTTCTTCTTAGCCAGGTCCACACTCTGGGGTTGCACCACGCCCTGCCATTCCTGGCACTCTAACAACTGTAAAAAAATCCAAACACACCTGTGGTAACATAATCCTAATCTCTTCCCAATCTCTTTGGAACTATCTAATTAAATCCAACCTGGAAATGCGAGGAAGGTCATTTCCTCCCAAGTTAATGATCAAAAACTGAGAGGGGACATCGGCCATACCATTGTTGACACCAGGAATATGCTTGGCAGAAAAAACTGAGGCATTGAGTGCCCCCTGCAAAACATCTCACAAAATTCCCTTACTAGGGTTCTGTGCATGATTCCCAGTGTAAAAGTTATTCTATGATCTAATACGTTATACAAGAAATTTCTATCTATTTATGACATGACCACGCCATATGAGGAGATGATGAAGTTGGGTACATTTATCTTGGAGAAGAGGGATAATTTATGATAATTTACAGATATTTGAAATACTGCTACAAAGGGCATTTTCACACAAGACACTCCCCACCCACTAAACATCCACCATCCACCTACTATACATGTTGCAGGGCTGCAGTGTTGCCCTGTGGGTGTCCTGCAACATGTATAGTGGGTGGTGGGTGGAGAGTGGCTTGTGTGAAAATACCCAAAGAAGCAGAACAACTGTTCTCCATTGCACTGGACACCAGGACAAAATGCAATGAACAGAAGCTAAAAAAGAAGGCAGATTTATATTAAGTTTCAGGGAAAACTTCCTGATTGTGAGGACAGTTGGGTAATGGAACACACAAACTAAGGAAGCTGTAGATTCTCTTTATAATAATTGGACATTTTTTATTTTTAAAAAAACCCCAAAAGTAAACAAGTAAATCAATATAAAAGCAAAGCATTTATTTATTTATTTATTTATTTATTTAATACATTTTTACCCTGCCCCTCGTGCCTCAGGCAGCTCACGGTGGCTCACAACTAAAAAATCATAAATATACAATATAACAAAAGAATATATATAAAAAATAAAACCATAACAGTCGAGCAGTCTGCAAACCAAAAAACAAAACCCACTCCATCTCAAACCCATCCTCAACCCTCCCCCACCACAACGTGTCCTGGCGGAAGAGCCAGGTCTGACACTGGAGACGGACCTCCACCAGGAGAGAGAGAGAGCATGAGGGCGGCTGCTGAGAATGCCTGCCTGCCAGTGCCCACTCATCTATAGTGAAGAACCTCCAGGAGGGCACCCCCAGATGACTGCCAGTACCGCCCAGGGCCCAGAAAGTGAAGCAGTCCTTCTGATAGTTAGGACCCAGGCCGTGAAAGGCTTTAAAATTAAAAAACAGCACCTTGAATTGGGCCCAGAAAACTAGACAACCAGAGCACCGGCATAATCTGCTCACAATGACCCACCCCAGTAAGCAGACGGACATCCACACTCTGCACCAGCTGCAGTCTCCAGACCATCACCATGGGCAGCTCAGTGTAGAGCACATTACAGTAGTCCAAGCTCGAGATGACTGGGCAGGGGGCTGGGTAGGGATCCTGACAAGAGCTGACTGCAGAAGCTGCCTGGATCCCTTGCAGCTGTGTCAGTCTCCTCTCCTCCTCCAGGTAACTCCATAAAGGGGGACTGCCCCAAGGGACTGTTGGAGGGGGCTGGGCAGGGATTCTGACAAGAGCTGGCTAGGGAAGCTCCCTTGCTCCCTTGCAGCTGTGTCATTCTCCTCCCCCAGGTAACTCCATAAAGGGGGACTGCCCTTAGGGACTGGGTTGGGGGGGAGGGGCAGCTCCCCTTGGAGTGAGGGAGGGGCGCATCCCAGGGGGGTGGAAACTGCCCTCCAATGCAAGAGCAGGGGGGGTAGTAGTGGGTAGGGATCTCCCTTGAGAGGCTGGCAGGATGACCCCCGGGGGAGTTGGGGGGGCAGACCGCGGGGGGGTCTACAGCTATATGGGTTATCTTGGGCTGGGGGAATTATGATCCCTCTGGGAGGCAAATTAGAACTGTGAGGCAGGACAGATGTTATATTCCTTTTCCTCTCACTAGCCCCCATGCAGGCGGTGAGGTGATTTGAGATCAGACAGCCCACAGCCTTGGGTTACTGCTGCTGAATGCGAGGTCAGTGGCCAATAAGTCAACTGCCGTCCAGGAGATTATCCTGGACCAGGCATCCGACCTCGCATATATCATGGAGACCTGTCTGGACAATGAGTCGGGGCCTATATTGGCTGACCTTGTCCCGGATGGGTACTCCGTGCAGCATCAGCCTTGGCTGGGGGGGCTGGGGCTGGGGGGGCAGTGTAGCCATTGTTTTTAAGGATACATTGTCTGTGAGTGTCAGTATGACCCAGCGGCGATCAGCACAACGCCTTGAAGCATGCCGCCCAGCGCCTTCCAAACTGGGGTGCGCCGAGACTCCCCCGGCTGCGCCCCCCCGGTGAACACTCAAGCTCTGCCAGAGCCCCTAACCCTTCTGCAAATACCTCAGCGGCATCCCTGGAAGCCAGGGATGCCAAGAGGCCAGGCATATCCACAAGCATGGAGGGGGTGGGCCTGACGTCTGTTTGACGCTCCACATGGTTGCAGGCATGCCAGGGGGCGGGGCTACTAGCTTAAAACCCTGATGCTGACAGGAGAGCAGCGCTGGTAATCAGAGTGCTTTCCCCTCTGCGACAGATAAGTGCATTCCTGAAACTGTTGTTCTTGCTTGACTATCAATAGTGTGAGTGTCTTGAGGGTGTGTGACGTTCCTGGATTCCCTTCCTTCCTTCTCCATAGTGTGTGTCTGTGGTGAGTGAGAGATTGTGTGGTGTTGTGAGTCCTTCCCCCATCCCTTAGGTTGTGTCTCCATCCCCTGGAACATGTGAGAGCCCCGTTCCTTGCCCCTTCCCTGACTTGGGTCCCTTCTCCCCTACAAGTCCCACTTCCCTCACGGGCTTCTCCTTCCTGTGGACTGTGGTTGAAACACAAGCAAGTCGACAAGCGTGAGGGGACTTTTCTCTGTTCTGCGCCCAATGATGATAGGGGCCCGTCCTCTCTGAGGTCAGATGAGCCCATACACTATCCTGACAGGCATTTTCCCTTCGCTGTGTCCCACGGAGCAGAGAACCAGAGCCCTTGCATGCACAGAAGAGGGGAAGAACTGTATTAAACCTTAATATGAATGCAAATTGTGGAACTGTGCAAATATCACATGACAGATATATAAAGAAACAATTATTTATTCCCATTCAATGGGTACTGTGTTAATTAAAATGGCAAGGCATGATCATCAATAATGTGTGTATTACAATTTAACATACAACTGTATGCAGCAGAAAGGGCCCCACTGGAGCTCTGAATGGAAAAGAAAAACTTCAAAAGTCTAATCCTGGATTCCTGAGGAATATGGTTGATATGCCCATGGTCTTGTCCTTTTTCAAATGGGCTTCTTTGGCATAGGCCTTCAGCTACCTGCCAGACG
>QEPC01013643.1:3471012-3493968 GCA_003113815.1 Sphenodon punctatus
TCCCTCCTCGCTCCATCCCGCCACGCTTGCTTGCTGCCAATTTCGCTTTAAATCTCCCTCCAGTGTTTGTGTTGTTGCTGGTTGCCCGGCAGCGATGCTGTGTGCCTTGTCCCCGGCTGGGGCTCATTTCGTTTGGTTCCGCCCAGGGATTGGCGTCCAGACATTACTTTTCCTTGGTTCCCGGTGGGGGTCCATTTGACCACGCTTCCCGGGACCTTCCCCCGGCTAGCCCGGGAAGCGTGGTTGAAATTGACCCCATGTGGGTATTGAGCGTGATGAACATCTGGCGCGCACCGTACAGACGTTCAGGGCCCTTTGGCCCCACCGCGGGGTTGAGCGTGGTTCACTGTGGTTGAGCGTGATCTCGTAACGTCTGAAAATACCCAATGTAAGACCTGGCTGTTCCACCGTGCTTTTCCTGTGGGAGAGGGGCTGGGTGGGTTGGGTTAGGGTGGGGGGTATGTTGTTTTTTATATTGTATTTTAATAGTGCTTTAATTCCCATTATTTCTGTTTTAAATGGTTTTAATATGTTGTTAGCTGCCCCGAGATGCTTTTAGCAGGAGGGGGCGGCATACAAATTTTATTATAAATAAATATTATAAATAAAATGATGAATGCATGGATGACAGTGGCAAGGTCAGAGTCTGAGCTATAAGGGCAGAGTTGCTTCATCCAATGTCACTGGCGAAAAGCACTCCTGACCACAGCCTACACCTGGACATCCAGGCACAACTGAGAATCCAGGATCACTCCCAGGCTCTGCACCTGAGATGCCAACATAGGGCAGACCCTGTCAATGTGATGGGTAACCCTTCCTCACCCAGATCTCCAGACCTGCCAATGAGCATCACCTCTGTCTTGTCTGGATTCAGTTTCAATCAACTTGACCTCATCCAGTCCACCACAGCTGCCAAAAACCCGGAAAGCACAGAAACTTCAGGGCTATGGTCAGATGAAAAAAAGAGGTGCACTTGAATGTCATCACCATATCGATGACAAAGGACCCCCCATCTATGCACAATCTCCCTCAGCAGCTGCATATATACATTGAACAAGAAGGGGGACAGAATGGATCCCTGCGGGACTCCACATGGGAGATCCCTGGGAGAAGATGGACAATCTCCAAGGACTACTCTCTGAGATCTATGTGCTAGGAAGGAAAGGAACCACTACAGAACCATTTGGTCCACCCCAGCAAGGTCCCACAGGCAAGTCACCAGCACCTCATGATTCACTGTGTCAAAATCCACTGAGAGATCAAGTAGAACCAGCAGGGTCAAATGTCCTCTATCCAGATCCACTGGCAGGTCATTGCTCACAGCCACAAGTGCAGTCTCAGTGCCATAACCTAGATGAAAACTGGACTGTGAAGGATGCAGAAAACTGACAGGGTTGAGATACTCTTGTAACTGACGAGGCAGCACCCGTTCAATAACCTTCCCTAAAAAGCAGAGGTTAGAAACAGGCCAATAGTTCACTGGTGAGTCAATGCTCAATTATGGTTTCTTGAGGAGAGGTCAGACTACAGCCCCTTAAGGGACTCCGTGAACCTCCCCTTCCCCAGTGAGGCGTTGATCAACTCTGCCAGCAATGGACCTACCATCTCCCTGTTGGCCTTAACCAGTCAGGACAGGCAAGGGTCCAGTTCACACATTGTGGATCTGACCGATCCAAGCACACACCCCTCCTCAGCAGGAATCACCAATTGAAAATGACCCCATAAACACTGACCAGACAGAACATTCCTAACCTCTGGCTCTGCCACTGCCTCTGAAAGAGCAGAATTGAAGTCTTGTTCAATGAGAGAGATTTTGTCTTCAAAGTATGCCATAAACATTTCACAGCGGGCCCCGGAAAACTCCGGGTCCAGATGAAGGCAGGTTGGGCTGACCAGACCTCTTATCACCCAGAAAAGCTCTGTTAGATGTGACATTGAAGACATTATGATGGTAGCAAAGAACCCCTTCTTTGCTGCTCACACAGCCATGGCATAGCTCTGTAAAAACATTCTATCCCACAATCAGTTGTCTTCAGCATGAGTACAGTGCCAACATCACTCTAACCGCCTCCCCTCTTGCTTCAGCCACACCAGATCCTCCATAAACCATGGAGACCTGCGGTGCTGAAATGCCAGGAGGGGACACCTAGGAGCAACCCGATCAATAGCCCCAGCCAAGCAGACATTCCAGAAGGCCACAAGGGCATTGATGGAGTGGTTGCTGAGGTCTGTGGGTAAATCCCCATGAGCAACCATCTCCGGGGGCAGACCATCATAATCTGTCTCACACCTGTCCTCTCAGGTGAATGCGCTGGAATGAGAGCCCGCAGGAGGTAATGGTCCAACACTGACGAGGGCGAACTTACCACACCCCTGATCATCAGACCCCCTGCCTCAATTGCAACCTTCATCTTCAGTGTTAGACCACAGGCACAATTCAAGGTCTCTGTGTGTGCATGCAGGAAAGTGAGTTTGGCTCATGGGGGCCAAATTCACTTCCCCGCGCACCTACACATGAGAGTGCCTGAGGCAAAGTCCCCTGCCTTCAGTCTGCAGATGACTGATTGTGGCAGAGACTGTTTTTAAAGAATTAAAGCCTCGAGGTTCTTTGCAGCTGTATAGCATACTTTAAGTGTACCTTTGCTACATTCTTAGTTATCTCTGCAATGCAATTCTACACTGGGGCTCCAGTCCAAGGTCCAGAAGTGTGTGCATCCAAACTCACTGCCAGTGCATGTGCACGCATAAAGCCTGAGGCAAAGTTCCCTGCCTTTTGACCTAACCACCACGTAGCAGAGGGAGAGGCAGGGTACACCAGAGAATGCAGACACTGGTGTAGACTGAAGGTGGGGGACTTTGTATGTGCACAGGGAAGTGAGTTTGGCCCCCATGCACCAAACTCACTTTCCTACATGCACACATAGGGTGTCTTTAAACATAACATCAATGGGTGTCTGAATGTGTGTTTTGACCTTGATATGAACACTGGTTTGGCCCTGTGTTCACCATGTGGCGCTGCTTAGACACACAGCCCATCTTGGGGCAAATCGGTGTTTTACTCTCCACCCGATCTCAGCATGCAAGCACTGCCACCTCGTTGCCCATGTTGTACCTGCTAACACACCACACAGTATCGTTGTGTCTAATGATATTGCATGGCGTGTAAGCAGGTACAACACGGGGAATGAGGCGGCAGCGCTTGCGTGCTGAGATCGGGCAGTGAGCAAAACACCAATTTGCCCCAAGATGGACTGTGTGTCTAAGCAGTGCCACATGGTGAACACAGGGCCAAACCAGTGTACACATATGAAGGTCAAAACACACATTCAGACACCAGTTGACATTATGTCTAAAGACACCCCTTATGATGCAATGGTGTTCACATCGTGTGTTCAACATGTGGCCAAATTGGTGTTGGGATTTTAACGGTCCTTACACACAATGGCCAAACATGGGGTTTGACACTCAATATTTGTTATGTCTAAAAACTGCCCATTGAGACCTTGGATTGTGGCTTTACACTGAAGACAAAGGCTGCAGTCTTGAAACCACATGAATAACTCCATAATTCACTTGTATAAGTATCTTCAGGATTGGGGTCTTAATCTGAATAACTAGCAACTCTTTGGCCTTTCACTGAAATAACATTGTTGAACACTATACACTGACATTTCAGAATGAATCCTCATCTGAAAGAACACTGCTGCATTTATAGAAAATTGAATGCATCACAGCATTTATTTTAAAAGCTTTCTGAACCCCTACAGGGTGATAATTTGATTTTCATCTCATCTTGTTGAGAAGCCAAATCAGAATTTCTCTGCAAGGTCAACAGTCTAATTAATATAATGCGTATGAACACCTTCCTGATTAAAACTGGGAAACAACTGCATTTTTTGTTAAAAGGTAGGGGCTTTTTAAAAAAAATAATAATAATCACAAAACCAACACTTTGTAAACACACTTTGGTCCTCAAAATACACCTGTACATTTTAACATTTAAACATCAAAATTCAGCTTTCTAGATCATTTCCCCCCTAAGTTATAAATCTTTAATATTTAATTCATAGATGAAATAAACATTTTAATGCTTGTTAGGGATGGGCGAACAGAACTGAGTTCAGAAATTCGGTTCGGTTCAGTTCAGAAATTCGGTTCGGAAGTTCAGTTCGGTTAACCAAACTATTTGAGTTTGGTCCGAACTCCGAACTTCAGAACAAAGTTCAGAAATTCAGGCCCCATTGAACTAAATGGAATATTATCTTTTTGGGATGGGTGAACAGAGCCGAGTTTGGAAATTCGGTTCGGTTCGAAAATCAAGTTCAGTGCGGAAGTTCAGTTCGATCGACTGAACTGGTCAAGTTCAGTCTGAACTCCGAATTTCCAAACTGCGTTCACCCATCCCTAATGCTTGTATGCACTCAGATCTGACCGTGATGAGTCCATTCTAGGGCCATAATTCAACAAGGTACTGAAGCAAATGCCTAATTTTTAGCATGGGAGTATTCTTATTGAGTTGAGCAGTCTCAGTCATTGAACAACTAAATGGAAAACTCATTTTGCTTTCAGTTTAGCCTTCTCACCATCATTTCATTTCAGTTACACACACAAATAGCCACAGTGACGCATAGCACAGAACTACATAGGGTATTTTCAGATGTTACGAGATCACAGTGTACCACGTTGAATACCCACCTGTGGTCACCGTGGCTCGAATGTCTGTTTGGCAGCCGCCAGATGTTCGCCATGGTCAATACCCGCAAGGGGTCAATTTGAACCACGCTTCCCGGGCTAGCCGGGGGAATGTCCTGGGAAGCGTGGTCAAAAAGATCCCCAGCGGGGACAAAAAAAAAGTAACGTCTGGCTGGGCGCCACGGCTCGGGATCCCCGGTGGGATCCCGGGCCATGGCGCTTCCGGCCCGACGCGGCGGCTGCAGTGGCCCCGCCGCCCGCCTGTCTCCCTGGAGGGTAGGCGGTGGGGTGCGTGGAGGGGGCGGGGCCGTGCGGCTGCACGTTGCACCGCGTGGCCCCGCCCCCTCCCACATTCCCCGCCGGGATCTCCTCGGCACGTCTGCTATGGCGTTATGGGGTGATCCCGGGGGGGAATGATTTCGGTGATTTCGGTACGGGGCCAAAGGGCCCCGTAACGTCTGAAATCACCCATAGATGATTAGTCCTATTTTATGGGATTTCTTGCTTTATAACTTTCCTTTCTACTATGAATTTAACTGTATGAACTTTGTTAAAACATTTTACAAATATGATAGCTTTCCCATAAATTATAGTGTTGTTAGCAATAGGAGGACCTATGAAAACTAGAAGCAAATCCCTTATACCTCCGGAAACAGGCTTAGAAAAAAGGAACAGGTTTCTAATGGCTCAGTAATAGAATAAAGGAGCCCAGATGATTAGTGAAAAATTAAGCTTTTTGTCTGTCATTGGTCTAGGACTAGATACCCACACTTTTTACTCATCAAGGTCCAAATATAGGACCTCTACCATATTTGAAAGCCTAAAATGAGGCACACAAAATTAATGCAAGTAGGAATTTTAGAATTATTATTATTCTTTTATAAGTAATTGTCAATGTTTAAAGTGCTTTACAATCCTTATCTAGTTCAATCTTCCAAGAACCCTGGATGTAAACAAACAGACGGCAGTCCTGCCTCTTCTCTGCCTTGCCTCTAGGTGGCCCATCCATCTAAAGGCAGTCCACAAGATATGCAGGCAGAGCAGAGGAAAAGAGGAGATTGAGAAAGTTGGTCTTGCAGGAAAAAGTCCAACATATTCACTGGGCTAGGTTTGGGGAACTTTTTCCCTTCCAGAGACCTCTGTGAAAAGTAATAGAAGCACTTAGGGCTGCATACACTAAAAACATATGTGATGACAGTGTGCCACCTTCATGACCTGTCCCAGGGTGGAAAATCCCGAGCACACAGTCCAGGTCAAGGCACTGGACACACATGACTGTGGCCAGGAAGCTTCCTGGCAGCCACAAAGCTCTGGTACGGTCTGCAGAAATCCCGGCCGAACATCTGGCGATGCATTGTTACACTTATCACTGGATCCCAGGCCAAAGTGATTCAAAGCGGGTACAAAGCATGTCTGTTCTTACCCATAGAAGATGGGTGTAGGGTGCTTAAAAGGTATGCTCAGAAAGAGGAGGATCTGTGCCCTCGGCCTGTCTCCTTTGCTTATATGCCCTGATCTCTGCTCCCTTCCCTTGAGTTCAGTCTTTTAGGCTTTGGAGTAGGAAATGGACCTGGGGCCAGATCTAGGAACTGGAAAGGAGCCACATAAAAACTGGACACATGCTACATTTGGCCCCCAGGCCTGAGGTTCCCCATCCTTGCACTAGGCTACTCTGGCTCTAAAATACTAAGCATAAATAGTGTTTTCACTTTATTCCTGCTGCCAATAACTTCCAATAATAAAATTAAGGTGATACTGCTAGGTAACATTTGGATTAAAATGAGTGACAGCATCTGACATTAACAAACACTCATGAGGTATGACTACACAATGAATTTTTAGAGCATAGGCTAATTCCTTTTTTGTGGGGAGTAAGGGAAATTCCTCTTTTGTGGGGAGAAAGAGGAATGTTATGACTTGCAATTTTCAAAAGCGTTGAGATCTTTTTAGCTTGGGATTTTCAGAAAAGCTTCTCAAGCTCTTTTGAAAATCCAAAGCCAAAACATACCTCTTTCTCCCACAAAAGGGGAATTATCCTATCCTCTACAAAGCTTGAGATGCTCTTTTGAAAATCCTAGTCAAAACATTAGTTAGGTGCCAAACATACTCTAAATTTCAATTTAAATCTCTTAACATCCTTTGAAAATGTAATTCCCGGTGGCTTGCTTTAAAAAAATAAAATAAAAACAAACTAATGACTCTTTGCAGATGCTGATAGTTGTGAGATATGAAAAGTAGTTCTGCTGAAGAAGATAAGCAGAGAGTAGCTGAAGTGGTTAATGCGGTATATGTAGTTTAACATATAATGGACATCTCCAGCAGATATGGAAAATAAATAATATGTATATGGTACATGTAGAACTTACAACCTTTCATATACCTTCTTCTCACCCTATCTCAAAACAGAACATTTTCCCTTGGAACACCCTGCTCCACACTCACAAACACCCCACCCTCAACAAAAACACCTTGTCGAAGATGGACACTATTCTGTTTTTGCCTGTGATTGGAAATGAAACTTCACAATCATCAGTGTTTCACAATGTTTCTCACAGTTTCACTTTCATCAATGGAAGCAGAAATTTGCTTGTACGTCAATGCTCATCCCCCACCACTCCTTTCCCCCAAAGACAAAAAAGAATAAAAATGCATCTTGGCAAGTTTTTGAAGTATTATTTAAAGAACCCAATAAAAATGTTAATATTGGGATATTTTTATTATAATTTAAAGAATGCATTTCTACACATTCCTAAAGAGAGCAAGAGAGGCAGCATACAAAACCTTGAATGATATATACTAAACAATTTCCCTGGCCCAGAGAGGAAAACTGCAGTGGACTTGGGCCAGGCCAGGCTGCTGAACAAACGTGACCATGGCTGGGGCACAAGGGAGGGTGGGGAGAACCATGAACATGTACCCTGCTGGCTCTGCCGCTTCACTGCACCCAGTACCCCAGTCCCACCATGATGGGCACCCATGGAGACCAATGATGGCCAGTCATGACAGACCTGATCCAGGCTGGGTTGGCGATCCACCAACAGATGTGATAGTTGGGTGGGCCTTAGCCTGGGCTGTGACCTCTGAGGTTTTCCGAAGTCACAGCTTGGGCTAGCCACTGACATGACCTGGGGCAATCGTGGGCCTTCATCTAGTGATGGCTGCAGAGATGTGACCACAGCCATTCACTGTTTTTACCCATTGATTAGAGTTAAGCATGCACTGCATGGGAAAACTTATTTTTCAGATGAGAGGCATCCCAGCATCCCTTTCCATCAAACTCAAAATTGTTTCCCCAGCTCAGTCTCTCTCAATTACCAAAGCTTATTGTATATAGTAGCTGATTCTTGAACACTGCTTGAAATTTTTTGCAGGTAATTATTTCTCTGCCTTCTCATTAGTATTTCTGCTTGACTCCATGCTGATTTTGTATGGTGAGTTGTAGTGAGCAATTCCAATAGTGACGCTTTGCTGGGTATGAGACTGCAAACAAGTATAGAAATAACTGAAAGAATAAACTAGAGACAAAAATATATATATGCCTTTTTAGAGATTTGTGTAAAGCTGCTTTTGCAACATTAGATTTAAGACTACCGTGGGAACCTCTGGAGAGATAGCATGTATGCTAGTAGTTAGTCTGGGTGTGGGTTCGGTTGACGTGAATGGGATTCATTCCCATGGTAACTACCATTATAGACAATGGGTATTTTCAGACATTACGAGATCACAGCCAACCACAGTCAATCCCGTGGCAGGGCCAAAGAGCCCTGAACGTCTGATCGGCGTTTGCCAGATGTTCACCACAGACAATCCCCAGCAGGGGATAAAGCCAACCACCCTTTCAGAGGTTCGGAGCAGACCATCTCTGGAAGGGTGGTCAAAGCAATTACAAGTGAGAAACAGCAAAACCGAACAACTGAACGGCAATCACCAGCCAGAAACAAACAAAATGATCCCCAGCTGGGGCCAAAGCACGCAGCATGGCTGCCAGGCAATGAGCAACAACACAGACCAGGGAGGGAGATTTAAAGGGCACACAGCAGCAGGGGAACATGGCGGGATGGAGCGAGGCAGAAGGGCGAGGAGAGTGGAGGGTGAGCAAGCAAGGGAGGAGGAGGAGGAGGTGATGCATATGGAGGCGTGTGGAGGAGGAGCGGCAGCAGCCAGGGCAAGCCGCCCCAGAGGGGACACCCGACAAGGAGGAGGAGGCACCCCAGAAATGGGTAAGGAGAGCCAGCACAGGGGCACCGGGTGGGCGGAGGAAGGGGGGAATGCAGGACAGCCACGGGGCTGAGGCACCCAGGCAAGCAACACTCCCACACACACTGTTACGACCCACAGACCCGGAAACGGGCCCGGGAGCCGGAACCCCGGAAGAGACGGGCGGAGGACAAGCGGAGTAAGAGGAGCAGGAGGGCCCACGTGGGAGACGGCCATACCAGAGAGGGGGCAATGGAGCCACAAAGAGACCCAGAACTTCATCAGGATCTGGGGGTCCCAGGAGCACTAGCTGGAACTCACGGTAAACCAAAGGAATGAGCACATCTACAATGAGATCGTGCAGGACATGGAGGCGGTGGGGTACCACAGGACAGTGGCCCAATGCTGCACCAAGGTCAAGGAGCTCAATATGGGGTACATGGCGATAAAGGATGACAACCGGCGGTCCAGGAACGGAGCCCAGACTGCCCCCTACTATGATGCCCTGGACCGCATCCTCCATATGAAAGTATCCATAGTCGCCCCATGGCTCTTGGGGAGTGCCATGGTAAAGGGCAGGGAATGGGCCGATGTACCCCCTCCCCTCGCCAACCCGCTAGAAGGCACCAGCTCCGGGGGCCCGGCTCCCACAGAGGAGTGCCCCAGGTCCTCGAGGTGCAACATGTCCCCCTGGTGCACCAGCCCCGGGAACCAACACCCCATGTTCAACCCGGAAGGATCCGAAGCCGGCACACTGGGCACCCTCAGCCAGTGGACCCTGGGGGACCACTGCAACACTTAGGGGCCTGCCTCGGAGGGCTCGAAGACCGACTTCGAGGGTAGGCAAGTGGGTGAGAGGGGGAATGGGCCGGAGGTATGGGCCAATGGGGGGGACCCCCAGAGGGCACGGGCCCATCCCTAACAACCCCAGAAACCCCAAACCCTGGAAAGGGGGCAGGGGGGCAACATGGCCTGCAAAGGCACAGACCAGGGGGGAAGGGGATGCTGGCCACTCACCTGTGGCCATGGGGGAGAGGGGGGCCACAGCACGCCTAACACAACCCACCCCACCCATGTCTGTACAGGTCACAGCGCGCCCCAGCACACGGGTCTGGCAGGCGAGGGGGATGGCGGGGAGCAGCCCTAGGAGCAGCCAGAAATCCCAGGTGAGGCTACACAGCAAGGGGGTGGAGGGGGCACCCCGGTGTCTTCTGGGTGTTCTGACCATGGCCCGGAATCAGCATCACGTCTGTTGCGCTGCCCTGGGCCATGGTCTGTCCATCTGTTTCCCTGATGAGGTCCCGCTCCCATCACTTCTGTTCGGGGCTTTCCTGGACCATGGGATGGAGTTGGCTGGCTCGCCACTGCTGGGAATCCACTGAGGTGATCTGGGAGCACGTAACGTCTGAAATCACCCATTATCGTGCCAGACAATCATATCCTAAAGACAAAACCATGACTGTATATCTATGTATGAATACATTTCGGAGCAGAAAAACTTTCAAATAGCTACTGTAGAAGAACCAATGAACTAGAGTGTATATGTATGTGTATATGTATATAGAAAGGGGTGGAGACCGGAGTTCTGCATTTTGAATGCATGCAACTGCTTCTCTGGCCAGGGTTGGCTTTACCACAGGAAGATAGGCCTCACTATTTCCCCTATTTTTTTGGGGGGGGCTGCAGTGACCCCCATCTTCACTCGGTCAGGGTGGAGGGCTCCTACTCCCTCCCATCAGGACCCCAAAAAACAACCACCTCAAGGGCCCTTCAGAGCTTGGGAGTCCTCCCCACCACCAAAACCTTCCTCTATGCTAAAGTGGGTGGAGCCCAGAGGGTGGGGTTATAGGAGGCCCTGCACTTTGTCTTTGCCCGGGGCCCTACAAATTCGAAGGCTGGTCCTGCTACTAGGCATATTTCTATTTCCTGTCCGCATATATGGTGTTCTTCTGAATGCCATCTCCCTTCTGGTTCTTCTGGTTTTTCACTTCTCACTCCCTTGATTGTAACCATCAGGCCATTACAAAGATAGCTGTTCCCAATTTTAAAAATGAAAACAATCTAAATGAAAGAAGATTCTTTATGCCAAAGTAAGACTTCATGTCAATATTAAGGACATTTTCTATGACACTGTTGTTCCGTATTTTAATTGAAATCCTTTGCAGAAACACTGTATGCAACCTGCATTCATTAAAGTGAACAGGAGTTTCGCCATTGACTTTAGTGAGTGAAGGACTGTGCTCATTATATTTTCTTATTCACTTACCAACCCTTCAGGCTTCAATATGAGAACACATTACCTAGTAGCAAGTATAGTTTCTTGTTCTATTTAAAAAACAATTTAGAATTGGTAAATATGTGGGCTATTTTGTTTCTACATTTTCTGAAAAGAATAAAATTATTTCCACAAAATAATGTTCATCTTTTTTCAGCAAGCTTTACTTTACAGCAGCCACTGTATAACAACACTTTGGAAAGCTGTGCATAAGTAATTTCAGGATTGGTGAGCTAAAAGCCACATCTTCCACAAAATCAATGAGTGGCTTAACAGCACAACGGTCAAGAAAGAAGACACCTGAACCCTAAGATTACCAACTGAGCTACCCAGGCTGTCTTCTGACTATGCTTTTCCCAGGAAACTGATAACCACAGTTTCCTCAAAACCAGGAAATGTGGGGCTGTGAAGACCATGAAAAGGGAGTTTGACAACACATTTTTACCTTCCAAGAAAGCAGAAACCTAAACAGGAATTTTAACGAAGAGTCTTCATATTAAGGGTCTGAGGTGCTGCTAAGGATGCTATCCAGGCACTCCGCAGGTTATCTCCTGACCACTCTATTCCAGGTAAATAGACAACCACCTTTCTCAAAATTCAAAAGAGGAGTATGATGGCACAATTCACCAAGAACATAGATGACTGAATAGGGGCTTGAACCCTAAAATTAAAATCCATTTGCCATCCCTCCCTAGCAGCCCCCCAAGGAGGGCAGGATTTGCACGTGCCAGGCAGGGTCTCTCCATTTGCCATCCCAAGCACCCCAAGGAGGGAGGACTAGAGGCATCATCATAAATGCATATTATTGCTTAGGTGTTGTTTATGTGTTTCTGTTTCAGAGAGGAATCAGATGCCAGTGCTGGTGCCATGCCACGCAGGATACCCAGGCAGAGGTCGCTAGTGCCACCCCAAGACAGTCAGCGGACAGGTCCAATGTCTGGAATAACTATGATAAGGAGAATGGGTTCTCCATCTGCAAGGTAAGGCACGGGGGCTGGAACAACAGGGAATGCATATGCAATATGCATTGCCGTCTATGACCTGTTAGGAATGAAAGTCCGCTTCAGAGAGAGATTGGCCACCCACCCACTTGTGGAGACAGAATGCAGGCAGGGCGTGACACAGACCAATGGTCTGACACAGTATGGCATTTCTTATGTTCCTATCTTTTTATGCTCTTTAGATCTGCAAGAAAAGATTCCGGAGGCAGAGAGAGGGGACCACATCGGGGCTAATCTCCCATATTGAAAAGCTCCATGGCAAGACGGTGAGGTGGCAGGAGGACTCTGGCATGGCTGTGCAGCCTGAGCATCAGCTCCAGAAGAAGGGGGGGAAGGCAACCCAGAAACGATGGCATGTAAGCCCTTCCCCTTCCTCCAGCCCAGATGTGGAGTCCTCCAGACCCCGGGAGTCTACTGTGGCCAAGGCCTTTTGGGCCAAAGTGTAGCGGCCTGGCCGCCAGATGATGTCAGGCGTACGCTGCCTGGAGAACTGCCTGGTGGAAAAGTTCAAGGCTCTCAAGGTGGAGAAGAAACAGGTGGAGACGTACTCCCAGTACATCTCTGCCGAGATGGAGAGGCTGGAACTCTACCACCAGGCAGTCTCCAGGTGGCATTTGGATGTGGAAGGGGCTGTGGATTTCACCGTGGCCCTTGGCTATGAGATAGAAGAGCACAGGGTGGCCGCCCCTCAGCCCTGTGCTGCACCCTGCTGCCTTTTGCCTTTCCCCCAAGTCCTGAGGAACAGGTCCAAAGACTAATAGTTTCCTTTATAAGTTTCCTTTCAATGTTTGGTTTTGGTTTTATAATGTTGTTGTTGTTGTTTTGTTTTGTTGTTGTTTAAATAGTTTTAATAAACATTGTTATATTTGTTGTTATGTGCTTCGTTTGACCTGTCCAGACTTTTATCACTATGTGCTTATGTTCTGGAAGGCAGGTGGAAGAATCTCATACAGCTTGTCGATCCCTACCAGAAGCATCTGACTGGCTCCACATGTAGTGTAGTTAAGGTATTAACCCAAAGATGTGCCAGGCAGCAGCAGGATCTCAATTTGCAGACCGCCCCCCAGAAGGGTCAGGGCTTGTGTCTGTGTGGGTGTGCCAGAGAGAAAGAAAGGCAGGCTCCTTGGCAGCAGGAAGCAGGCAGTGGGCTTGTATTTCCAGCAGCTTCAGTGGGCATCCATGTGTGGGTGAAGAGGAGTAGACGGTTGCGGGGGGGGGAGACAGTCTGGCATGCGGGCACCGGGCTTCTGGATGCAGTGGAATGGAATGCATCCCCCAGTGATGGAAATGATGGTCCCAGAATCTCGTTGATGGTTCCTGGGACGGGCGGACATGACTGATTCAGGTACAATGGAATGACAACCTATGTGAGTTTAATGATAATTATGTCCCCAGAATTAGTGCATGGTTGGGCACACATCATTCAATCAGTGATAGGTTACCACCTACAGCTACAAAAACGCACACAGGCAGGCAGGTACATATAATGCATTGTATTATATTGATATATTCCATCTCATTCTGGTAGGTTTGCTGCTGGATGTGGGCAATGGCCAATGGGTATCGATTGGGTGCATGAGCACAGATGGGAGTTCTTCCTGGTTCTGGAAGATGGCAGCTTGAGCTGGATACACCTACCTCTCCCCGTCCACCCTTCATCTCTCTCATTCTATCGGGGACCATCTCTCTCTCTCTCTCTCTCTTTCTCTCTGGCCATATAGTGCATGTGACAGCATGGGTGGGATCGTCTCTGTATCTCCTTCTAGCAGTGGGGAGACTTTCTCTCAGTATCTTATTTCTCTCTCTCTCTCTCTCTCTCTCTCTCTCTCTCCATGAACATCAGGTTGCATAAAGAAAAGGTGGAATAACAGCGCCCCATGAGTGGAATGATGGCACAAGAACCCGGAGGGTGGGTCTTGGGCTGGGGCTAGAGTGGCAGCTTCTAGATATTGGACACATCCCTCCCTGCCAGTAACTTAGGGCCCAGAACCCTGACGGCGGTTCCTGGGGCTGGAGTGGCTGTTTCCTGATGCCATGGCACAGACAGCATATAGGCCTGAGGGCCATTGGCACTAGCATCACCAGACATTGGTTGCCAGGATGCAGAACCCTTGGCACAGGCAGCATATAGGCCTGGGGACCATTGGCACCAGCAGACATTGGTTGCCATGGTACAGAACCCTTGGCACAGACAGCATATAGGTAGGGCCCCAAAGGAAACTCGGGTCTACGATTCGCAGACTTCCTGCAGAATTCCCCTCCCCCTATGGAATCTCCTGCCCCACTTACCCCAGCACAGAATTTCTAGCTTGCACTGGGAGATGTGGGGCAGGAGATTCCATGGAGGGAGGGGAATGAACAAACCCTCAGGGCTTCCCCTCCGCAGCCTCCCCAGCTACCAGGGCTTGCCTCCCCCTTCCCAGTTAAGATAATTAATTAACTTACCAGTGACCTCAGTGAGTCCGACGCCAGCATCGCTCTAGTATCCTACCTACCTGCTTCATACCCCACACCCCCATGGTAAACCATGGGGCCCTGCGGTGTCGAAGTGGAGGCAGGGGATGTTTTGGAGCCACCCTGTCTATAGCCGCCTCCATCAAGGTGTTCCAGAACTGGACCAGCTCATCGACAGTGTGGCCATCAGAATAGGCCCCAATTAATTGTCTAGCCAGGTTTCCGTGATACATGCAAGATCGGCGGCACAGTCCAGGATCACCTCCTGGACTGTTGTTGCCTTATTTGACACTGACCTCACATTCAACAGCACCAAAACCAGGCCGAGGGCCCCCTGACCAAGATCCACCTGCTCATCTGCTGGGGAAGGGATAAGCGGAACATGCACCAGGTACCTATCCCGACTCACCACCCCCACTCTCCCCCCCAAGACCATATCTCCCCTGGCCTATCATGACCCCAATAGCCGTGCCTATTCCCCCACTCAAAGCTGGTTCATCCTTGTCCTTCCTTGTCCCCCGGCTGGTCCATCCTTGTCCGTCCTTGTCATGGACGAATCATTACCTCCTACAGACCTCCCTCCTAGCACACGTTTGCCAGGACTGTGAGGGAGATATATGTAAAATACCAAAACAATACTGCCAAAAATAAATTTTAAAATCCCAAAATATATTTAAAATACCAAAATACCCACAAACCCTAACTTTTAAAAAAGAAATCCTAAAATATATTTAAAATAGAGAGACAACCAAAATACCCCCACGCCAAAAACAAAATTTTTAAAATCCAAAACATTTAAAATACCCAGACAACCAAAATTACCCAAACTACTACAAACTTAATTTTTAAAATAATCAAAATATATATTTTAAATACCCAAACAACCAAAATACTCTGAACCCTAAAAATAAACCCAAGGTAAAATTTAAAAATACATTAAAAAGAATAAAAAAATAAAAAATAAATATAGAAAAGTAAGTTAAAAACATACCACTCACCCTTAGGATGGATCCAGTTGTCCCTTGAAGCCTGAAAACAGGCCCAATTATTTGATTCTCTCTCCCCATTTCCTATGGTAAAAAGGGGAGGAGGGAAAGAGAGCACCCAAGACTGTCTTCTGCTCTCTCCCCGCTCCCCTCTGGTAAAGAAGGGAAGCGGGCGAGCTCCTGAGGCTCCCATCAAGTTCCAGGCCAGAGCACCTGGAAAAGACACCCTAAACCACCCTAAAAGCCATTCTGATTTGCTGGGTTCTTCCATAGAAACCCAACCAAGGAGCCCTGGTTCCTCCCTCAGCCCCTCCCCAATCTCCCAGAGAGCATTGCTTTTCGAGGGTTCTGTCCAAAGAATGCTCACTGGGGGGGGAGGCTGGGACGGGACTCCTCTTAGAGTCCCCCCATCTTCCTGCCTCTGGACCACCCAGGGGAGCAAGGACGGAGGGTGGAGGAGCATCAAGGAGGAGAAGACGCTGCCAGCAGTCCCCCCCCTCCCACTCTCCTGCAGGTCCTGTGTACCGCACAGGGAGGGTCTATCGCCCAGACCCTCTACCCAGAAGGGAAGGAGGATCAGAAGGAGGAGGCGCCTCTCACCTCCCAATGCAGCCCCTCCCCCCCAAATCCCTTCTCTGTTGCCACTGGTCTGCCGCCAACTTGCTGCTGCTTTTTGCAGCCCACTGCTCTTCTGTTGCCTCACCCCAGCCTCCCCACACAGGTTCTGTGCACTGTGTGGTGGGGAGGCTTCTCTAGCCAGCCTTCCCCAGTTGATTGTGATTGGTGTTTGTGTGTGGCCAAAAGCCAACTGGAGAGGGCTGGCTAGAAGAGCCTCCCCACCACACAGTGGACAGAATCTGCATGGGGAGGCTGGGGTGAAGCAGGGGCAGAGTGGCTGGCTGCACAAAGCAGCAGCAAGTTGGCGACAGGCCAGCAGCAATGGGGAGGAGAATTGGGGAGGGGGGCTTCTGCTCTGATGCCCCAGGGAAGATCCACCCTTGGCTCTGTATTAACTTGGCTTACTTTGGTTTGGCTTGGCCTGGCTTGGCTTGGTTATTGAGCGGGCGGTGGCGTTCCCGCTCCAGGCGCATCTAGATAGCATTGGTTTCCTGGACCCTTTATAATCGGGGTCCGCCCCGGCTATGGCACCGAGACAGCGTTGGTGGCCTTGGTCAACGATCTCCGCTGGGAGATGAATGCAGGATGTTCAACATTTCTCATCCTGCTAGATCTCTCAGCCGCTTTTGACACCATGGACCATGGGCTGCTTTTGAGATGGCTGCATAACCTGGGGGTCTGGATGGGACTGTTCTCTAATGGTTCCGCTCATTCCTCTCGTGGAGAAGGCAGCGGGTGGTGTTGGGAGCAGAAACATCTTGCCCCCGCACTTTATCCTGCGGCGTTTTGCAGGGTTCTATTCTGTCTCCATTGCTATTTAATGTATATATGCAGCCCTTGGGGGAGGTCATGAGAGGGTTCGGGTTGCGATATCACCAATATGCTGATTATACTCAGCTGTACATCTCTTTTTCAGCTGACCCAGACCCTGCTGTCTCGTTGCTGTCCCAGTGTCTGGAGGCCGTGGCAGAGTGGATGTGGCAGAGCAGACTGAAGCTCAACCTCAATAAGACGGAGGTGATGGTGGTGGGGAGAGCGAGGGAGGTGTCAGCCCCCCTTATTTTGGGGGGTTCGCCCTCCTATAGCTCAGCAGGTTCCGAGTCTGGGGGAAGATGGAGCGGCAGGTGGAGGTATTGGCAAAGGCCATTTTCTGCCAACTATATCTGGTGCGGAGGCTGCGTCCGTACGTCTCCCACCATGACCTGGCCTCCCTCATCCATGCCTTCATCACTTCGAGGCTTGGACTACTGCAATGCGCTCTACGTGGGGCTGCCCTTGTTCCTGGTTCAGAGACTGCACCTAGTGCAGAATGCAGTGGCCTGGTTCCTGTCGGGGACAGGTGGTCAAGGAGCATATAACACCTGTGCTCCGGACTCTGTACTGGTTGCCTATAGCGTGCAGAGCCTGGTTCAAGGTATTAGTATTGATTTATGAGACCCTTCATTGTCTTGGCCCCTCGTACCTTAGGGACCGTCTCGCCCTCCACACCCCAGAGCAGCTCCTTCGATCTGCCGGGGGTGCCTTCTTGGAGGTCCCCTGTGTCAAGCGTGGGGCCACAATGGAGAGAGGGCATTCTTGGTGGCTGGGCCGCACCTTTGGAACTCCCTCCTGGAGGAAGCTCGCCTGGCTCCAAGCCTTTTAACATTCCGGCAAAATTGTAAGACCTGGTTGTTCGCCCAAGCCGGGGGGAGGGGAGAAGGGGGGGTTAGGGGTTTTATTCCCCTCCACCCTTATTTATTGTATTATTTGTTTTATTGTTCCCTAGCCGTGTTTTAATTGTTCTGGTTTTCTGAGTATTTTATAATATTTTTATGATTGTATTTTATATTTTAGGATTGTTAGTCACCCCGAGCTGGTTTCAGGAGGGGTGGGATACAAATAGTTAAAATAAGTAAATAAATAAATAAATAAATATTTTCTTTGATTGAGAAATGGGTTCTGAACTATTCGAGAAAATTTAAGATGGCTGCTAGACAGACCAGGGATTTCCCCATTGCAGAAACCTAATAGGTGTAGAGCAAAAATTCACATGAGGTTGTCTTGCGTGGAACCGGACTGCAGTAGGCAGCACTACCAGCAGAGATAGCATATGACAGATGTAGGGCACCATACCCCTCACTCATGTACAATTCAGACCAGGGGGTGTAGTTAGGTGGGAATGGGCCCTGGTGCAGAAGATGAAATAGGTCCCATACTGAGACACTCCACTCTAGTGTGCATATGCACTCTACGTGCACATGGGCCCCCCCGTGCTTCTGAACTCTGGTGGAGCTGCACCTGCTGCACCTATTATAGCTGTGCCCCTGATTTAGACAGTACATGTAGTGGAACTTGCACAATGTTCCTCTGTCCTCCTGCAAACCCTTGCTGAGCCTCTCAGCTTGCACGGGCTGTGAGGGGGTTAGTAAGGCAACATGTTTTCTCATATTGTCAAGCCTCCTCTATATTCTAAGGTTGGCTTCCTGGTCCTGGCACTCCCTCTGCCTAGGATTGTGAACTCAGAAGACTCTAGCTGTTGTCACAACCTATCGCCATTTATACAGATTGTGGACAACTGCCAGAGGTCTCACTTCCTGGTTGAGAGATGGAAAATTATATCCTTTAATCATATATTGTTCTCATTTTCACATCCCAGGCTGATAAAGTCTTTTCATGAGGAACTATATCAGGGCTGAAATGAAGCCATTGTAGTAGGAAATATTCAGCAGTTCAGGGGCCCTTTAACTAGAAACAGTGACTTTGGATACGATTTGAGTACAAAAATCCATTCAATGGTTTGGTCCTGAATCTAGCTTTTTTCTCAGCTGGACAAACCCATGTACTAGGGATGGGCGAAGTGGTCACAGTTCGGGTTTGGTTGTTCGGTTCAGTTCATCCATTTGGTTTGGCCTTTCAGTCTGTTCGCCACGTTCGGGTTTGGCCATTCACTTCGGTCACATTCATTTCATTTCAGGCATTCAGAAAAAGGCTCTCTGTGGAAGAAATTATGGCCCCAGACCCATGATGGTGGGTCCTGGGACTAGAGTGGCAGCTTAAAGATATTGGCCACAGCCCTCCCTGTCTGTAACTTGGCCCCAGAACCCCGATGGCGGGTCCTGGAACTGGAGTGGCTGTTTCTTGGTGCGTTGGAATAACATCACCTCTGTGCGAGGAATGATGACCCCAGACCCATGATCGTGGATCCTGGGACTAGAGTGGCAGCTTCTAGATACATATTGGCCACAGCCCTCCCTGCCTGTAACTTGGCCCAAGAACCCTGGTGGCAGGTCCTGGGGCTGGAGTGGCTATTTCTTGATGCTTTGGAAAATTGGCTCTCTGTGCGAGGAATGATGGCCCCAGACCCATGACGGTGGGTCCTGGGACTAGAGTGGCAGCTTAAAGATATTGGCCATAGCCCTCCCTGCCTGTAACTTGGCCCCAGAAGCCCGATGGTGGGTCCTGGGGCTGGAGTCGCTGTTTCTTGATGCTTTGGGAAATCTGTTCACTTTGCGATAGGGATGGACGAACAGAACACGGTTTGGATGTTCGGAAGTTCAGTCGTTCGGTTCGAAACACGAGTTCGGGTTTGATGGTTCGGTTCAGCCGAGTTTGATTTGGCCGAACTTGACAGAACATTCAAAAATAGCAAAATCGAAACTGAAACGAAACCAAAACCTATTTTCAGACCTGGAAAGATGTTTTTCCTGCCTCTGAACTCATCCAAACTCATCCAAACACAACTGAACCATTCGGTTGTTTGAGAGTTCAGTTCGGTCATTCGATTCGGATGTCTGAACAGACAGAGTTTGGTCCGAACTCCGAACATCTGAACCGCATTCGCCCATCCCTACTGTGTGAGAACGATGGTCCCAGACCCATGATGGTGGGTCCTGGGGCTAGAGTGGAAGCTTAAAGATATTGGCCAGAGCCCTCCCTGCCTGTAACTTGTCCCCAGAACCCTGATGGCAGGTCCTGGGGCTGGAGTGCCTGTTTCTTGGTGCGTTGGAATGACATCACCTCTGTGCAAGGAATGATGGCCCCAGAGCTATGTTGGTGGGTCCTGGGGCTAGAGTGGCAGCTTCTAGATACATATTGGCCACAACCCTCCCTGCTGGTAACATAGGTCCCAAACCCTGACAGTGGGTCCTGGGGCTGGAGTGGCTGTTTCTTTTTATATATATATCTGTCTCTATGCTAAATCTAACTGCTATTAATTATTCTAAAACCTATTGAACTAAATGGAATATCCTAATAATTAACTACAAAGGCCTTGTCCTACAAACACACTGTATCTATATCTCTATAACTAAGCTAACTACTATGTATATCTATCTATCTAGTAACTGTCTATCTAACAAATATCTATCTATATATACAATATTACACACAAGGAAACACAAAGAACACAGGGAGGGGTACAAAACTGAAATGAAAATCCATCTAATAATATTCCTACCCTAATTAAATCCAAAACTTAAAACACGGGAAGGAAATCAGGGATGGAATAAGAGGGATAGGGGAAAGGATTCAATGGAGGGGAGAGGGAGGATGGAAGATTGAACACAGGGAATACAGGGAGGGGTAAAAACAAAAAACAACACCTAAATCTATCTAATATAATCTAAATAAATGATAATATGGAGGTAAATGGGTTGGATGGGTGAAATAGGAGGAGGATGGCAATGGATTAGGAATAGGAAGGAACAAAAACTACTGGGAGAGAGGGAGCCCTCTGAAATGCCTGCTGTTCAGGAACAGTGACTAGCTCAGAAGGTGTTGGGAAGGGGGGAGCCAATCAGTTTTGTTTCTTGCTGCACCCACTTCACTGCAAGCCCCATTGGCTCTGTGCAGCCTAGCCCATGGCCAATTGCAGACTGCGAAGCCAGTGGTCTGAGGCGAAAAGGGATGGTGATTGGGAAGGCTGGCTGCTACTCCAAGCCTCTCCAGCCCTGGTGCCTGGAAGTCTGCTCCTCAGCTGACTCCCCCTCCCTGCCACATTTGGCCTTCCAGTCACACCATGTTTTTGTCGTTTTAGCCACCCAAACTCACCCGAACATGATCCAAACTGACCAAACTGTTTGGTCATTTCGTGTTCGGAATTGAGTTCGGTTCTGTCGGTTCGTGTTCAGTCGTCCAAACAGGCTGAGTTTGGGCTGAACTCTGAACTTCCAAACTCCGTTCGCCCATCCCTACCATGTACAGTTAGAAAACTGGTCCTCATATTGGTTTACCTTTAACTTTAGATCCATTGATTTGTCAGTACATGCCGGTAGGAATGCTGCCGATGTCATCCCCTCTCCCCCTCTTTCTATTCTTCTGTGCCCATCCTGATCCTTGCAAAGTCACTTCCCTTGCCATCTGTCTTAACTGTTGAAATGTTTCCTCTTACAATCCTACAATGGTTTAGCATTATAGCACACAACTTTCTATCTCCATATTACCTTGCTTGAAAACTTTTAAATATTATCCAGATGGTGCAACCAGTTTCATAGTCAACTTTTTTGTTCTCCATAGTGCCCTAAAATAATTCTGGTGAGCAAGCCAGGTAATATGCCCCTGTTTAAGAGTCTTGAACTGTATACACAGTAGAGAAGGTTTCCTAAACTTTTCATGCTCGCCTTCCAGCTTTGTCACTCACTGTTCCAGTCCAATGGTCTTTCCATTTCTCTTTCCAGTGAGCTGATTTGAAAGCTCCAAATGGTTTCTCACTGTCAGACCCTCTGCTTATTATTTTCAGTTCCTTTCCCTTACTTTACAATATATAGATATTATTAGACTTATTAGGAGTTACAATCATCTCTCAGCTGGCAAACTATTTTCTATTTTTTCTTATAGCTTATTTCTCCAAAATTTTGAATCCATAAACTTTTTTTTTGTACATTATTCCAGAGTAAGACTTTTTTATTTGGTTTCTTTTGAGATTTTAAACCACCCATTTCCAAATAAAAATGGTTCAGTCAACAGCCTCCAGCCTTGACCTCTTTACTTAACAAAAAACCTAAAATGTAATCCTCATGAAAATTAAAGGATGCATAGTACATCCTTTCTTAAATGTCAACTTCAGAGGTGAGCTTGAAAACCAAAATTCATTATCCAGCGAGTCTTCTTGGTATTTACACTAAAGAGATACTCGTAATTTATTGTTCCTAAATTAGTATCTAGAGTTCATTACCTGATTCATGGAAGCTGTTTTCTTCTGAGAAAGGATGGGAGGGGGGACTAGACATATTACATTGAATTTTAAAAGTCTGTTCCAAATAAAAGAATAATAACAAAATAATAAAGGAAAATCTGGGTAATTTTAGATGCTACGAGATCACAGTCAAATACAGTGAACCACAGTGGATTCCCTGTGGTGGCTGTGATCATGCGAACATCTATTTGAGCCCCGCCAGATGTTCACCACGGTGAATTCCTGGTGGGGTTCAAAGCTAACCATGGTTCTGGACCTCCAGCTGGCCGGAAGTCCAGAACCATGGTTAGATTGGCCATAATCCAGGATGGGCCAAAAGTAATATCTGTTACGTTGGACCATCCCGGATCATGGCCCAGACCATGATACGGGATCGGGTGCAGCAGCCGGATTGGCCACTGTGGGTGATTTCAGACATGACGAGATCACGCTGAACCACAGTGAACCACGGTGAACCCCGCGGCAGGACCAAGGCGGCGTGAACGTCTGTTCGGCGGCCGCCAGATGTTCACCATGCTGAACACCCACGCGGGGCCAATTCCAACCACGCTTCCCGGGCTA
>QEPC01013643.1:3496236-3509074 GCA_003113815.1 Sphenodon punctatus
TCTTTATTTTTGCCTTTGCGTCTATTTCTGTACCTTGTTTTCTATTGGGCTAGGTGGAGACTGGGGCTCCGCCATGCCCTGTTACTTTTGGCAGTTAACATTTAATTGCGCATTAGAGTACAATGATATAAGCATCTGATAACTAAACATTATATTTGTAACCAAGAAGCTTTAGAGGTTAATAAACCTATGTATAAGAGAGACAAGTAAAAGGACCTATCTACATTAAGCTTAGCACTCATCTGTTAGTCCGGCTATCTCTAGCCTGTGCTCTGTTGCTTAGGTTTGTGTGCTTGGATGAAAATCTCTAGGTCTTCTGGGCCTGTTCCTGCGGCCGTTGTTTAGGATGGTCAGTTTGGCCGGGTGCCAGAGTTGAGGCTTGAGCCCTCTCTCCGTCAACTTGGTGAAATATTTGGACCAGGCTCTGCGTTTCCTCATTGTGTCAGGAGCGTAGTCTGTCTGCAGTTTGAGCTTGCTGCCCTGGTACTCCAAGACTTGATTTTTTCCCTCGCAGCTCCTAGAAGAGTCTCTTTATCTTTAAATTTCAAGAATTTTGCTATGATGGCTCTGGGGAGGTCACTTTCTTTCGTTTTGGGGTGCAGCGTTCTGTGTGCCCTCTCTATTTCCACGTTATGAAGGTGTTTCAGGTCAGGGAAGTTTTGTGCAAATATTTGATGTAAAAGTTCCTGTACTCCTCCTGTCTCAGTCCCTTCCTTCACCCCCATAATGCGCAGGTGCAGCGCCTGGACCAGTTTTCAAGGTCTTCGCATTTGTCCCTCAAGTGAGACAGAGATTCTTTTATTTTAGCCAGGTCGCTTTCAGAGTGGAGGGACTGATCTTCTAGGTTCCTCGGCCCCCTCCAGCTGCCTGCTTAAGTTTTCTAGCTTTTTGTTTCCCTCCTCCACTGAACCTTTTACTTTACTTATTTTTTCTAGGATTTCTTGTTTATCTTTTAGGGCTACTGGCCTTTATCTCAGCCAGTATGATATCCATAGTGGCCTGGTCCCTTTCAGGGTCTCCCGGGGAGTTTGGCTGGGCCACGGCCACCATTTTATTGCTCACCGCGTGTGCTTGTTGCCCTGGCTCCGCCGACTGCCTTTGTTGGTAGAACCTTGTTATTGGCCCCTTCTCCGCTGGTTTTTTAGCTGGGCCCATGTCCTGGTGTCTCCCCTGCCTGGGTCTTGGTTTTTTTAAAAAAAAAATTTCACCGTTTTGCGTGCTTTTGCTTTGGCGCCGGGAGGAGCAGGATCTCGGCGCTCCTAACAGCTGCGCATGCGCATTGCATCTCTAGCTTCAATATTAAGTACGCTAACCTGAAGATCATTTATTCTTGACACAGCAGCAGCAGCCATTTTGTCCTTCAGGGTGGGAGTTTCAGCCGAGCAGGCAGCAGAACGTTTTGATACCACTCATGCATTTCCTCAAATGGATTTGATTTCTGAGATGTGCGAGGAATGAGAGGAGAGACCAAAAGAAGACTTTTCTGGACAGGTTTACAACTACTGAAACCTTGCCTTTTGATTCCCAAAAGCATGAGCTTGGCTTTAAAATTGTGGTTATGTTTTTCTTTTAAATAAAGGAACATCCAGGGGATATGGGGCATCTTATTTGTTGGATTGTGATTTTTTAGAGTATTCTGCCTTGTCTCTCATGATTTCATATCTGATTCCTCTGGACCAGTGGGGGTCAGTCTCATTGGGGTTCCTTTTGATGGTTTGTTGCCTCAGATTGGATGATGCTGAGGATGGTGTAAGTCCTTCCTTTTTCATGCTTTGCACCCATCCCTTGATTGTGTAAGCACCAGGGTTAGTGGTCAAGTTGTCTTTATCGCTGTGGAAGCAGATCGCTAGTTATGCTAGTTATAGCATAAAATTCATTCTCAGGTGTTCAGAGCATGTGAGGATATCTTGTGCGGACCCTTGTGAAGTTATCTGTACAACAGTCTGAAATGGTAAAAGACTATTTGAAAACAAATCCCTGATAAGGAAATACTAAAGGTTGAAAGGTGTATCAACAGAGTACCAAACACAAAGAAAATTCAATATAATTCCCACAAAATGATTCCTTCTTAAAGAAAATCCCAAAATTCAAAAATGTGGAAGTCTAGATTTTCTGCTCTGTATCTCTCCATGTGTTTGCCAGCAAAGCTGTAGGGTGTGTGTGTGTGTGTGTGTGCTTTCAGACCGGCCAAACCCTGCACATATTCCAGCTTGTGCATTCCCTCCTGCAGCCCAAATATGCAAGGTGTGTGTGTGGGTGTGTGGGTGTGTGAAAGTGGCATCAGTCTCAAGATGACTTATCACCTTCCAGAGCTACGTAAGTCTTCTGCTAGTGCAATATTTTGAGCAGTAAGATATTTTTATGAATAAAGTGAATTCATCTTTATGCGGGTTAAAGGGTCCCAAGCAGCAAGCAGCAACATTAATTCACACTAGATGTGTTGGCATCCAGCAGTAGTTTTCCCAGGGCAGCAAACCTCCAGGCTCCAGGTCCAGCAGCAATGGTCTCCCCAAGCACTGTCCACACACAACCCACAGGCTCCACAAGCCACACCTCGCCTTTCAGCATCCTGCTCACCCACCTCTGTTCTTGTTGGTCCAATCAGCAGTCCCTGCTGGTGGAGGCATATCTCACCTGGCAATTTTCAGGTTCAAGGGTCCCAATCTGAAAACAACAACAGTAATTAACACTGGGTGTGTTCTACGGCATCCAGCAGTAGCTTTCCGAGGGCAGCAAACCTGTTATCTGTGTGGTATTTATTTATTTATTTATTTATTTATTATTAAAATGTATATGTCGCCCCCTCCTGCTAAAGCATCTCAGGGCAGCTAACAACATTTTAAAATAAATAACTAAAATACAATTAAAACAACATAAAATCCCCAGATTAAAATTGCGCATACCCAAACCCTTTTCTGTTTATGTAAATAAATGTAAACTGTGGCAGGGCACAGTGCTGGGAGCAGCCTCACCCATTAAGAGAGGATAAGAACATAAGTAGTAACATACCGGGTTGGAGCAATGGCCCATCAATCCCAGCATCCTGTATCCAACAGTGGTTAATCTCTGTCTCTTTGGAGAAGTACCCAACAGGTCACAATGGGCAATACATTCCCGGTTGTTTCAGCCCTCAACAGAAAAAGATTACATACTCAAAACTTACTTGGTTAATAGCTATTAATGGCTAATAGCCTTAATGTGCCTCAGCTGGGCTAGCCTCCAGAGCCGGGAAACCAAGGGCCTGAGTAGAGACATCCCAGAAGCTAAGAGACTGACCCTGGAACTCAGTGGAGGAAACGGTCAAGGCATGGAGGCAGGGAGGGCTGTGCCTCTAAGCTTGCTTCAGGAGGGACTGTGCCTGGCCAGCAGAGCCTGGGAGATTGAGGGTAGGGATGTGCGAATGCGGTTTGAATGTTTGGTGTTCGGACCGAACTCGGCCCGTTCGGACAGCCGAATCAAACAGCCAAACTGAACGTTTGAACCCCCGAACACTTTGGTATTGTTCAGATGAGTTCAGAGGAGTTCAGGTGGGAAAAATGGGGTAAACAAGCCCAGGGAGGATGGGGGGCACCTGAGGAGCAGACTTCCTGGTTCCAGGGGTGGAGAGAGGCTTGTAATGGCAGCCAGCCTGCCCAGTCACCATCCCTCTTTTCCTTAGACCACTGACTTTGCAGTCTGCGATTGGCATGGGGCTAGGCTGTATAAATCCAATGGGGCTTGTGGTAAGGTGGGCGCAGCAAGTAACAAAAGTCATTGCCAGCCCCCCCTTCCAATTCCTTCTGAGCTGGCCACTGATCCTGTCAGCAGGCGTTTTCAGAAGTCTCCCTCTCCCATCAGTTTGTGTTCCTCCAAATCCATTGCCATCCTCCTCCTGTTTCACCCATTTCCACACATTTACCTCCGTGGTTTCATTTATTTAGATTAGATTACATAGCTAGATTTAGGTGTTATTTTTATTTTTTAACCTTCCCTGTGTTCTTTCTCCCTATCCTCCATTGAATCCTTCCCTCCTCTCTGTATATAATATATATTCCAGCTATGATTCCATTCCCCTGTTTTTGGATTTATTTAGAGTAGGATTACATTGATTTAGGTTTCATTTCAGTTTTTTACCCCTCCCTGTGTTGTTTGTTGTAAGCTGTCTGTGCCCCCCCCCCCCACAACATTCCTGTGTGTAGATAGCTAGCTAGCTAGATAGATAATTGTGGAAGTTAGCTTAGTTATAGAGATAGATATAGTGTGTAGTGATTCAGTTTTAATATTTTATAGTGTCTTTGTAGGACTAGGCCTTTATAGATATTAGATAATATTCCATTTAGTTCCTTAGGTTTTAGAATAGTTAATAGCAGTTAGAGTTAGTGTAGTATATATTATATTCAAAATTTGAATAAATAAATACAATTTTTTATAAAATCTGCTCCTGATGCCAATGCTGCCTATGGGCAATCCAATGTCTGCTGCTGATGCCAATGCTGCCTCTGCTGTCCATGCCACGAGTTCTGTGCCCAGGCAATCCAATATCTGCTCCTGCTGTGCCAATGCTGCCTCTGGGCAATCCAATGTCTGCTCCTGCTGTGCCAATGTTGCCAATGCTGCCTCTGGGAAATCAAAAGTATGCCCCTGCTTTGCCAATGCTGCCTTTGAGCAATCCAATTTATGCTCCTACTGTGCCAGTGCTGCCTCTGGGCAGTCCAAAGTCTGTTCCTGCTGTGCCAATGTTGCTAATGCTGCCTCTGGGAAATCCAATGTCTGCTCCTGCTGTGCCAATGTTGCCAATGCTGCCTCTGGGCAATCCAATGTCTGCTGATGCTGTGCCAATGTTACCAATGCTGCATCTGGGCAATCCAATGTCTGCTCCTGCCGTGCCAATGCTGTGCCACTGCATCCAGAAGCTGCCACTCTAGTCCCAGGACCCACTGTCAGGGTTCTGGGGCCATCATTCCGCTGCTCTTGGGACCCATCATTCCACCTGTCTAAAAGTGTCCCCAACCCCCACCCATGCCAGCCAGCCTGCAACACCCAGCTAAGCAGGGGTGCCCGGAACTGAGCCCTGTCTGGGCCCCTGCTGCTCCCCCACCCATGCCAGACAGTCTGCAATGCCAGGCCAAGCAGGGGTGCCCAGCACCAAGCCCTGGACGGACCTCTGCCACTCCCCCACCCATGCCAAACAGTCTGAAAGCAAGCTCCTCTTGACTGTTTCTTCACCTGACTCAGTGATGATGCTGAATACCTCCTCTAAAATAGCTCTCTGTGTCCAATAATATCATAGCCGGCTAGCCCTGTGCCATGCTGTGATTAAGGACCCTCCACGTGGGAGCCGGGCCTCTGCTGCCCCCCCAACCATGCCAGACAGCCTGCAACACCCGGCCAAGGAGGGGTGCCCAGCACCCAGCGCTAGCCGGACCTCTGCCACTGCTGCTGGTACTGCATGTCAGCCATTTGCTCCTCACTCTTGTAGACAGGCATAGCTCAGATGAGTGCGCCAACGGGCGGGGACTGGGTGTCTACGAGATTCATTGAGCATGACCCTGGCCAGGCCTCTGCCACGGCTACACCGATGCCAGTCATTCTGTAATGCCCGGCCAAGGATGGGTGCCAGGCAGCCACCAAGCTCCAGACCTTCCCAGCCCCTGCTTCTGCCGCTGGGTTTCAGATGGTCAGTCAGCCCTGGTGCCACAGGCACCCCCGGGGGCCAAGCGCCAAGCCTGCCTGCCTGCCTGCCCAGGGTGCCAAGCGCCAAGCCTTCCCGGTCTCTGCTGCTGCTGCTGTGTCTGAGACGGCCTGCCATGCCACCACAGGCACCCCTGGGGGTCCCTGGAGTACCCCAAGTCCTGCGGTGGCTTCAAACTCCGCTGAACCGAACTCAGTTTCCAAACCGAATGACCGAACCCGAACTCGGTTTCCGAACCGAACAACCGAATGGCCGAACATCCGAACCACAATCTGTTCACACATCCCTAATTGAGGGCTACAGCTGGTCAAGTGAGCCAGTAGCCTGAACCAGAAGATGGAGCTGAGAGACTATGTGGTTTGATTCCTGGCTGAGAGGGACTGTGCCTAGCCAGGTGGTGTCTTATGGGGTGGCACCTGGATGCTTGTATATATGGACTGTGAGTGGGAACTGTAATAAAGGAGTATAGTGAAGATCCCATGTGACCCCTGTTCTTTGAGGGGCTGGACCCAGAGAAGACTTTACCTCAGGACCCAGAGTCCTGCTACATACTAATAATAATAATAAATAATAAATAATAAGTAATTTGTATATAGCACCTCCTTACCATGGCACTCGGAGCACTTCACATACAACTAATTAATACAAATTTTAATCCTCACAACAAACCTGTGAGGTAAGTTATGTTATCCTGAGATTTTCCCAGGAATTAGCTCCACCATGGGGTTAGGGATCCCTGCAGGAAAGCTTATGTTTCCTCACCAAAAATCACAATAAATGATTATGAAATACTACAATTTATTGCCCTGCCAAACTGGCTTGCATATTACTATTGAATTGAATTGTTTTATTCAGCGTGACATTGAGTCATTGCTTACACATACACAGAAAACAAAATACAAAAACAAAGTGGTCGGAGCAATATCCATCAGGAACAGAAGTATTCCTGATCTTGACAATGTTAAAAAAAGTCTCATTATGACTAAGCTGTCCAGACAGTCCTACTAAGGCAACTCTCTATGGTACAACAACCTTAGCTCACACGTATTGAACCTGGGTCACCCCCAATAGAGCAAGATCCACCGGCTTTCCAAACCCTCCCCTACTTTTAGTAATCAAGCTTTGTCCTAGTCTGGGGGAACTGTCCCCCTACCTGATTATCCTTCCCCAGTATCACTCACCACCTTAAATTCTAAAAAGTTCTTATTCAAACAAACTGCATGTGTCAAAAATCTAGCTAAATTCTGCCCGATCTGTTCCCTCCTAGTTCCCAGGAGCCAGCAGAGCAATGTAGCCTCTGATTTACCTGGGCACTCCTCCAGAAAGGAAGCCAACAATTCCTCCCTGGGATTATCGTAAAGATGGCAGCTTATTATAATATGCCCGACTGTCTTGACTACTGTGTGATCAAAGGAACAAAACCTTTCTAGGAAGGAGATTCCTTTAACCCAGCCCTTCAATACTCTAGAGGGCAAGGCATTTGTCCGGGTCCAGAACAGGCAATGCCTGCCTCTAACTGACAGTGCCTGAGTCAGATAAGACGCTGCCTGCCCCAACTCTGGGACCCACTGGAGATAGGCTTCCACTTGCGGAAATGATCTAATCTTGCTTATCTCATTCTGCCATTCTATATCCCTCGTGTGAGAAGCAATCTCCTTAGAGGCCGCAGCCACTGATTTATGGGCCAAATATGCCACTGGCATCCCTAGCGAATTAAAATAAGCCTCTACCCGCTCCTGCCAGGGGTTGATGTAATTATCCCTCATCAGAAGCTGTAGTAATTCAGAGCATTGGCTGCCAGACAATTTGCACCAGAATTTACTTGCTCTATCCAGGGCTTGTTGGTGCCAGCTGCTCTGGCCCCACTCCAATCTGACCACCGCATGCGGGGTGCCAGCCGGGGCAGCAAGCAAACCACATAAAAAACTAGCTTGGATAGAATTTAATAGGTGGCCACAAAAAGGAGCCACCTCTTTCCTAAGGGTGGAGGTCTTTCTCTACTATCAATATTACTATCTAATTATGAGCTGAAAACATGTTATGAGTAATGTAACTGTTTTGACCCAACTTACAAAAAGACCTTAGGTCCCAAACAAACATGTTAACAGTGTCTCTTCAAGTTCCTTTGTGCCAATTATCCTGAAAGTCAGACTAAAAAGCAACCTGCTTTCTAGACTAAATTAAATTCCTATACTCCTTGTCTCCCCAATAAAAACAGTCCCCAACTTAAGACTGGTTTGGTTATTTTGATACTCTCACCTAATATCAATGGAAACCCATTTCAATTAAATGTAGAAAATTCATAGTTACATTATTAACAAAAAGTTAACAGAAGTTAAAATACGTCAATGGATCAAACAGATCAAAAGCCTATGCTGAAAATGAAAAAAACTAACTTTTAATTAACATCTTCTAGCAACTATATTGTTTACTGCATTCCAGACCAACTAATATCATCAAAACAACCTAGCTGGAGCAAGGTCTTTTACGTAACCATAACAAAATAGCCAGTGTTTACTGCCAGTTGTACAGCATGCCATAGGTCACAAGAAAGGAAAAGAACAGAAAGGAAAATGGATTCCATGACCTATTCTGAAACATGAACACTTTAAATCTATGATCGATTTTATCCATAGTCAAGATGGAAAGGTAAATCTTAGACATGAGTAGACTCTATAAGGAATCTCTCTTTCTCAGCTGGGCACTTCCTGAGCATTCCATTTGATCCAGTATTGCTTTCAGCAAACACAGCAAACAATATGTCTAAAATACATCACCTGTTTTAAAGGCTATGGCTCCTTTTGCCATACCATTACCCACTTAAGAACATAAGAAGTGCCATACTGGGTCAGACCAATGGTCCATCTAGCCCAGCATCCTATCTCTGACAATGGCCAATCATGGTGGCTTGGGAGAAGCACCCAACACGTCACAATGGGGGATTAATTTCCTGTTGTTTCCCCCTGCTCCCGTTATGTTCCCTTACCCTGTCCAGCTAATAGCTGCTAATGGACCTACCTTCCAGAATCTTGTCCAAACCTCCTTTAAACTCAGTTATAGTACTGGCCCTTACCACAGCCTCTGGCAGTAGATTCCACAACTCAATTATACGTTGAGTGAAAAAATATTTTCTTTTATTTGTTTTAAACTTGCCACCCATGAGTTTCAGGAAGTGTCCCCTCGTTCCAGTACTAGCTGAGAAGGTAAGTAACTGCTTTTTGTTTATTAGTTCCACACCACTCATGATTTTATAGACCTCTCTAACATATCTCCTCTCAGTCGTCTCTTCTCCAAACTGAAGAGCCTCAACCTACCAAGCCTCTCCTCATACGGGAGCCCTTCCATGCTCTTGATCATTTTTGTTGTCCTTCTCTGTACCTTTTCTAGTTCAGTTATGTCTTTTTTGAGATGGGACGACCAGAACTGCACACAATATTTGAGGTGCGGTCGCACCATTGATTTGTATAGAGGCATTATGACATCCTCAGTTTTATTCTCTATCCCCTTCCGAATAAGTCCTATCATTCTGTTTTCTTTTTTGACTCCTGCTGCGCACTGAGCTGAGGATTTCATTATATTGTCCACAACCACCCCCAGATCCTTTTCCTGGGTGGTAACTCCTAGCTTAGTATCCAGCATTGTGTACACATAGTTTGAATTGTTTTTCCCTACGTGCATCACTTTGCACTTGTCCACATTAAATCTCATTTGCCATGTAGATACCCAGACAACCAGTGTCATAAAATCCTGTTGCAGTTCTTCACAGTCTCCTTGTCTTTTAACTACCTTGAATAACTTCGTGTGGTCTGCAAATTTGATCACCTCACTCTTAACACTCTTTTCCAAATCATTAATGAATACATTAAACAGTAGGGAAGGGCGAACAGGTCGCGGTTTGGGTTTGGCCGTTCGGTTCGGTCATTTGGTGCAGTCACCGGGTTTGGCCATTCTGTTCAGGTTCAGCCATTCGGAAACCAATATTGTAAGAGGACGAGCCAGAAACCGGAAATTCGTCTGTGTGCGGAGCTGTGTGGCGAGTGAGTGTTTGTTTGGCTGTGTTGGTGTTTGGTTTGTGTGTTTTGGTTGTGTTTGGGTGTACTGTTGTGGGTTTTGTGGTTGGTGGGTGTTGTGTGTGTTGTGGGTGACTGTGTGTTTTGTGTGTGTGATTTTCAAATAAATATTTTTTTAAAAATGAAGAAGGCTGCTTTGTTGCTTCCCTGGCCGGTAGCCAACTTTGTAGTCGAGGAGGAGTAGGTCACTACCATGCCACGTAGTACACCTCCTGTGGTGGTGACCAGTTCCTCAGATGAGGAGCAAGCCTCAGGAGGTGCTGCCACCAGGTTTGTAAAAAAATGTTTTACTTAGTATCCCCTAGTACCCCAGTGAGGAGGGCGGGATTTGCATGTGCCAGCCAGGGCCTCCTTTCTAGTTGCAATCCCTAGCATCCCCTAGCAACCCAGGGAGGAGGGCAGGATTTGCACGTGCTTTCTAGTTTCAATCTCTAGCACCCCAAGGAGGAAGGACTAGAGGCATCAGCATCATAAATGCATGATGTTACTTTGGTGTTCTTAATGTGTTCCCATTTCAGAGAGGAATCGGATACTGGCCCCAGCTCTGCTGCCACTGCCAGGCCAAGGAGGACCCCTTGGTCAAGGTCGCCAGTGACACCCTCAGACATCCGGCTGTCAAGGTTGGATGTCTGGAGGTATTTTGACAAGGGTGACAGTCGCCACATGCAAGGTAAGGCACGGGGACTGGAATAATAGGGAATGAATTGCCCTATGACTTGTTAGGAATGGAAGTCCCCTGCAGAGAGAGATTGGCCACCCAGTTCACCCACTTGTGGAGACAGAATGCAGGCAGGGCTTGACAGACCATTGGTCTGACACAGTATGATACTTCTTATGTTCCTATAATTTTATGCTCTTTTTAGATCTGCAAGAAAGTTTCCCGCCAGCAGAGGGAGGGGACCACGTTGGGGCTCATCAATCACATTGAGAAGATCCATGGTATCAGAGTGAGGCAGCAGGGTGACACTGATGAGGAGTCTCGAGTGGCAGCCGTGGAGCCTCAGGGCCAGAAGAAGGGGGGGAAGACAACCTGCAAACGGCGGCATATAAGCCCTTCCCCCTCCTCCAGTCCCAATATGGAGATCCCCGTGCCCAGGGAGGACGCAGAGGCCAAGGCCCTTCAGGGCAAAGTGCAGCGGCCCACCTGGAACTATATGAAGGAGATCCAGGAGTCCTCTGCCGCCTTTGAGAACATCCTGGTGGAACAATTGCAGGCGGTCCAGGTCAAGCGGCAGAAGGTGGAGGCATATGGCAAATATGTCTCCGCAGAGCTGAACCGCGTGAAAATGTACCAGCAGGCAGTCTCCAGGTGGCATATGGATGTGGCAGAGGCCATGCAGTTTGCCGTGAGCCATGGCTTCAAGCTGGAGGAGTCCCGGGTGGCTGGTCCTCAGCCCTGTGATGCGCCCCAATGGGTGTTTTATTTCCCCCAGTTCCCGGGGGACAGGCCCAGAGACTCTTAGTTTACTTTATAAGTTTCCTTTACATGTTTGCTTTTGTTATTGTTATTGTTGTTCTGTTATTGTTATATAAATAGTTATTGTTATATAAATAGTTTTAATTAAATTTGTTATATTTATTGTTACATGCTTTGTTTGACCTCCAATCTTTTATCCCTATGTTTTGAAGGTCTGGCTGGCAGGTGGCAGAATCTCATACAGCTTGTCGATCCCTACCAGCAGCACCTGCCACCCCACGTAGCGTAGTTATCAACCCAAAGAGGTGCTGTGCCAGCCAGAAGCAGGGTCTCAACTAGCAGACAGGCCCCCCCGGGAGGTGCAGGGTTTGTTTTTGTGTGGGTGGGTGTGACAGAGAGAAAGAGAGACAGGCTCCTTGGCAGTGGGCAGCAGGCAGTGGGAGCTGGTGGTCGGAGGGGCTTTTAATAATTTATAGCAGTTTCAGCAGGCATCCGCGGGTGGGTGCAGAGGAGTAGACTTTTTGGGGGGTGCATGCTGGTGTATGGGCACCAGGCTTCTGGATCCAGCGGAATGGAATGCAGCCCCCAGTGACTGGAATGATGTCCCCAGAACCCTGATGGTGGGTCTTGGGGCTAGAGTGGCAGCTTCTAGATGTTGGCCACAGCCCTCCCTGCCTGTAATTTGGCCCTAGAACCCTGGTGGAGGGTCCTGGGGCTAGAGTGGCAGCATCTAGATAGAGTGGATAGAAATATGGCTAGACAGTGGATAGAAAGATGGCTCTCTGTGAGTGGAATGATGGGCCCCAGAACCCTGCGGGTGGGTCCTGGGGTTGGAGTGGCAGCTTCTAGGTTTTGACCACAGCCCTCCCTGCCAGTAACTTGGCCCCAGAACCCTAACAACGGGTTCTGGGACTGGACTGGCTGTTCCTTGATGCAGTGGAAAGACATCACCTCTGTGCGAGGAATGATGGCCCCAGACCCATGGCAGTGGGTCCTGGGGCTAAGGTGGCAGCTTCTAGGTACTGGCCACAGCCCTCCCTAGCCCCAGGACCCACCATCAGGGTTCTGGCGACAATATTCCAGTCACTGGGGGCTGCATTCCATTCTTCTGCATCCAGAAGCCTGGTGCCCATACACCAGCATGCATCCCCCAAAAAGTCTACTCCTCTGCACCCACCCACGGATGCCTGCTGAAACTGCTGTAAATTATTAAAAGCCCCTCCGAGCACCAGCTCCCACTGCCTGCTGCCCACTGCGAAGGAACTTGGCTGTAACTTGGTTCCAGAGTCCCTGCCTGTAACTTGGCCTCCTGATGGAGGATCGTGGACCTGGAGTGGCTGTTTCTTGGTGTGGTTGAACGAAGTTTCTCGGTGCAAGCAATGATGGCCCAAAACCCATGACGGTGGGTCCTGGGGTTAGAGTGGCAGTTTCTAGATATATATTGGCCACAGCCCTCCCTGCCAGTAACGTAGGCCCCAGAACCCTGATGGCGGGTCCTGGGACTGGAGTGGCTGTTTCTTGGTGTGGTGGAATGACATGCCTCTGTGCGAGGAATGATGGCCCCAGACCCATGACAGCGGGTTCTGGGGCTAAGGTAGCAGCTTCTAGGTATTGGCCAATGCCCTCCCTAGCCCCAGGACCCACCATCAGGGTTCTGGGGACATATTCCAGTCACTGGGG
>QEPC01013643.1:3531271-3549161 GCA_003113815.1 Sphenodon punctatus
CCCCATCACGACCCCAATGGCCATGCCCTCCCCTCCGTCCACCCAATCCCGGCCCTTCAGACATGCTACTTATTGGCCCAAACTGGCCAGCTTTGAGTAGGAAAATAGCTTTATGCCACACAGATGGCAGGTTGGCAAAGAGTTCCAAAAGCCAACACAAGTTTACACAGCCTACAACCTTCAATAAAAGCTAGTCTACAAATCCCAGATGTCCTGGAGGAACTTTTGCCTGTTTCAGTTTTAGAAGGAAAGTCACTGACCAAAACAATTACATACACAAAGAAGGTGTGATTGAATGAAATATAGATGATAATCCCACAGCAATACAAGACATTTCTACAGATATGGCTTCTTCATCAAGAGTTATGCAGGAATAAGAACAAGTTGGATACACTTCAATCAAATGATCAGTATATTTAACTCTGAGGTAACAAGGATTGGTTACATGCCTATCATCCAAGCACCAGCCCATGAGCTTGACATGCTAAATACAGTGGTCCAGAGACGTAGGCATGTGGTGACAACACTTGACTTGGTCGGCATTATGTTGTGTTTACACTGCTTGATGAAGCATTGTTCTGTAAAAACATAGAGTTTAAGTGGGCAAACGAAGAATGCCAAGATTTCCTCATCATAAGGCTTGGTGGTCTGAACACATGCTTGAACTTTCTGAAAAACATAGAGAAACATGTTTAGTGTTCCAGACAGCTGGAGGCATAGGTTGAAAGCAAAATGCTGGGGTCTAGAATAACAGTGCAGGTCATGGCTGGGAAGTCCTTTCCAAGAGGAATGAGAACACACAAGTTGATTCTACAGGTCATGTGGCAAATTCATGTTCCACAGATGCTCAAATATATTTAGAGGCAGAACCACAACATGAGGAAAGAGAGGAGAAATCTGACAGCAATTATTTAGAGAGTTCAGAGATTTCATGGAAGCCTTTGTAGAATCCAAAGACAATTCCAAATTCAAATTCTGATGGAGTTACATTCAAATGGTGCAGATTCTTCTCCTGTTCACTTGTGCTCAGAGAGATGGAATTTGGGGATTCCATTTGCATGCATTCCAGTGTATGTTTCCTTTCTTCTTTAGGTATAATCATGCAAAGTATGCCCGCTGGGGAACAATTTATGTTAATGCAACACACCAGCTTCCCCTGCAGTGAAAGCTGAATTTGACAAAGAAAATGTTGTGGTGAAGTGTGCACACCAAAGCTTCAATTGAGTGGATCCAGACCAGTCAGTAATGGCTGAATGGGACTTCAAAGAAGGGAGGTGGCATCATTGGCATTAGTAACAAGGTTGGTAGCTCTGAGTAGACGGGTTCTTTCCTACAATATGAGGTCTCCTCTCACAAGTAAAACTAGATTAATGTATGGTCAAGAGTTAGATGGTGCTTTGGTGCATGATGAATCCACCAAAGGGAAACAGAAACAAGACAGCCAAGATGAAGACAACCTTCTGACAACTTTACAGAATTTCAACCTGCTTTCCAGTGAGGTGGTACAATACTTGAAAAACATTGCAATGAAAGACATAGACAAACAACAGATTGAAAACAATATTTTGGGAGCTCAACAGAAAGGCCAAGAACAGCTGAACATGGTCACTGAGGAGGTTTCTACCCTGTGGAGAGAGAGGTCTAATTCAGAGATCCCATCCCTGACAACAAGCCTCTGACATTTCCTCATTCTTTGAAGTGGGACATAAAGATTCAAATACTGGTAAATTGAGATATATCAAAGCAGATAGAAAAATAATGCATCATCTCATCACTGCCTATGAAGCTGGACACAATGTCCACCTTTCTGATATATTCTGATTTTCATCTGCTTCGCCTAATGAGGGATTTTTGCATACAAACCCATCCAGAGAACTGAGTCATTAAGAGAACTTAGAGAGAGTCATTAAGAGAACTTACGCTGCTCTGTTGGAACTTTGGGGTACCTGCGGAGGAACAAGAGACCTGTGAGTGCCAGGGGATGAGGGGGAGCGAAGAAGTCGGTAACGAGGGCCAGCTTTTCCCCTTCCCCACCCGGAAGTAGCTGGGGGCTAAAAAGCCCAGCGGCCCCGCTGCAGGTCTCAAGCTGCAGGCCGCGGCACTTAGGAGCACTTTGGGGCCGTAGGGGACTCAGGGGAGTTTTTTTGGCAGGCAGAGGCTTTCTTTGTTCAGGGCTAGGGAGGAAGGGTGGGGGGGGTGTAGGAGGGGTGGTTAGAAGGTAGGGGGGATGGTGAGGCTGTCCCTGCACCAAATCCTGGTGGCAGCAGGGGAGGGGCGTGGGAAGGGTTATTGGTGGTGGTGAGGAAAGTGCTCGACCCCTGTGAGAGAGGGAAGTCGGGCGAGCAGGGGGGGTATGTCTTGTGCTGGCCCCTGGTGGCAACAAGATGGCCGGGGGGACTGGGGGGGTAAATGTGGGGGGGGGAGGCCACAGGGCTAGCAGCCAGGTTTGGGGGCCCAGGATGTGGTGGACAGGGGGGGAGGTGCAGCTATAGGGTTGGTTCTTGGGCATGGACGGTATGGTCCACGGGATTGGACGGCTCACACCCCTAGGGGACCAAGGTGCCTGTGGGAGGTGTGGCTTTCCATCCCCCCGCTGGGGTGGGGGGAGGAGCCAGGTCCAAGGTCCACACGTGGGGGGCTGTTGCTGCTAAATGCGAGGTCCATTGTCAACAAGGCCCCAATTGTCCGGTATATAATCTAGGATGGGGCCGTGGACCTCACATGTATTATGGAGACCTGGCTGGATGAACTTTAGCAGATCTCGCTCCAGCCGGGTATGCCATGCAGCACCACCCCTGCATGGGTGGCCGGGGAGGTGGTGTAGCGATTATTTTTTGAGATGCTGGCCTGTTAGGAGATATCCAGTTCAGGAGATTGCAGGTATTGAGGCCCTCCATGTGGTGTTTGATTTGGCTGGGGGCAAGCTAGGGGTGCTGCTGGTATACCAGGCCCCTTCCTGTCCAGCAGCATCCCTTACTGCTCTAGCAGAGATGGCCTCGGAGGTGGCGCTGGGCTCCTCCAGGACTTTGGTCCTGGGGTACATCAACGTTCATGCCGATGCCGGCCTTGTAGTAGCGGAGCAAGAATTCATGACCGCCATGGCAACCATGGATTTGTCCCAGATGGTCACCTGCCCGACCCACGTGGAGGGGCATACCCTCAACCTGATCTTCGGCTCTGGCCTTGAGGTGGTTGGTCTGGTAATGGGGGAGGTTAGGCCGGTGCCCTTGTCATGGACGGACCATTATCTCCTTCAGGCCAGTCTCTCAGTGTACCCCCTCCAGAAGGGGAATGGACCAGTTAGGATGGTCTGCCTTCAGAGGCTGATAGAACCTCAATGATTCCAAGAGGTCCTGAGGGAGCTAACCCTGGACCTGGACGGTCACTCTGTCGTTGAGCTGGTCCAGCATTGGAACACCTTGCTGGGGGAGGCCATTGACAGGGTGGCTCCGAGACGTCCTCTGCCTCTTTCTCATCACCGCAGGGCCCCTTGGTTTACTGAGGGGCTGTGGTGTATGAAACAAGCAGGCAGGAGGCTGGAGCGATGCTGGTGTTGGACTCGATCTGACTCTTACCGACTTCTCTATAGGGCCCATTTGCGGTCCTATGTTGAGGCTGTAAGGACAGCAAGGAAGGAGTTTTTTAGCTGTCCTCATAGCATCAGAGAAGTCATGTCCAGCGGAGCTGTTTCAGGTGGTTCAGGGGCTGGTCAGTCTGGCCTCCCTCCACCTGGACGGGGATTTGTCCCTAGCCTGCTGTGAGGAGTTTGTCACGTACTTCGCAGACAAGATTGCTCAGATTCAGAGTGACTTTGAGGCTGGATTAGGGGCAGTAGGTGGAGAGCGCAAGGTGGTGGAGGCCCTGTCTGGTACAACTTTGTGGGGGGAGTTTCAGGAAGTGATGCCAGCCGATGCGGTGGATGTCTTGGGGTCTGTAAGAGCCACCAGTTGTGAACTTGATCCGTGCCCGTCCTGGTTGGTAAAAGCCTCCAGGGAGATGTTGGAGATGGTGCTGACAAGGGTGCTTAACGCATCCTGGCAGCAGGGGAGGCTTTCGCACAGCCTCAAGGAGGCTGTGGTGCGCCCCCTGCTGAAGAAACCATCTTTGGACGTGGAGGCACTCACCAGCTACCAACCTGTCTCTAATCTTCCCTTTTTAGGGAAGGTTATTGAGTGGTTGGTGGCAATCCAGCTCCAGGGGTATCTAGATATCATCAGTTTCCTGGACCTTTTCAATCTGGGTTTCGCCCCAGGTATGACACCGAGACGGTGTTGGTGGCCTTGGTCGATGATCTCCGCTGGGAGATGGATGCAGGATGTTCAACATTTCTCATCCTGCTAGATCTCTCGGCCGCTTTTGATACCGTGGAACATGGGCTGCATGACCTGGGGGGTCTGGATGGGACTGTTCTTGAATGGTTCTGCTCATTCGTCTCAGGAGAAGCCAGCGGGTAGTGTTGGGAGCAGAAATATCTTGCCCCCGTGATTTATCCTACAGCGTTCCGCAGGGTTCTATTCTATCTCCAGTGTTATTTAATGTATATATGCAGTCCTTGGGGGAGGATGTGAAAGGGTTCGGGGTGCGATGTCATCAATATGCTGATGACATTCAGCTGTACCTCTCTTTTTCAGCTGACCCAGACCCTGCTGTCTCATTGCAATCCCAGTGTTTGGAAGCCATGGTAGAATGGATGTGGCAGAGCAGACTGAAGCTTAACCCCGATAAGATGGAGGTGATGTTGATGGGGAGAGCGAGAGAGGTGTCGGCCCCCTGATTGGTGAGGTTTGCCCTCCCATAGCCCAGCACGTTCGGAGTCTGGGGGTGATTCTGGACGCAGATCTCCGCCTGAAGCAACAAGTGGCAGTAATGGTGAAGGCCGCTTTCCGCCAGTTATATCTGGTGTTGAGGCTGCGTCCCTAAGTCTCCGGCCGGGACCTGGCCTCCCTCATCCATGCCTTTGTCACCTCAATGCTAGACTACTGCAATGCGCTCTATGTGGGGCTGCCCTTGTTCCTGGTTCGGAGGCTGCAGCTAGTGCAGAATGTGGCGGCCCATCTCCTGTCAGGGACGGGCCATCTGGAGCACATAACACCTGTGCTCCAGACTCTGCACTGGCTGCCAATAGGGTGTCGAGCCAGGTTCAAGGTATTGGTGTTAATCTATAAGGCCCTTTATGGTCTTGACCCCTCGTACCTCAGGGACCAACTCGCCCTCCGTGCCCCAGAGCAGCTCCTTCGGTCTGCTGGGTGTGTCTTCTTGGAGGTCCCCCGTGTTAGGCGGGGGGCCACAATGGAGAGGGCATTCTTGGTGACTGTGCCGCGCCTTTGGAATTCTCTCCTGAAGGAAGCTCGTCTGGCCCCAAGCCTTTTAACATTTCGGCAAATTTGCAAGAACTGGCTGTTCGCCCAAGCCTTTAGGGAGGGGGGGAAGGAGGTTAGGGGTTTTTTCATCTTCCGTCAACCGTATTGTATTTTTAGTATTACCCTAGCTGTGTTTTATTGTTGGATTTTATAAGTGTTTTAATATATTTTTATAATTGTATTTTTATGTTTTTGAACTTGTTAGTCATCCCGAGCTGTTCTCAGGAGGGGTGGGATATAAATTGACAAAATAAATAAATAAATAAATAAATAAATTACGACAAGACAAAAGTTATGACCTTCTTTTTAGCACCAAAATATCATGCGTGGCTCACGGATGGGCAGAGGTTGGAGGAAGTCCATAACTTAAATACCTGGGTGTAGTTTTTTCATCCAGGAGCAAATTCAGACCCTATTTGAACTACATCAGTCAAGTGCCCTCTGCTACAGCAATTGCTTTGAGGTCTTTTTTTAAAGCAAAAGGGGGCTGTATGGTGGGCCCAGCTAAGAAAGAGCTGGAAGCAAAATTAGTTTCCCAGTTGTACTGTACAAAATTAGTTTGCCCAGGCTATCCATCAACACTTGCTCCCTTGGAAATGCTGTTCAACCAATGCCTAAGGACCATTCTGGAAGCCCCAAGGGCGACACCGCTGGATGTTTTGATACTAAAAGTAGGTACAAGATCTATTACTTCTAGAATATGAACGGCTGTACTGGTCTTTTGGCTTAAATTTTTTCACTCTCCTTCTAGATCATTAATATGACTATGTCTGATTGAAAATATCGAATATTCTGATGGCCATTCATTCACTAGAGATCTGTGGTGGGAGTGGGTACACAAGCATATCTGCTCACTTCGGTTTTCTATTGATTTTCTGTTATCAGTCCTCCCCTTTTCTAGTGCAGTTAGACAGATCAAAACAGGGTAGATGATATAGATCTGCAATCAGACAGGGCTCAAGTGAAACTAGCAAAATCAGTGCCTTGGTTAAAATTTTGGATCCCTGGGCCCTTCGGATCTAAATATTTTTTAACTTTGAAGAATCCATTGCACAGAACTGCCTTTACAGCTCTGAGAATAAAAACCATGAATACAACGGTACTTCAGGAATGGGACACTTATAATACCAAGGGGCTGGTCTGTCAATGAACAGCTGGAATATTTACTTGGCAATTCTAAGGAATGGATTAGATTAGCAGTGGTCACCTTTGCATATACTGCAGCCATGCTTCGAATACAGTATTATCAGAATATATTAGATAAAAATAGAGCCATGAGTTAATCCAGTTAATAATGGAATTATTATTCCTTGGAAATACCTACATATATTTGGGTATGTTTTATGTGTGCATGTATATCTATGTTTATCTTGATATGGCCCTTGGCTTATTCAATCGCCGTCATCGTCATCATCGTCGTCGTCGTCATCATAATCATCATCATCAATTTGGCAGGGGACAGTTTGGGAGTGCTGCTTGTATACCATGTGTCTACCTGTATGGCAGCCTCTCTGCATGCTCTAGCAGAATTGGTATCGGCGGTGATGTTGTGGTCCCCAAAGATGGTAGTCTTGGGGGATTTCAACATCCACGCAGATGCCGACCATAGGGGTGCGGAGCATGAGTTAATGGCCGACATGACAACTATGGGCCTGTCCCAGATTGTTAGTGGCCTGACGCATCAGGGAGGACATACCTTAGACCTTGTATTTTGAGGTGTGGGGGGTCTGTTGGTGGGGAATATTTCAGTTGTGCCCTTGTCATGGATGGATCATTACCTCCTGCAGGCTCCTCTCCTGGCACATGACTGCCCCTGGAAGGGTGTGCAGTCAATTTGAATGATTAGCCCCCGGAGACTGATGGAACCGGAGCAGTTCCAGGAGACTTTGGGTGAGATATCTTCTGATCTTGACGGCTGTCTCATTTATGACTTCGTTGTGCTGTGGAAAACCTTGCTGACAGACGCCATCGATTGGAGAGCTCCAAGGCGTCCACTTCCCAGGAGGCAGCACCATAGGCATCTCTGGTTTTTGGAGGAGCTGTGGGTGCTGAAGTAGGAGCAGCAGTGGTTGGAGCAACGGTGGCATCGTTCGTGTACTGAAGCTGACAGATTGCGACATAGAGCTAGTTTATTAGCCTATGCCGTGGCTATGCGGGCAGAAAAATAGCCCCGTCCAGAGGAGCTTTTCCGGGTGGTCAGGGGGTTAGTCAATCCAGCCTCCCTCCACCTTGGAATGAAGTCATATTGTGCCCACTGTGACATGTTTGTGGATTATTTTGAGGATAAAATTGCTCGGATTGACCACGGTTTCGACACTGCACTTTCTTCAGTGGGGAAACGGGAGGTTATGGAAGCGCCACCTTGTCCTAGTTTGTGGGATCAGTTTCAGTCGGTGACCCCTGCCGATGCAGAGGATGTTCTTGAAGCCTTCAGGGCCACCTGTTGTGAATTAGATCCATGCCCATCCTGGCTGGTTAAGGCCTGCTGGGAGACAATTGGGCTGTTGCTAGCTGAGGTGGTCAATGCCTCTCTTAGGGAGGGCAGGGTGCTGGACTGCCTCAAGGAGGCTGTGATGCGACCCATGTTCAAGAAACCATCACTTGACATTGACTCTCTTTCCAACTATTTGCCAGTCTCTAACCTTCCCTTTTTAGGGAAGGTTATTGAACGGATGGTGGCCTGGCAGTTGCAGGAGTATCTGGACCATGTCGGTTTTCTAGATCCCTTGCAGTCTGGATTTTGCCTGGGTTATGGTACTGAAACTGCGCTTGTGCCGTTGGCTGATGACCTTTGTCAGGAGTGAGATCAGGGACGTTCGGCCCTGCTAATTCTTTTAGATATGTCAGCTGCATTTGATACCGTGCACCATGAGTTGTTGGTGATTTGCCTACAGGACCATGCGGGGGTTGACAGAATGGTTCTTGTCTGGTTACGCTCTTTCATCGCCGGAAGAACTCAACGTGTGGGGACTTGGGAATTATTTCATCATACCGAGACCTCTCATGTGGAGTCCCGCAAGGTTCTGTTTTGTCTCCTCCTGTTCAATGTGTACACGCAGTCACTTTGAGAGGTGGTTAGGAGGTTTGGCGTGCAGGGTCATCAATATGCTGATGACACACAGCTTTACCTCTAGGGATGTGCAAACAGAACCGAGTTCAGAAATTCAGTTTGGTTCGTTTCGGTTCAAAAATCGAGTTCAGTTCACACATCCCTAGAGGTAAAGCTGTGTGTCATCAGCATATTGATGACACTGCACGCCAAACCTCCTAACCACCTCTCAAAGTGACTGCGTGTACACCTCCTAACCACCTCTCAAAGTTGAATTCGAGTTCGGTTCAGAAGTTTGGTTCAGTCTACCGAACTAGTCGAGTGCAGTCCAAACTCCAAACTTCAGAACTGCGTTTACACATCCTTATTTACCTCTTTTTTTCCTCAGACCCAGGCCCAGAAGTCTCGGTGCTTACTGGGTGTCTGGAGGCTGTGGGGAATTAGATGAGGGTAAACCATCTGAGGCTGAATCCTGACAAGATGGAGGTGATGCTGGTGGGTAATGCTGTGGGGGTGACAGCACCCATCATTGATGGGTTCTGCTCTCTACTGGTTCCCCAGGTACAGAGTCTGGGGGTGCTTATTGATCCACAGCTCTGCTTGGATGTGCATGTGGTGGCTGTAGTGAGAAGTGCCTTTCGCCAATTACATCTGGTGCGTCAGCTTCGACCATGTTTCAGACTCCGACCTGGCCACTGTTATCAATGCTTTCATCACCTCCAGGCTAGACTACTGTAACACGCTGTACTTGGGGCTACCCAGGGTGATGGTTCGGAGACTACAGCTGGTGCAGAATGCGGCAGACAACCTCCTGGTGGGACTGGGCCGCCTATAACATATTACTCCAGTTCTTTGATCACTGCACTGGCTGCCTATAATCTTCCGGGCCCGATTCAAGGTGTTGATGCTTTCCTTTAAAGCCCTAAATGGTCTAGGCCCAACCTATCTGCAGGACATCCTCATCCCTTGAGTTCTGGATCAGCCCCTGAAGTCATTAGGAGGTGCTGTGCTCGAGGTGCCCCGAGTTGCTCAGGGGACCAAAATGGGGAGGGCATTCTTGGTGGCTGCTTCACGGCTGTGGAACTCCCTGCCTCTAGAGGCCCATTTTGACCCGGGTATCCCCTCTTTTGGACAAAAGTCTAAGACCTGGTTGTTCCACCAGGCCTTTGGTGGAGAGGATGAGTAGGGTGGGGTGGGTTTAGGTCTGGGATCTGTTTTTATTCCTCCCAGTTTTTTGTTTTTATGTTTTTTATTTTTTATGGTTGTAAGCCTCCCCGAGCCGCCGTGCAGGAGGGGTGGGGTAGTAAATGTGTTAAAATAAATACACAAATTATTATTATTATTATTATTATTATTATTATTAGCACATGAACTCTTGCTATTATCACAAGCACTAGCAGAAATGAATGGGAAACTTCACTCAGGGTCAAAGGCAATTCTCTCTGAGGTGCTAACTGCAGGAATCTATTGTTCCCCTGAGCTTCAAGCACATATCTAGGTGAGGTGTCATCACTTATCACTGATGGGCAGGCACTCGTGATTTACTTTTAGAAACCCCAGACAACTGCAACTTTGGGGGATGTTGGAGATGTGTTCGTTGCAGCTTTTCTTCATGGTGGAACACTGTTCAAGTGAACTGAACAGTATTTCACAAATACTATGAGGTTACAATCAAAAGTGGAACTAGGAAAAGGAGGGATCAGGGCTGTGCATGAATCAGAAGGTTGATAGAGAGTAGGGATGTTCCTTTACTATCCAAGTGGGATAATTTTAGGGCACATCCAGAAAACAAAGCGGACTTGACAAAAATTCTTTCCCAGGAATTGCTATTCAAAGCACCAAGGTAGCTGCTGGTGGCTTCAGTAATGAAGGAAGAGTGAAATCATCTGACACAGAAGCAGACTCTGAGAAATTAGAAGTCTGACATGAAGAGACTGGCACAAGGATTATTCTCTACTGCGTAGCAAGTCAGGCTACAATTATTGCGGGAGTAGCTGCATGTGAAACTGTTGTGTCAGTATGGCTTTTGGATCATTTCCGCAAGATGACGTGTTAAAAAGTGTGGCTCAAGCATGGAACAGCCAAGAAAAGAAAGTACATCCCAATTCATGCAATTGTGTAGCAACTATCATTTGAACAAGATGTGTTAGAAACTATTCCTGTATTTCATGCTATCACTGGCAGTGATACCACCTCCTACCTGGCCAGGCATAGCAAGAAAACATGTTGGAAAGGTTTCCAGAAGCACCACAATCTCCTTAAGTACCTAGGTGAGGGTGACCTGGATAACCAAACTACCAAGATTCCAGAATTGTTCATCTGCAAAGTCTATAATTTGCCAAATGCAAACACTGTGAAAAGGGTACATTCAATTATATTTACCAAATCCTGTGGATTTTGGTGGAAGGGTATCTGGTGGAAGGATCTTTGGTGCAAAAATAGATTCAGCACTCCGAAACCCTTTAGAAAAAACTATTTGCCAACTTTTACTTGAAAATGCTTGAGTGTTAGCTTTTCTCAAAATATCACTAGTTGATTAAATGTACTTATGGGAGTAACTGATTATATACGTTTCATGGAACTACCATTGGTCAAGTGAACTGAATGAAGTTCAGTGATAGAGAACCAACTAGGTTCTTTAAATTTACTTGGAGGTTTCAGTTATATGTGTTGGCATATCCCCCCATAAGTCCTTGCAATACCCCTCTGCCTTATTCCCACAGGATCAAACTCTATTTGATCAGCTCTTATCAATGCTTGATTTTCATTAGCTGAGGATTCTGTCCAACAAATTGGTGAGTAATTTGATCTTTTTCCAACAATCAAATAAATTATTGAATACAATTTGTTAGGTATGGGCGAACAGAACCGAGTTAGGAAAATCAGTTCGCTTCGGTTCAGATCAGAAATTTGGCTCGGTTCGGAAGTTCTTTTCAGTTGACCGAATAGCTATTCGAGTTTGGCCCAAACTTTTGAACAAAGTTCGGAAATTCAAACCCCATTGAACTAAATGAAATATTATCTTTTAGGGATGGGTGAACAGAGCCGAGTTCAGAAATTCAGTTCGGTTTGGTTTGGTTCGAAAATTGAGTTCAGTTTGGAAGTTCGGTTCGGTCGACCGAACAGGTCGGGTACGGTCTGAACTCCGAACTTCCGAACCGCATTCGCTTATTCCCTACAGTTTGTTAGCACCTACAATGTGCTGAACCATCAGTTATGTAACTTCTATAAGTTTCAGGACATTTTTTTATTTTTATTTTTTGGTATGTCTACATTAATAGTAGTAGTAGTAGTAGTAGTAGTAGTAATAGTAGTAGTAGTAGTAGTAGTAGTAGTATTTATTATGGCATTAGTTTGCACCATAGCCCTTTCAAAAATAAAATATACATGCATACATACAAAACACTATTTACAATGCAAACATAACAAAACAGTAGACATAGCAAAGGCAAAACCATCAATTAGTTGCTTACTTCTATCGAGAGATACTCATATAACTATTTTCCATAACTATGAAAAGGTTTTGTCTAAGATACAATTGCTCCCAAAGCATAGTCATACCTGGTGCTGTGCCTTACCCTTCTCGGGGCTTACGGTGGCAGCGCTTGACCCCTGCAGCTTGAAGGGGAAGAAATTTGACAAAAGATCTAAAAAAATAAGGATAGTTTGATCCTTGCTAAAATGATTGCACAATTCCTGGCTAAATGCCCAGACACTCCCAGCTAACAGCTGACAGCAAAGGATCAAAGAGATGCCTATAAATCTCACGTGCCATCAAGGCTAGACTAGTAATAAGGTCAACAGATTTAGACGAAGTGAGGTATACCAACAGCTGCACAGGGGAGAGACGTGCTCTTGGGGCAAGCCCAGATGGGAAATACCATTCTCTCACACACTGCGTGAGGGAACAAACAAATAGTGTGTGAAGCAGGTCCCCAACGCAACCCAATGTGCAAGGACAGAGTCTTTTCTTGTAAGGAATTCCAGAGCGCCTCCCCAGCAGGACCTTGGTGGGCAGTAAATCAAATCTCATAAGTGTCAAGGCCCTACATAAGCTAGGGTCATCTAAGATGTCCAAATACAATTCAAACCCGGTAGAGTGTTTAAACTTCCTGTACAGTGGGGCACATTTGAGAGCTGATATTTTTCCCAAATCCAGCTGGACTGCCCTGAAGATTTTAACTTTTATGGGTAAGACATCCGTTTCAAGCCACTATAGACAAGTCGGGACGCTCTTGGGGACAGCAAGAAGGGTTCTCAAAAACAAATTTTGAGAGCGCTCAAGAACCTCGACTGGGGTCATGCCCCAAATTTCAGCGCCATACAAGGCACATGGCCTAGACTTTACATTAAAGAGCTTTAATGCTGGAACAATCAATCTGCCCCCATGGAGCCTCCAGAACCTCAGCAGGCCCAGCATTGCCTGCTGGAATTTGAGCTTGGACGACTGGAGGTGTCTCTGCCAAATGAGGTTATTAGCAAATCATAAGCCCAAGTAAGAAGTCTACATTAATATAAAGCTCAAGGTTTAAATGCAAACCATAACCCCAAATGTATAAGCTCCCAACATGAATTTCTTATTGTCAGTTTATTTGCTTTTATTTTTTCTATCTCAAATAGAAAGTCATCAGGGTTATTTTTCCCTGATTAATACATTCCTTCATCAACTATAATTGCATCAATTAAATTAGATTACCTCCTATTAATCATCCAGTGTGTGTGAGTGCCAGTCCTATGACTAGAAGAAAATATAGTTTTAATAAAAATCTTTTCCATGATAGTATACCTTAAAGAAATACAAAGATGTCAATACTTTAAAACATTAGACAAATGCATAATAAATGGGATATCTTTTTATTAGCCAGGAAGAAATAAACATCATATCAATTCTGATGGATTTTCAAATGCATCCTTTCTATTGCGCAACAGACATTTTAGAATTAAAAGGCAAGGGTGTCGAAAAGCAAATAGTAGCACTTCGAAACATAATTTATTTCCCAATATAAAGTTTATAGGGCTAGATAAAAAAGTAGATAGTAGAAGCATTAAGAACCAGGCAGTAGTGTTAGTGTGATTAATAACGGTTTGAACAGAACTTATATTAAGATGATTCAGGGAATACACTAACTGTTGGATTTTAGAAGCACAGGCAAGTCACTTTTGCCAGCCTGTATGTATAAGGTATGCATTATGCATCTTCCCAAACTACGTTATGTTCAAATATTGTTTTAATCATGAAGTGAGTTTTAAAGATCCCGTTATCTGAATGGGTCTGCTGCATGTCAATGCCTGCTGCATTCATACATACTGTGCATACTGGTAGGTTTGTGAATGAATAATTATAGTTACAGCACATTTAGGACAAGAAATACATATTTAAAGAGGATTATAAACCAAGTGTATATTTCAGTGTAGAGATAATACTAGTGGTCTTTCGACTAAACTGCCGACCTTCAGTGCAATTAAATTCCACCACTGGTCACTTCTTTTTAGCTTTTGAGGCAGTGACTAAGAAGAACAATTCCAGGAATAGAAATATCTTAACTCTGCTGCTGAAGTATAATATAGTAGGGATGGGCGAACAGATCGCGGTTCGGGTTCGCCCGTTCGGTTCGGCTGTTCAGTTCACTCGCCGCGTTCAGGTTTGGCAGTTTGGTTCGGTCGTGTTCGGTTTGGTTCAGTTTGGGCATTCGGAAAAAGTATCGTTAGAGTCCGTGATCGCGCCGGAAACCGGAAATTCGAGTACATGCTGAACTTGTGTGGGTGAGATTGTGTGTGTTGTGGGTAGCTGGGTGTTCGGTTGTGATTCGTGTGTTTTGGCTCTGTGGTGTGTGTTGGTTTTAGTTTGGCTGGTTGGTGCGTGTTGGTGGGTGCTGTCTGTGTGTGTTGGCTGTGTATATTTTTTTTTTTGGTTTTTTAAAATGGAGACGAAGGTGACCAGTGCCACCACCATTAAATGCCGGGTCTGGGGGAAGGCCAAGGTGGCAGAGCTGGTGGTGGAGGAATAGGTTCCTCTGGCCGCTGCTGGACCTTCAGTGGTGGAGGAGAAGCCAGAGCCAGCAGGCACAGGAGGTGCTGCTGCCACTGCTGTCAGGTTTGTAAACTTTTTTTTTTACTTTGAGGACAAGCATTTTAAGGCTCTATCCATTAGAGTGATCTCACTGGCATGTGGGTGAGTGCATGGGTGGTGGGCATCAGTCAGGGACAAACAGTGGGTATCAGCGGGTAGCAGAGGATGTCTGCCACAGAGAGAAAGGGTACTGTAGTGTGGGGGTCTCTTCCAGAAGTCAGGCATGAGCAGGAGCAGCACCTCCACCTAAACATGTGCCAGACTAGCAAGGGTCTCCACTCTCCAGTTGCCATCCCATTCCCTATTCACCCCCAAATAAGGGCAGTATTTGCATGTGCCAGCCACCAGGGTCTTTCCGGGTGCCATCCATAGCGCCCCAAGGAGGGCAGGATTTGCATGTGCCAGCAAGGGTACTTCCAGTTGCCATCACTACTAGCACCCAAAGAAAGGCAGGATTTGTACATGCCAGCCAGGGACTTATCCCTCCACAGCATCCAAGAAAGGGCAGCATTGGAACATACCAGCCAGGGTCTCATCCCTCCACCCAAAGAAGGGCAGGACTTGCACGTGCCAGCCAGGGTCTCATCCCTCCGCAGCACCCAAAGAAGGGCAGGATTTGCACATGCCAGTCAGCCAGGGTCTCCCCATTGCCATCCCAAGCACCCCAAGAAGGGCAGGATTTGCATGTGCCAGCCAGGGCCTTTCTAGTTGAAATCCCTAGCATCCCCCAGCACCCCAAGGATGGCAGGATTTTCATGTGCCAGCCACCAGAGTCTTTCCAGATGCTATCCATAACGTCCCAAGGAGGGCAAGTTTTGCATGTGTTAGCAAGGGTCTCATCCCTCCGCAGCACAGAAAGGACAGGATTTGCACGTGCCAGCCAGGGTCACATCTCCCATTGCCATCACTACTAGCACCCAAGGAGGGAAGGATTTGCATGTGCCAGCCAGGGCCTTTCTAGTTGAAATCCCTAGCATCCCCCAGCACCCCAAGGACTGTCTCTTATACACATCTAGATGTGTATAAGAGACAGCCCCTAGGCTGAGGTTGCCAGTGACACCCCCAGACATCCGGCGGTCAACGTCGGATGTCTGGATGTTTTATGACAAGGGCAATGGAATCACCACATGCAAGGTAAGGCACTGTCTCTTATACACATCTAGATGTGTATAAGAGACAGGGCACGGGGACTGGAACAACAGGGAATGAATTGCCCTATGGCCTGTTAGTAACAGAAGTCCCCTTCAGAGAGAGATTGACCTCCCAGTCCACCCACTTGTGGAGACAGAATGCAGGCAGGGCTTGGCAGACAATTGGTCTGACACAGTATGGCACTTCTTATGTTCCTATCTCTTTATGCTCTTTTTAGATCTGCCATAAAAGATTCCAGCTGCAAAAAGAGGGGATCACATTGGGGCTCATTGCCCACATCAAGTGAACACATGGCAGGAGAGTGAGGTGGCCGGAGGAGGACTCTGGTGTGGCCGTGGAGCCTCAGTGCCAGAAGAAGGTGGGGAACGCAACCCAAAAAAGATGGCATGTAAGCCTTTCCCCCCCACTCCATCCCCGATGTGGAGACCCCCAGTCCCCAGGAGTCTGATAAGGTCAAGGCCTTTCGAGCCGAGTTGGAGAGGCCCACCCGGTACTTCACGGCCAGCCTGCAGCATATAGCAGCCACCATGGAGAACTGCCTGGTGAATCAGTTCCAGGTGTTCCAGGTGGAGAAGAAGAAGGTGGAGGCATGCAGCCAGTATGTCTCCATTGAGATGGAATGCCTGGAAGTATACCACGAGGCGCTCTCCAGGTGGCATCGGGTTGTGGAAGGGGCCATGGAGTTTTCCGTGGCCCATGGCTACGACCAACAAGAGTCCCAGGTGACCACCCTTCAGCCCTGTGCTGCACCCCAATGGCTGTTGCCTTTCCCCCAAGTCCCGGGGAACAGAGAGTAATATTTTAATTTATAAGTTTCCTTTCGATATTTGCTTTTGTTTTCAGAATGATGTTGTTGTTGCTTTCTTCTTGTTGCTGTTATTTAAATAGTTTTAATAAAAGTTGTTGTATTTCTTGTTATGAGCTTTATTTGACCTGTCCAATCTTTTAACCCTATGTGCTGAAGTTCTGGCTGGCAGGTGGCAGAATCTCATACAGCTTGTCAATCCCTACCAGCAGCACCTACCACCCCATGTAGTGTAGTTATTAACCCAAAGATGTGCTGTGCCAGCAGCAGGATCCCAACTTGCAGACAGCCCCCCAAGAGGTGCATGGCTTGTGTTTGTGTGGGTAGGTGTGACAGAGAGAAAGAGAGCCAGGCTCTTTGGCAGCGGGCATCAGGCGGCGGGAGCTGGTGATTGGAGGGGCTTTTATTTCCAACTGCTTCAGCGGGCATCTACAGGTGGGTGCGGAGGAGTAGGCTTTTGGGGGGGGAGTTGGCTGGCATGCAGGCACTGGGCTTCTGGATGCAGTGGAATGGAATGTGGCCCCCAGTGACTGTAATGATGGTCCCAGAATCTAGCTGATGGTTCCTGGGACTGGCAGGCATGACTGATTCAGGGATAGTGGAATGACAGCCTAAAGCCTATTGGGCACACTTCGTTCAATCATGCAATAGGTGGTAGCAGCAGGTACAGGAACGCACACAGGCAGGCAGGCAGGCAGGCACATATAATATGTTGTGTTATATTCCATCTCATTATGGTAGGTTTGCTGCGTGCTGGATATGGGTAATGGGCATTGGGCGCATGAGCACAGATTAGGGATGGGCGAATGCGGTTCGGAAGTTCGGAGTTCGGACCGAACTCGAATAGTTCGGTCGACCGAACCGAACGTTCGAACTGAACTCGAATTCGGAAGTTCGGAGTTTGAACTGAACTCAAACAGTTTGGTCAACCTAACCGAACGTTCGAACCGAACTCGAATTCGAACGTTTGGTTCGGATGTGTTTGGTGAGTTCGGAATTGAATTTCCATTGGTTTCAATGGAAAACACATTATTGGCTGTAACATTTTTGTTTTATTAGCTATGTGGCTGAAATTTGGGATGCCTCTACCTCCAATAGCACTCATTTTGTGCACCAAAATTCAAAACAATTAGATAAAGTAATCCTATTTTAGAAGCAGTTGAATTATTGTATTTTGCAATAGTCTACATATACATTCTTAGCTGTAACTTCGTTGTATCACATCTAATGTAGGTGAAACTTGTTCGGTTTATACCACTTCCCATAGTAACTATCTTTGCCAAATTTCAGAAGGATTGGAAAAAAGGTCTTGGTGGTATAAGCAATTAACAAATAAATGTATGTCTGATTATAACATCTTTGTAGTCCAACCAGTGTACATGAAATTTGGCAGGACTATATATTTCACTTTCATGATCATCTCTGCCAAATATCAGAGAGATATTATAAAGGGT
>QEPC01013643.1:3549363-3586863 GCA_003113815.1 Sphenodon punctatus
CCTGGATGTGTTTAAACTATGTCTCCTGACTGCTGGGATGCTATCTCAGAAGTCCCAGTTATGTTGCTTATGCCCGCCACAGGGCCGCCCCCTATGCCCACCTCGAAACCACTACCAATTGGTCCTGTAAAGCTAGAAGCTTGCAGTAATGTGTTTGGCCATTGAATGTGTCTGTCAGTCTTTGGGGTTGCTCCACATCCTTCCTCCTACAGTCTCTCTCCTCCCCCTGCCATGCAGGGTGCCTGCCTCTGACTGGCATTGAATATGCTGATATTCATCTGAATAATGATATTCATGGGGACAAAATCTATTGCTTATATAATTGGGTCCCTTTATCAAAATCTCCTGTACATTTGCTGAAATGGCAGGAAAGGTATTTTATACATCCCTGTCAAATATCCTGTAAACAGATTGGAATATCAAAATGTAACAGCTGGAAATGTATTTTCAGGTTAATGTCTTATACCCTTGGGACCCTTTATCCACTCTTTCCTAAAATTGGCAGACATATTAAGCATATGGAGGGATATAAAATGCACAAGTTTCATGAACATTGGATGCAAGATAAAGAGGTTGTAGTCATGAATGTGTATGGAGCTTTTCTTAAAATCAGAACATTCCATTGCTTCTGAAATCGGTTTCCTTTATCAAATCATTCCGAATTTTGGTAACCTTGGTGCCCTCCATTGGGGGTATACTCTCCCTAAATTTCATCAAAAAGTAGTAAGAAACAAAATGTTATATCCAGGAATATGTTTTTTAGTTTTTTCCTTTTATTTCAAAAACTAAATGTCATTTTTAGTTCCTGATTGCACCAAACTAAAGACACAATCGATCCCAATCTAATCTAATACCGAATCTGAACTCAACGTTCGACCCGAACCACCGAACGGCTGAACATTTGAACCGACGAACCAAACCAGCGAACCGAACGGTCGAAACGAACGCAGCCGAACCGAACGGCCGAACCCGAACCACGATCTGTTCGCCATCCCTATCACAGATGGGAGTTCTTCCTGGTTCTGGCAGGTGGCAGCCAGGGTAGATGGATACACCTACCTCTCCCCCTCCAACCCCATCTCTTTCATTCTAGCTGGGAACATCTCTCTCTCTCTCTCTCTCTCTCTCCATGAACATCAGGTTGCATAAATAAAAGGTGGAATGACAGCACCCTGTGAGCAGAATGACAGGGCACAAGAACCTTGAGGGTGGGTCCTGGGGCTGGAGTGGCAGCTTCTAGATATTGGCCACAGCCCTCCCTGCCAGTAACTTGGCACTAAAACCCTGATGGTGGGTACTGGGGCTGTAGTGGCTTTTTCTTGATGCTTGGGAAAGACATTGCCTCCGTGTGAGGAATGATGACCCCAAACCCATGATGGTGGGGCCTGGGGCTAGAATGGCAGCTTCTGGATATTGGCCACAGCCCTCCGTGCTGGTAACTTGGCCCCAGAACCCTGGCAGCAGTCCTGAGGATGGAGTGGCTGTTTCTTGATGCGGTGTAATGACAGCACTCTGTGCAAGGAATGACAGCCCCAGATCCATGATGGTGGGTTCTGGAGCTAGAGTGGCAGCTTCTAGGTATTGGCCACAGCCCTCCCTGCCTGTAACTTGGCCCCAGAACCCTGACGGGAGGGGTAAAAACAAAATATAACACCTAAATCTATCTAATATAATCTAAATAAATGATACTATGGAGGTAGATGGGTTGGATAAGTGAAATAGGAGAAGGATTGCAATGGGTTGAGGAGAACAAAACTGCTGGGAGAGGGAGCCTTCTGAAATGCCTGCCGTTCAGGAACAGTGACTAGCTCAGAAGGTGTTGGGAAGGGGGGAGGCAATTAGTTTTGTTTCTTGCTGCGCCCGCCTCAACGCAAGCCCCATTGGCTCTGTGCAGCCTAGCCCGTGGCCAATCGCAGACTGTGAAGCCATTGGTCTGAGGTGAAAAGGGATGGTGATTCGACAGGCTGGCTGCTACTCCAAGCCTCTCCATCCCTGGTGCCTGGAAGTCTGCTCCTCAGCTGACTCCCCCTCCTTGTCATGTTTTGCCTTCTAATAACCCATTTTTGCCACCCAAATTCTCCCTTGCGTGATCTGAACTGACTGAACTGTTCGGTCATTTTGACATTTGGAATCGAGTTTGGTTTGGTCAGTTCGTGTTTGGATTCGGGTTTGGTCGTCCGAACAGGTCGAGTTCTGGCTGAACTCCGAACTTCTGAACTGCGTTCACCCATCCCTATAATATAGGGATAATTGGTGAACCCTGCCATGTGTATATTACCTTCTTTTTAATGTGGCTTGAGAAAATGGTTTTTTCTGGATCTTCATGCATGAAACAAGAGATTTGCAGACAGAAAAATTTAATATGAATTTGAGCATTTACATAAATTCCCAGCTCATACATTTTCATGGAAGGTTTTTCAATGAGACATAATTTTTAGGAATGATTTTTTTTCTCTTCATGTGGTTTATCACTATGATATTCTTCTCAAAATTCATTCCCATTTACAAACTCTCATTTGAAAAAATTATGAATAATAATAATAATAATAATAATAATAATAATACTTCTTCTTCTTCTTCTTCTTCTTCTTCTTATTATTATTATTATTATAAAGGTTTCCTATGAATCAGAGAGACTTCTTAATTTCTGAAGATGGAGACAAAGTATTTCAGTTGATATCTTTTAGTAGATCAACTTTTGTCAGTGAGAGTATGCAAGCTTTTAGGCCACATAGAACCCTTCCTCCGGCATGTAAAAACTCAGAACTAAGTAAGTTACTTCTTTTTACTTGCTTGAATAAGGGTCCTGTTTGACTCTAAAGTAGGCCTGAAACCAGCAGCTAAATTACTGCTCATGAGAAATTTTGCCATTATAAGGAACCAAGATCAATTTTCCTGACAATTTTCTGATACCATTGCAGTTTCTCGATTTTTGCAATACTATAAGATACCATCCAGATTTACCAACGTTTCACTTAACATTTAACATGTACTATTCATTTACCACTTACCGTATTGCTGAGGGTACCATTTTACTTCCAGATTTGTTGCTTCCACATTTCTGAGCCAATCACTACGCGAATAACCACCCCCAGTGCCGCTTCACCGCCACTTCAATGTCTCCAATCAGAATTGATGTTCATTGTTGTTCCCTTTGCTTTGACCAATCTGCAGCTGAATTGTAATTTAGTAAAGGAATCCATGTACCAGTCAAAGAGCGGCAAGGAAGTACAAAGGAAAACTGAGTGCAAGAAATGTGACATTGTGTCAGTCAGTATTCTTCTCTCAAGATTCTAAATGGACAGCAACACAGTAAACAGCAAAGCAATAAATGACAAAGAGGTAAACAGGATTCTAGTAACTGGAAAATCAGTAAATCCAGAAACAAAAATTTGGCTGAGAAATTATTGAGTACTGAGAGGTTCTCGATTCGACCGAGATGGTATCGGGAACAGGGATTTCAATGAATTTTCCTATTTTGGTGAAATCTCATTTCAGCCCTACTCTAAAGCTCTAGCAATACGTTCTACATGTTTCTATGCAGCTTCTTTGAAAGAATTAGGAATGTTTAGTGTAGGCAAAAGAAGAGTAAGAATATATTTGATAGCAGTTTAAAACTATCTGAAATGTTCTCACACAAAAGCTGAAAAACAGTTGTTCTCCACTGTCACAGAAGCTGAAACAAGAGGGAATGGAATTAAATTGTTGCAAGGTAGATTTCAGTTAAGTATTAATTTAACCTAGGGCTCAAACTCATCCTCTCCTTTCTCACAAATCTTGGCAAGAACTGGTTATCACCGAGATTTGCAAGAATGGGTATTTTCAGACGTTACGAAATCACAGTGAACCACGGTGAATACCCACCTGTGGTCACCGTGCCTCGAACGTCTGTTTGGCAGCCACCAGATGTTCGCCACGGTCAATCTGCACAAGGGGTCAATTTGAACCACGCTTCCCGGGCTAGCCGGGGGAATGTCCTGGGAAGCGTGGTCAAATGGACCCCCAGCAGGGACCAAAAAAAAGTAACATCTGGCCACTCGCCACGGCCCGGGATCACCGGCGGGATCCCGGGCCGTGGCGCATTCGGCCGGATGCGACGGCCACATTGGCCCCGCCGCCCGCCCGTCTCCTCAGAGGGCGGGCGGCGGTGTGCATGGAGGGGGCGGGGCCATGAGGCCGCACGCTGCTCCACACAGCCCCGCCCCCTCCCAGATTCCCCGCCGGGATCCCCCTGGCACATCTGATATGGCGTGATGGGGTGACCCCGCCGGGGAACGAATGGGTTGATTTCGGTACAGGGCCAACGGGCCCCGTAATGTCTGAAATCACCCAATGAGAACACATCAAGAATCAGCTGATCCTTGACCTGTTCTCGTGCAAAACTCACATGACCAAAACCCGGTACTGCACATGTGCAAAATAGCTACCACAACCCTTCTGCACACGTGTAGGCCAGGGTAGCTATTGTGCGCATGCACAGAGCATTTTTAGGGATTTGAGAATCTTGTGAGCTTCTTGAGAACCCTCAGAAAATGCTCTGCACATAAACAAAATGGCCATCGGGGGTATGCAGGAACAAAACAGATTTTTTTTTCTCAAGCAAAGCACAGGGCACAGGAAGCAGTGTGTCACCCCACCCAGGTACTTGCTGACCCTGGACAGTCTTATAATCTGGCGGCTATTTTTTGCACACGCAGAGCATTTTTAAGGTTTGCGAGACTCTCACAAGATTCTCAAAAATCTTTGCATGATCTTGTGAGACCTCACTGGGCTGCAAGGATCTCACCACATTCTCTCACACTGCTTTGTGTTCTCATCTCAGTCCTAGGAAAAAGGTGCAACAGGAGGAAATTAGTGAAAAGAGAAATGGAATCAGAATTAATGTTAGTCTTGACAGGAGTAAGAAATGAACAGATGGGAAAAGGAGTAAGAAGGGGATACAAGAGGTAAGGTTATCTGGAAAAAAAGGGGCAAAAGTAGGAAATGCACATTGGTGAAAGTCCCAGAGATAGATAAAACCATTGACAGAAAACTGAAATTGTAAGCAAATTTGGAGAAAGAAGGGAAAGACACATTAAATTGAGGAAAAGTAGAGAAAAAGTCATAGAAAACCTTCCATGGTTCATTCAAAGTTCTGATTAGGGATGGGCGAACAGAACGCAGTTCGGATGTTCAGACATTCAGTCGTTGCGTTCGAAACCCAAATTCAGGTTTGATGGTTCGGTTCAGCCGAGTTTGGTTTGGCCGAACTTGGCCGAACATTCAAAAATAGCGTTATCGATACCGAAACCGAAATGAAACCGAAACCAAATTTTTGGCCCTGAAAAGACATTTTCCCCACCCCCAAACTCATCTGAACTCATCTGAACACGACTGAACTGTTCGGTCGTTCGAGAGTTTGGTTCGGATGTTCGGTTCGGACATCCAAACAGACCAAGTTCGGTCCTAACTCTGAACATCCAAGCCGTGTTTGCCTATCCCTAGTTCTAATGGCTGTCAAGACTGTCACAGATTCTGGCTTCCCTGTATTGGTAAGTTCTCAGTAAAATAGTCATTCCAAAGCATCAATATTGGTTTTCTCATCTTATATCCATCAACCTTGGCCTTGCCTCCTCCCTTTCTAAAATCACATCAGAAAAAAAAAACAAAGGGCCTCAGAGTACATAATAGGGGTGTGCATGTCATTTTTCGTTATGGAAATAGAAACAAAAATGACATTTGTTTTTGAAACAAAGGGAAAAAACTGAAAAATGTATTTCTGCATATAACCTTTTTTAAAAAACTCAATTCTGATTATACTTAGGGATATTGTACCCCCAATGGAGGGCACTATGTGTATCAAATTTCTAAACTGTTAGATAAAGGGAACTGATTTTAGAAACAATTGAAAGTTGTGATTTTAAGAAAAGCTACATATATATTCACGGCTCCAACTTTATTTTTCATTCAATTTGTATGAAACCTGTGACTATTATGTCCCTCCACACGCCAATTTTTAAAAAGATTGGATAAATGGTCCTGATGGTATAAGACATTAACTTGAAAATACATTTCCAGCTGTAACATTTGTATATTCCATCCTGTTTACAAGCTATTTTGCAGGAATGTATTGCATACCTTCCCTGTCATCTCTGCCAAACTACAGGACAATTTGATAAAGGTACCCAATTTTATAAGCAAATTATGTCGTCCCTGTGGAGATCATTATTCAGATAAATAGCAGCCCATGCCGTGCCAGTCAGAGGAAGGACCCTGCATGGCAGGGGGATAGAGACTGTAGGAGGGAGGATGTGGAGCAACCCAAAAGACTGAAAGACACATTCGCTGGCCAATTACTGCATGCTTCTAGCTTTACAGGACCAATTAATAGTGGCTTCAAGGCGGGCATAGGGGGTGGCCCTGAGGCAGACATAAGGAACATAACTGGGACTTTGGGGATAGCATCCCAGCAATCAGGAGACATTGGGCATTTTTACACACACGTGAAAGCTCCGGATTTTTCAGACTTCTGAGTTTACAAATCCACAAGTAAGTTCCGGATTCATTTTTCACACACACACTACACTGAGGCCGTTCCTGGATGAATTCTTCACATAAACACTGCCCTGAGGCCGCCTAAAGTAGCCACAGCCGTAGATGTGACAGGCTTACATGGTGACCACAGCTGTCTGGAGCAAAGCAGTTTGGCAGGAGAACGTTTTACACACAAAACGTCTGGGAGAAGTTCTAAGTAGAAGCCGGATGTTTAAGATCTAGGTGAGTGATTTAGACACACAGAAAGTTCAGGATGTAACAGCAAGCATGCAAGAGAAATGTGTGTGTAAAAACACCCATAGTTTACACATCCAGGCTGGCAGATTATCATCACAATCACATCCTGGAACACTGTGACAGAGGACATAAGAGAAACTCTATTGGCTCTTTCCTAAACAGATGCTTCTGACTTCCCAGTAACAAGTGGGGGAAAGATGTTGGGATGGTCAAAGCACAGAATGAGGATATTTGTTTGACATTTATGCTGGCCAATTGACATCACAAACTGATCTTACACCACAGTGACACGTAAGAGAATCCCTGGCATAGGCTCCTTCTCTACATATGCTGTGAAGGCATATAAAATTGGGACCATTTATCACATATTTCTGATATTTGGCAGAGATGATTTTGAAAATGAGATATACAGCCCTGCCAAACTTCATGTACACTGATTGGACTACAAAGATGTTACAGTCAGCCATACATGTATATGTTAATTGCTTATACCACCAGGACCCTTTATCAAATGCTTCTGAAATTTGGCAGAGATAACAGATGTAGGAATGGGTATAAATGAGCCACATTTCATCTACATTAAATTTGAGGCAAAAACGTTACAGCTAGGAATGTATATGAAGATTTTGCAAAATAAAATCATTTAACTGCTTCTAAAATTGGATTCCTTTATGAAATCATTCTGGATTTTGGTACACATGATGCCTTCTATTGGAGGTATATTCACTCCAAATATCAGCCACATATCTTGAAAACCGAAAATGTTACACCCGAAAATGTGTTTTCCATTGAAACCAACGGAAAATGAAAACAAAAGCAAAAACAAAAACGACAATTTGATATTTATGAAAACAAAAATGACAGATTTAAACAACAAAAACTAAAAACAAAAACAAAAATGACATGGGCCCCTGGTGCACACCTCTAGTGCATAAAGAAGGCATTCTGCATCCTGTTCCACTCTTATCTACAACATCCATCACAACAGGATCGGCCTGTTGACACAACAATGGTAAAATGTCAGTCAGAGATGATGAACCTGTCATTCTCATTGTACTTTCCAGAGAAGATTTATCTTTTGTGTTGTTGTTTCGAACACTGAATGTATAAAGCACTACATGGCTCAGGTTTCATGTTTCTCCACCATTCAGGAAAAGATTTTTTACAAGTGTACAAAGCAATTTTTTGCTACATAGATTCTAATCCAATTTCCTCACATCTCTTAAAATTCACATCTCTTTATGTATAGTTCTACTCTACCATTTCTAGAATGATTTCTGTGATGGCATCTGAGCATCATGCAAGAGATGACAGATGATGGCATCTGAGTTTCGTACAAACATGTTGTGACTCATTTCTCTGCAGTACTTTGAACGTAGTATTTCTGGTGATGCCTGATATGATTTACCTATCTTCAGGAATTCAGTTATAATGTTATAATGTTATAATGCTAGTTATAATGTTCTAGCAATCTACATGGTGGTTATATGCTTTCAGTCCAATTAGTGTTTATTTTCAGATAATTGAAAAGTTATTAGTATCATAGAATAAAAATAAAATATCGGGCATATGTTTTGCAGAATTTAGCAATAATTATTTGTTAAAGATGAATGGATGAAGCCTTGCTAGCTATGTTATGTAAGGATATTATGTTACCAAAAATGGTTTATTGTTGAGATAGAAGTTTTTATTCCATGCTTATGGAGTGTGCTTTATTTCTTTCTGTAAAAGGTTGCATTTAAAAACATTTCTTTAAAACCTGTAAAAATACTTCAAGTGGACAGACAGCTCCTCAAGTGTGCCCTAAGGTGCCTGCTGAGATAAGACAGAAATGGAAAGTAGAAGAGTATTTGTATATTGGGTATTATGGGTGAAAGCATAATGTCACTGTGATTTATAGTAATGCAAAGATGCATGTGAAACATCTTTCTTTCTTTCTTTCTTTCTTTCTTTCTTTCTTTCTGGTCTGTCTGTCTGTCTGGTCTGTCGGTCTGTCGGTCTTGACAAGACAGACTCATATTTGGGGATAAATTTGGTGGTGTTAATTGGAACTTTTTGAAATTTGTTGGAGCTGTCTAGCAAGACCTTGGTAAGATCACACTGCCAAAGCAAAACAAAGTTGTGATAACGTATCCAATACATGCATAATACATTGTTTACATACTGAACTTTAAGTTATGATTCACTGTTTGGACAGAAACCCGGTGATCTTGATGGTCAAAGTATTCCTAAGAGGATTATTATCAGCTACAGACAACAATTAAGTCAATATTCCAAAGTTAAATCACAGCTCTGTTATTTTTGTGCTTATTAGATGTTGAAGAAGTGGAAGTGTGCCAATTTTTAATCATGTTGCAAGGGCCTACCAATATAGTAATAGGCAAAGTGACTTATATTTTGAAGTGACTCTGTTTTTTTGAATGTTGTTGACTCCACATTGGTGAAAGTTCATTAAAAAAACAAACAGGTTACATAAACCATTGTCAGGCATGGCTTTCAATTAATCCTAACTCTGAGGTAGAGGATGGACTCAATGATGACTTAGAATAACTTAGAGGTTCCAAAACTGTGGGACTGACCCCAACTGGGACCATGCCATCATTCATTCATTCATTCATTCATTCATATATATTTATTATTGAGTAGCTGAGGTCATTATACAAGTGATATTTGTCTTTCATGTCCTTAATGTTGGAATTTTATTAGTGGTCAAAAAAAACCAAAAAACCCCAAAACAGTTTGAGTTCTCAGTAGCAACAGCTTAGAAGTAATGATCACCTTGGAGATTGTTTCTATATTAAAATCATTTACTTTATTGAGAAATACATTGTGATAGGAAAGGCCTATCCCTAGATCTTACTAGCTAGCTGCCACAAGCATGGTGGCCGGTCATGTTGAAGGTCAGAGAAAGAAGAGAGGAATGGAAAAAGGTCAGGAAGAAGGAGGAAGTCCAGTAGGAACTTCCTGGGCACATCCCACTTGGGAGGGGGCTTAGAAGCAGAGATCAGGAAAGGTTAAAGTGACACTCACATTAACTCACTATCTCTACTCCCAATGCCCCTAGTGGTCATTAGGGTTTGTTGGTGCAAAAGGGCGATGCCATCTGGAGCTGTTTCTCCAACACTTTACACATCTTTGTTACTGTCTGAGGTCACAGATTTATACTAAAATTAACTAAATTAAAAACATGTCAGTTTCCAAAAACCATTAAGCTACGACATTGACATAAAACATCAAGTAACATATACACAAAAAAAAGCAAAAAGCAAATGTCACAAACCAAGGAAATAATAAGTCAAGCACTCCACCATAACAATCACTTATAAATAGTTAAATACTAACATGTAGTATAACCAATACATACATACTCATGCCAAAAATCCCACCTAACCCTAAAAACAACAAAAAGGATAAAAGAAATCAAGAACAAACAAACAGTCAAGTTCATAAAAAGTCATACAATGTGCAGAACCAACATTACAACAATACGTACAACGTACAGGTCAATAATAGATTCCAAACAGATTAAAAAACCCACAAAAACACACCCATATGACACACTCCAATTACATCCATTTTTTAAAAACCAAACATCATTCCCTCCAAAATAGCAACAAAAATATACCATGAGACAACTACCCAAAGAGAGAAAAAACCCACCCCCTACAAGAAAAGGTGATTGCTGGAGAAATTACCAAGCAACCCAAACCATACCTTCAAACCACAGAACACAACAAACAAACTACACGAAGAAGTTTACACATATGAAATGACAACCACTTAAAATATAAACACAAAAACCTCATTGGAGTAGGTTAACTTATGGTAAATTATTTAAAGTGTTTATCATGACAAATATCTCACTAGAAATTGATTTTTTTCACGTATTAGAAAACCCACATTATGCCAAGTGATTCTTTCACCATGGGTTAATCGACTCCAATGAATTTTTTACATTTATATGTCAATTTCGAACCAAAATTATGTACACAGACAAATATATAGGCATGCATTAAAACATTGGTATCAGAGTGATTGTACATCAAAGCAGAAAAATCAAAACACTGTAACTCAAAAAGCTTTGTACTAACCTACACAAAATTAAGCACAACCCACATAATACACGAGCACTACACACCCCAAAAAAGCAGGCAAAACCTACAAACCGTCTCCCTAAACAGTTACCACTGAAAATGAAAATGGGGTTGCAGTTAAATATACAGCTGCAGCATCTCTATGGAGTCCCAAAAAATTGAGAACTGCTGCCTTAGACTTCCACCCAGCTATACAATATGAAAGGAGTCAATTTTTTAAATGGGATAGATTATTGGGATCTTTGAAAAACAGGCCCCCTTTAAGGTGGAATCTCCCAGGATGCCTGTTCTGGTGCATTTTAATGTGCATGGCAGCAGTGGGGAGGGGGGGGGGCAGCTTTAGAGTTCCTGGATGTAATGACATCTCCATTCTCTTTGGTGAATTTGGCTGTGGCTGTTTTTACACAGACACCACCCACCTCAACCCATTGAATGGGTAGGAGAGCATCCATGTGAAGGGGGCTGGGTGTGTGTGTGCACTGCGCTCACACGATCCACCCATCTACACCCACGGAGCAGCCGGGAAGGAGCTGGCATGCTCTGTGGGTGGAGATGGGTATTGAACACCCAGTCATTCGTGTGAACAGGGAAGCACACACCCCCATGGGAAGGGTCTGCCGAAACCAGAAAGAGACTGCTAGGGAGGCACTTCAATAGACTGTAAGCAAACACACCAACCGTTAGAGTCGCCAAATACCTGGTTGGGAGCCCTTAAAGGAAAACAAGCAAGGACACGGGTGCACTGGCTCGCAATATGTCGGGTCGCAAAGCCACAGACGAGACCAAGGGAGCCAGTGCAATGCCATGCACAAAAAGGGGCAGGGTAAGCCAAGGGACCCCGGGCCGGCCGGGAGAGGGGGTCCCAGGCCACGAGTGCAGGAAGGGAGGCCAGGATGCCTACTTCCATCTCTCCCCTTCTTACACAGGGGAGGGTGCAATGTAGCACAGGCTGCACCCCCAGCAACAGCAACACGGCCCAGGGCAGAGAGCACCTCTGACAGCAAGGTAAGTCAGGGGAACTCCACCCACACAGGGAATGGGATGGGAGGAGGGCACAGACAAGTCCCAAGAACACACCAGGGTTCCACCAGCCAGACCGTTGACAACTCCACCCCCCTCCCCCACAGGAGAGCACCCACACCCTGGAGCACAGCACAACTGGGGAGACAGCTGAGGAGGGCCTCCGTGGCAGTCAGGTAAAGCAGAAGCTCTACAGGAGGGAGAGGTCCTGTGTCTCACTGAAGAGAGACACCGCAAAGACCCAACAACTAATAAGGGAAACCCTGAAGACTTTGTGGTGTCTCCCCCAGCATGACATGAGCCCTCCTGACATGGTAGGAGGGCTGGCAACACTGCAACACCATGGCACCCTCCCACAGGTATTGATGTCAGATGAGGGAATACACCCAAAGATAGAGGATGGTTCCCTGGCATAGAAAGTATCGGGGGGGTGGGGGGGGGAATTCAGTATGTTCAGTAAGAGAAAGAACTATCCTTCTCAGAGAAACCAGCCCCACCTAAAGCTGCACTCTCCAAGACACAAACCCATCCCCAGAAGCAGAAGCATCTCTGCAATATGGACTGTTGCCTTAGCTAACCACCCAAGACACAGACGCTCACCCATCTGCAACACCCTTGGGACACAGGGGTTATGTTGCTTTACGCTGTAAAACAGACACAGACTCACCTCCAGCTCAATCCCCCCCAAGACACAGACCCTCCTCTTAACACATTCCACAGCTAACCCATTGAGACACAGACCCTTCTTCAGCTGCTATCCCCTGAGTCACCAAGACACCAAGTTCCAAAGCTACACCTGAGACACATTTCCCTGAGACACATTTTATCCACTTCCTCTGAAGAGCTTCCCTAGCGACCCCTGTTCCCCATTTCAGTACACACAGATTCTCACCTTGCATTGGGCCCTTGCAACGTTGGGGAGAATGCTTTTAGTGTTCAGTCCTGGAGTGTCCCTTGTTAGGAATATGCAATTTCCCTTCAATCAGTGGGTGTTAAATATACATCTCTGAATATGCATCCCTGTTGTGCATATTCTGTTCCACCACCACCACCACCCCTCCTGCCTAACTGGAGGAGTCAAAAATAAGTTTTGGAGGATGACACTTGTGGTGAATAAGCAGAAGGCCATGTTTACCTTCACAGTTCCTAATGACAATCTTAGCAGCAACAGCAACTACCTTGCACAACAACCTGTCAGAGTATAGCCTGCCAGGGAACGACTAATGATGGCATTGCTTCTGCTGGTATCGCTAGCCGAGGTGCTGGTCTAAGGTAATGTACAGAAGTGGCCTACTCAATCCATTATCCTTCTTACTGATGTTGGAGGCAAACAGCAAGGTGCTTTTCAACCCACATCAAGCTTCGTCACTAATAATACCCAATAGTAAAAAAAGCAAGTAGGTACCTAACCCACACAGGTACAAAGCTTTCTCTTGGTTTGGATTTAGCTGTGAAATGCTTTCTCTTTTGCCTATTGCTGTTTTATCCATGACTGGAGCAGCGCTGAATGAGTACTTGCAATTCAAGGCTTTCAACTTTGGAGGAAAGCACTGAGAAAATGTTGCATTCATGGCTATTCTAAAACTCACTGCACTACACTGACACACTCGACCACATAGAAATCCACAAATAAAAGGGGTTATTTATTTTCCAGATGACAAGGACAAGATCTTGGAAATTCAAAAGAGTTGAGAGTTCATGAATAGGCTAAAAGAAGTCACTCTGCATTTAGGGAGGTTGGGATGAACTTTCTTTGGTCCAAATGAGGATCAAAGGAGTTCAATCAATCACATTTTCACGTAACTTTAGATTTGTCTAAATGATCTCATGACACATACTGCTGCCTGTGTTTCTGTCAGTTCCTAAAACAGTTTGCAGCAGGAGCATGGGGCAATTAGATGCTTTTGAAAATCTCATCCACACACTATACTGAGTTTCGAAGAAAGCTAACCAAGTAAATTATATTTAGAATTTGGCAGAAGGAAAAAAAAAATTAGGGGTGGGGGAGGAGCTAGACAGGGTTGGGAGATGCTGCTGCTTCCGCCCTGTCCACCCACAGCAGCACTAAACAAGTCTATGGGGACTCTGGGAAATCCTTCCCAACTGTGTCATATGTGGGGGGGGGGGTCTAGAATTCTAAAGTGTCTGGACTTATAGGGCTAGGATTTATAGGGCTCAATTGTATTAGTATTAGTATCCCTCTACCTCACATGGGTGCTGTATAGATGAAAATATTGTGGGTGAATTGAGTAGAAAAAGTGTACTCTCGAGTATTTGCAGAGTTCCAAGGGCTGGTCCCAAGTGATCAGGCTAGTTCAAGGGCCCTCGATGAATACTCATGACTGGTCAGTGCCATTTGAGAAAAGGGTACGCATGTGCAGAATGGCCCAGGCAGCCATTTGCGCATGTGCAGTGATTTTAAAAAATTTTTTTTTTTTTTTTTTTTTTTTAAATAAAAGCAGATGAAAGCAAATTATTTGCTTATGAATCCATGTTTGTATGATTAGTAACTGGGGCTCCATTTGTTATAGTTCCTAAAGAAATGAAAACGAATTGCACAGCCCTAGTTTCTATGGTTCAAAATATGAATAGTCAAGATATAGTCTAAGATATTTTTGTTTAAAAGATGGAAAAATCTCGTACCATTAATTTTTCAAATGTTCCATATAGATAATTTCATTTGCTTTCAATATATGTTCTGCATACAAATTACTTATAGGATTTTATCTGAGGTATGAACACAAAGTAAACAACCCTAATGCTTCATAGCAAAAGAGGCTAGCCAATTGAGGGGAGTTCTAATGACTGAACACATTTTTCTGTTTGTGTTATATGCTGTATGGAAAAAGTTCTCTCATACTAGATACTGGTGCTTGTGGTATGTGCTCATGACATGGAGGGTCCAGATTATGGATCTGTGTCATGAGTCAATCCTCTTTCCTTGTGTGCATGTTTTTCATCTCGCTCCCTTTCCCTGAGCTCACTCTGTCAGTGCTTTAGGGTAAGAACTTAATACAATGACCAGCTCTAGCACTGGAAAGTGGCCAAGTCAAAAGTAGCCATTGACTGCATTTGACCCCTGTCTTAGAGAGAGATTATCTCTTGGTGGTATTTTTTAATTATTATGTTAATTAATTAATTCTGCCCTTTCCCAAGGGCTCAGCGCATAAAAACATACAACAATGTATGATGGTTTTATTTGATGATGATTTAAAATATTGTTTTTATGAATTTTATTATGATTGTATTGTTGTAAGCCGTCCTGAGATACCATAGGCATAAGGGGATGGCTAAAAAATGCTTTAAAATAAATAAATAAAAAATAAACAAATCAATACATTAAAACATAAATAAAACCAATTAGAATCCCTTATCCAAACCATCTCTAATCCCTATGCCCACCTTCCAAATGCCTGGATGAATTAAAAAAGTCTCACATTGCCTCCAGAAGATGAGCAGGCATGGGGTGAAATGAGCTGGAGGAAAAAGTCTCATGGGAAATTTACAAGATTTGAGATAGGGGAGCAAGAACTCAGGTGCTCCCGTCCCCCTATCTCGAGTTCTCATGAATTCTTGAGAGGGGGAAGGGGGGGCAATGTGGGGGGCGAAGGCAAGCAGGGAGCAAAGACAAGTCTCCAGAGCACCTCTGGTGTCTGTTTGGTTTCCCTGCGTGGGGGGAAGGGAAAGTTTGGGTGCAGGGTTGAGGGCCTAGATGGGGGGGTGGGGGTGGTCAGGCAGGGTTAACTTACTATCCGGGGTCTGTCTGGGTTGGGTCCCAACATTTTGCTCTGTTCCACGCTGCTGCTGGGCCACTTCCCGGCTCTTCTTTTAAAAAGAAAAAAACCCAGAACTTGAGTATGCACAAAGCGCTGCTCAGCCCTGAGTGCCCTTTTCAAAGATGGTGCCACAGGGGCCAAACATGCACAGAACAGCTGCTCAGCCCTGGAGGCGCCATCTTTGAAAAGGATGTCCAGGTCTGAGCAATTCTATGTGCATGCTCAAGCTGTTTTTTAAAAAAATGAATACATTAAACAACACCGGTCCCAGTACAGATCCCTGGGGCACTCCACTATTTACTTCTCTCCATTGTGAAAACTGTCCATTTAGTCTTACTCTTTGCTTCCTATCAGAAAGGCAGTTACCAATTCACAATAGGACATTGCCTCCTATTCTATTACTTAAATATTTATTATATATAACAAATAATAACAAAATTTATATTCCACCCCTCCTGCCTCAGGCATCTCAGGGCGGCTTACAACATTCTGAAAATTAAAAAATCATGGGATAGGAGGTAGTGTTTTGCTATGGATTGGTAGCTGGTTAAAGGATAGGAAGCAAGGAGTGGGACAAAATGGCCAGTTTTCACAATGGAGGGATGTAAACAGCGGTGTACCTCAAGGATCTGTACTGGGACCAGTTCAAGTTTTCAATGTATTCATTAATGATCTGGAAAAGGGTGTTAAGAGTGAGGTGATCAGATTTGCAGATGACACCAAGTTATTCAGAGTAGTCAGAACACGAGCAGAATGTGAGGAGCTGCACCAAGATCTTACAAGACTGGTTGCATGGGTATCTAAATAGAGGAGGAGATTTAATGTGGGCAAGTGCAAAGTGATGCACATTGGGAAAAATAATCCAAATTATGAGTACACAATCCTGGGTACTAAGCTAGGAGTTACCACTAAGGAAAAGGATCTGGGAGTGACTGTGGATAATACACTGAAATCCTCAGCCCAGTGTGCCGCAGCAGTAAAAAAAGCAAATAGAATGTTAGGAATTATTCGCAAGGGAATAGAGAATAAAACTGAGGATGTCATAATTCCCTCTATACAAATCAATGGTGCGACCGCACCTTGAATATTGTGTGCAGTTCTGGTCGCCCCATCTCAAAAAGGACATAGCGGAACTAGAAAAGGTACAGAGAAGGGCAACAAAAATGATCCAGGGTATGGAACAGCACCCTTATGAGGAGATGCTTGATATGTTGGGGCTCTTCAGCTTGGAAAAGGGACGGCTGAGAGGAGATATGATAGAGGTCTATAAAATCATGAGTGGTGTGGCTCTTGTAAACAGGGAATGGTTATTTACCTTCTCAACTAGTACTAAAACTAGGCGACACTCCATGAAACTCACAGATGACAGTGTAAAAACAGACAAAAGTTTTTTTTCACTCAGCATACAATTAGGTTGTGGAATTTATTGCCAGGGGAGGTAATCAGGGCCAGCAGCATAGCTGAGTTAAAAAGAGGTTTGGACAAGTTTCTGGAAGATCATTCCATTGGCAGCTATTAGCCAGATAGGATTGGGAAACAAAACCCTTTACTGTTGGGAGCCTGGGGATGACCCACAGGGAATGGATACCATGGTGACCTGTTAGGTGCTTCTCCCAGGCCCCCGTGACTGTCCACTGTCAGAGGCAGGATGCTGGGCTCGATGGACCATTGGTTTGACTCAGTATGGCACTTCTTATGTTTTTATGTTAAAAACCTTTTAAACATTAAAATAAACAATAATAATTACAATTAAAACAATATAAAACCTCATCCCATAAATGGCCCATAAATATGGACCACACCGAATTTATATGCTGACAGTAACTATTATACAGAGACATCTAGTAGATTAATAATATACTGAAAATAAGAATTATTTTATGAGGTATCGGCTCCTGATTTATTCATTGGGGACTGGACTGAGGACCTCTGAACACAGTTTTCTACTGTATGAGCTATAAAGACTGGGTTTAGCAGACTCATGTGGCCGAATGCCACCTCAGGGTATTTTCAGATGTTACATGGTCAATGTCCACCACAGTCAATTCCCTGTGGTGGCTTGGACCACGTAACGTCTGTTGGGGGGAATGGATGTTCTCCCCCAGATGTTACCATGGAGTGGTATCACATTCACCACTCGAGCGGCCGAAGCGTCGGGACTGGAGGACGTTGCTTGTTGAAGGCGATTCCCCGCCGTGGTGATCCCCACCGTCACGTCTGTACATCACGTCACATAGCGGGCGAGCGCTGCGGTGGCATTGGCCGTGGTGGCTGCCTGTCTCCCCAGAGAGCGGGCGGCGGGGAGCGTGGAGGGGGCGGGGCCGTGTGGCCGCACATTGCGCCACGTGGCCCCGCCCCCTCCCCGATTCCCCGCCGGGATCCCCCGGCACATCTATTAGGGTGTGACGGGTCATCCTGGTGGGGGATCATTTCATTGATTTCGTGACGGGGCCAACGGGCCCCATCATGTCTGAAAACACCCACTAGCATGAGACAGCTCATAACTTGTAATTCAACCCTTGTGTGTGAGTTATTACTGTTGTGTTCTCTCTAAGGACCCACTACTGCTGAAGGAGATGTGTATTTCAAGAGCAGGGGATTATCACTGTAGACCTGAAAAGCTAATTATGTATCTCTTAGGGGTGTGCATGTCATTTTTGTTATTACAATAACGATAACAAAAATTCGTTATTGCAATAACAAAAATGACAACCAAGAATAGCAACAACGATAATGAAAACAACAACTGAGAATACAAAAAAGACAACTGAGAATACCGATAAAGATAAAGATAAAGATAACAATACCAAAAACGATAACAAAAGCTATAACGAATATAACAAAAGCAATAACAAGGAACAAAAATGACAATGCCATTATAATTGTCATTATTAGCGCTGTGGCAGTTGGGTTTTGGAGGAAAAATGTAGAGAGGGGAAGAGGGAGCAGACATCTTGGAGTCTTAACAGGGTTGTACTCTTGAACTGTGCCTGTGTTGGGAGGGCTGAGCAGCTCAGCAGTATCTGATGGTTGTATCCCTGGCCAATGAGCACCACAAGCAGGTCCCAGCAGTCTCATGGGACTCTGTGATTGCTCAATGCCTGCTGCCTCCCACAACCAATCAGGGAGACTCTGGAAGAGGGTACTGCAATGCTTTATATTGGGAGGGCCAGGTTTTTTCTCTCTGTTGTGTGAGAACTCTGCTTGTCAGGTTGCGTTTACAGAACTGTAGTGCTTGCACATAAAAAATCCTCCCTAGTCCTAACTGTATTATTTATTTATTTATTTATTTATTTATTTATTAGGTATTCCCACCGATACCTTTCCTTCCTCATACCCTACATTTTACCTTCTACTTTTCCTTGCCCTTCTCCCCACTGTACATTATATAGAGATAGGTAACCTAGATTAGATATAGATATATATTATAGACATATAGATTAGATTAGAATAGTTATATAGATAATTGATTAGATAATAGATAGTTTTCCTTTTCCGTTCCCCTGTCTCCCTTAGATTTATATAAATATTAGTTATGCACAGGAATCAATAATGCTACTGATACGAAAAATAAAATCTTTGTTTGAAATGGTACGGATATTAATAACGATAATGAATATCAATACCGATATCGATCCCGATAATGAAAACAATTTCAAAAACAATACCAAAAATACCAAAAATGATAACGACAATGAAAACAAAATTGTCATTAATAACAATAACAAAAATAAAAACAAAAAATGAAAACAACATGGGGGCCTGATGCACACCCCTAGTATCTCTTGCTTCCTCAAAGATAACCAGAATCAGAGAGATTGTTTTGTATTTTCACCTTTGTACGCTGTAGCTCTCTCAAACACCTCCCCCCTTGATGATTACTTAGTACTTTACAATAAGCACCAAAAGGTGAATCTGATGGAAATTGTTTGCCAAATTGCCTTTGGTTCCTGGAAAGAAGTTTCTCTGTTGGAGGAGATGGTTTTGGCCATCTCTGTGTGTAGATTTGTTTGTTTGTTTGTTTGTTTGTTTGTTTGTTTTAAAAACAGTCAATGGGCATAGCCCCAAGGATTCAATCGTCACTCAAGCTTAAACAGAATATTTCTATTTAAAGTACTAGGTTTGATACCTTTGTAATTATCCTTCCCAAATGTTGATGGAGAAGAATGATTAGTCTCCAGGTTCTTAGCTTTAATATTCAGCTTTGGCTTGATGAACTCATTTTGAGTATGATTATGAATACTCCTATAAAATAAAAATCCAGGAAGAATGTCTAAACTGCAAAACCTTAATAACTGAAATGAGATGATAATTGCTATGCACACAAACATGTTGTTTACTGGTATTCATGAGCAGTTTACAAAACACTATTGTCTGAGCATGGAGTTGATTAGATAGGGAAAAGTATTCACTTCTAATACTAAAGTAAATTACATTTTCAAAGAGACAGAGCTCATACATTATGGAAATTATTTATATTTTTTAATTTTTTCTTGTTACAATAAATTATTGAGTGATCACAGATACGATCAACTAATGCCCTAATCGCTACTTTGTATTGTTTTTTTTAGAAAGAAAAATCAGGTTTACCACACAATGATTCCTTGACTTACTATTTCCTATTGAGATAACTGAGCAAATTACAAAAGTGCTATTATTTTTAATTTGATAACTGAGCCCTATATGGTTTTACTTTTTATTGAAATCTTTTCTACATAACACTGCAACTGTATGTGGATAAAAACAGATGTGATTTTGGCCAGCTGTGGCCTGCTTTGACCCACTGAGACCCGGGCCCCACTGGCACCTGTAAACATGCACTACAAGATGTTGGCCTGGGATTGCCCCGGGGAGTGTTGGCAGCTAGCCCAGGATGTGACCTCTGGAAAATCTCTGAGGTCACAACACAGGCTAAGGGCTTCCCATATGAGCAAATGCAGGCGAGAGTGGGCTAGCATGTCTATTTTGGTGTGGCATACCCTCCCCAGGTCTCACTGGCTGCCATGGCTTGTGTTCCAGGGGCTCCCTAGCTGCAGAACACATCAGTTTAGTGTCCTGACCCAGGGAGGGGTGGTTTCTCTTTCTCACACCGCTGCACCAGCGGCACACCTGTTTTTACCCTTTATCTTCAAAAGAGTGTTAGCATTGCTGGATTAAAGACATTATTTTAAGTGGGCCTTAACCATAACTTTTAAAACAATAGTATGCTGAAGCATATATCACAATTTTTCAAGCCCAATCAGTGGGAAAAAAGGGTTTACAAGAAAAAGATCCTGCTCTTTTTTGTTTGGGCTACAATGCTGTGAAATGCTTTTTTCACTTATCAAGCCAAGATCTATCAATGTTCTTTATAGAAAATGCTGTACACTAACTTGATATTTCATAGTTAAATTGTACTTTGGAATATGCATGTATATGCATGTATCCAAGAATAAACTTGACCTACAGTATGGAATTAACAAATAAAGCAAGGACAAATGAGTCAACCTCTCATTTTGATTTAAAGAGACAAAGAAGAATTGCATCCATGATATCCTGGGGCAGGGTGTTGAGTGGAACGGAATGAGTTGAAGCTGGAAATGTGACCCACCTTACAGTGCATGCTAAACAACTTAGAGTACCCAAGTCCTAAATGATTGAGGCTCCTCTTCACGGAAGTACTTAAAACATACACTTAACTTCAATGCCTTGGCCACATGGGAAGGAGGGTAATTTATTGCGGTGGGAAGTTCGGAATCAGATTAATCAACTGCCCAGTTATGGATTAATCTGTAATGAAATGCAATTGTGGCAGACATACCAGTTGCAGTTTGTTTTAAAATCTATAAATAAAAATAATTTAAAAAATAAACTGCACATGCACAAAATGACTGCCATATTTGTCTGCACATTTGTCCAAAATGGTGGCAGCAGCATCAATGCCATTTTGGAAAATGGTGGCTGGTCTGCACATGTGCAAAGTGGCCACTGCACATGTGCAGACTGGCTGCCCTTTTCTGAAATGATGACAATGCTGCTGCCATTATTTTGCAAAAGGGCACATGCGCAGAACAGTCCAGTGGCCATTTGTGTATGCAGTTAATTTTTAAAAAATGTTTTTTAATAGTTTTAATTTTTAAATGGATTTAAATATGGATCCATAATACGAATCCACATTTAAATCTGGAAATGTACATATACAACCTGCAACAGAACTGATCTGTAATTCCCGTCAGAGGACCAGCCCAATTAACTTAGTTTGAATTTACCATCAGCATGATCCTCCAAACAGATAGTGTCAGTGCTAGTATTTAGTGTGAGTATGAACATGAGTCTCAGTCAGTTCAATAGGACTCATTCCTCTACTAAGTGATAGCACCTGCATTGTCGGCTGAGAGATTTTATTTAATTTTATTTATTTATTTATTTAGGTTTATATTCTACCCTATCCCCTATAAAAAACAAATGTAAAATAAATAACTAAAACACAGCACAACTAAAAATATCCCACCACCCTCTCCCTAATCTATCCCTGCCCATTGAATGCCTGGCCAAATAAAAAGGTCTTATTCTGCCTCCAGGAGACATTCAAACTAGGGCGCCGGCAAGCCTCAAAGGGAAGGGAGTTCCAAAGATGTGGAATATTCACATCCATTGACTTGAAGGGCAGTATGGACCAGCAGCTAGGAAACTACATCTGGAGATGGTAGTCTTTTGTTCAAATTCTGACTTAGGAGTCATTAACTAACTAATTCTCCTGGCCAGCCACAGTGTTTGTCTTAGACACCTGGCACCTTCAACCACATATACGACCTGACTGCTGTCATTTGACCCCATAATCCGGCTAGAAAGTATCAGACACTGGATCTGGTCTCAAGCATTGTTGTACAAGGACTAAGCTCAGGAACAAGTCAGGAACAAGTTCAAGCAGGTCAGGTCAAACAGACTAGGGTCAGATCTAAGCAGAGTGACTCAAGTCAAACCTGAGAGGCCAAAAAGGAAATCAGCTCAGGCCACTTTGTCAAGCTGAAGGGAAGTCCAAAGGGTGATGTCTAGGAAAGGGCCAGGAGTCCAAGCTGAAGAATCAGTCTGATGGGGCAGGAAAGGGCAGGGCAAGCTGATGGATCAAAGGCAGCAAAGCTGAAGCAAAACAGAGATAGGCCTAGTCATTTCTCTGCCTGGCTTCCTCTTCCTGAAAGGTGGTTTTTATGCAACCAAAAGCTAATCAGAGCCTAATGGGTCAGAATCCCACATTAGACTGTCAGGATGCTGGAGAAGGGCCTAATAAGGAGACACAGCCTAAAACAGAGCACTAGGGATGGGCAAACAGAACGCCATTTGGACGTTCGGTCTGAAACCTGAGTTCGGGTTTGGCTGTTCGGTTTGGTGGAGTTCAGTTATCAAAACCATTTTTTTTTTCAGTATCGGTATTTTTGGCCCTGAAATCACCCCTGGTGTCCACGCCTGGTGCCAGGAAGTCTGTTCCTCAGCTGTCTCCCCCTTCCAATCATGTTTTCCCTGCCCAAAGTCACTTTTTTCCCACCCCCGAACTCATCTGAACTCATCTGAACTTTTCCAAACTGTTCGGAAGTTCGAGTGTTCAGTTTGGAAGTTCGGTTTGGTATTCCGAACAGGCTGAGTTCAGGCTGAACTCCGAACTTCAGTGTAGATTGGATTTCCCTAGGTTGGCTCCAACTGACCTAGTACTAAATGGGCAGGGTGCCCTAGGAGAAGGTCAGGGGGAGGCTATCCAAAAAGGGTCTAGGCTAGGAGTCTCCTCTGTCTCTAATTTTGGCGACTACTCTGACTCTGTGGGGATCACCTCCCCAGTAAAATCTCAGACCTGCCTAGAGAATGGCGATGACTCCTTTAGAGTAGGTAACCCAGCTATCGATTTGAGATGCCAGACTTTAGATCTTGCAAACCCCTTTTCCACCTTACCCATAGGGGTGAGTGACTTGCAGCAGAGCCAGTCCTTTGGTGATAAAAGTACTTCACAGAAAGTGTCAGTACTTGATTATTATCCACGTGTCCTCCCTTTTACTTTTACCCCACCGAAGTACCTTTCAGATTGATAGAGGAGCACTCCCAGAGGAACTAGGGGTCAGGGAAGTAAAATCAGTTCTCCCCTGGCTCCTTCTGAGGCTGGGGACCTTTCTAAAGTATCTCTGAATGACATCGGTCACCCTGCCTCTGGTCTGGAACCTCGGGTCAGCCTTGTTTCTGCATCTTCCGGCCAGGTTAGGTCCTTGAAATTCCTTCCTTGGAATATTTCTGGCTGTCAGTCTAAGGGAATAGATCCAGACCTCATTATTTTCTTTCAAGGCTTCGACCTAATTCTACTCCAGGAAACTTGGTTGCGAGATAGTGATGCATTTTTAATTCAGGGCTTCCAGGTGTATTTATCCCCCGGTATTAAAGATGGTACTCGGGGGAGATGCTCAGAGGTTCTGGCTTTTTTGATTTCTGAATCATTTGTTGGGACATTTAGAATTATACCCCAGCCATGTGAGAATTCCTTTGTGGGGTTATGGACCTACTCCAGTGGTCCCCCGCTGTTGGTTATAAATCTTTATGTTCCACCTGCAGCTTCCAGGTACTATAATGTGGATGCTTGGAACCTGTTAGGGGATCTGCTTGACTCTCTTGATGATCAGTTCCCTGGCACCACTCTGGTTATGCCCAGGGATTGGAATGCCAGACTAGGCGCCTTTCATGTCCTAGAATCTGATTGGCTCCCAGATGGTCACGATCGGGTATCAAGTAGATGGTCTAGGGACCTAGAGGGTAATGAGGCAGGCCTGCACATGTTTGAGCTTTTGCAGTCTCATTGCTTAATGGTACTCAATGGTTCGGTACCCCTGGATCCAGAGGGGGACTTCTCCTTCCTTAATTTCAATGGGCACAGCACTATTGATTATATAGTTGTTCGCATTCTGCAGAGGGCTAGCTTCGTAGATTTTGCGAGAGCGATCAACGGGGTTTAACAATATAAATCAACAACCACAATAATCCTGTTATCTGTCCTAATCGACGAGAGACCAGTAAGGTCATAGGACAGGAACATAGGACCCGGGCTAGGTGGCACCCTAACACCTATGTCGAGTGTTTGACCTCCTGACTAGCCAGGATATGACCACCTTATGCTACATTCTTAAGGGAAGATGTTCAGGATATTTGGTATTTGATCAACTCTACAATACTATCATCTCTGCCCTGGGGATTCGGATTTTGTCCCGTCCTAGCAAACCTTGGGAAGTTAAAGGTGCTAGCTGGTTTGACTCCAAGTCCAAGGCAGCGAAACGTACCTTGGTGCAAGCAAAGCGTGGGTGGGTCCTTGACCCAACTAGTAACTCAGTAACTCTGCTACAGACGGCTAGGTGTAAGTATAAACAATTCATTGCTACCAAGAAGGCAAAGCATACTAAACAAATATGGGTTAAGATTAAGGTAGTTGCCCAGATGAAGAACTCTAAGGATTTCTGGGCATTGGTCAATAGGAAAGTTTGTACCTCCTCTAGTCCCCGGCAAGCCCATATAGAGGAGGATGTGTGGGCTGTTTTTTTTTCAAAATCTCTTTAGTTTGGATGCCGATGTGATTGAGGTGGATGCTCTAGAGTTGGTCTCCTCCTTATAACTGCATAGGAGACGAACCTGTATCCCACGGGTTGAGTCTGCTGAGGTGCTAGTTGCAATTGGCACCCTGAAATCGAATAAGACCCCAGGTGGCGATTTTATTATCGCGGAGGTTTTGTGCGTACACCCCACTTGGTGGGCTAATTTATTAGCCAAGTATTTTTCATGCATCAGTCAATATCTTCAAGTACCTAAGGGATGGGGCACAAGTATTATCGTACCTATATTCAAGAAGGGGAATCCCCAGGACCCAGGCTGCTATCGTCCTATAGGTTTACTCCTGATTATCGGGAAACTGTACTCCAAAATTCTCCTTAGTCACCTGGAAGCCTGGGTTTTGGAACATAATCCAATACCACAAGAACAGGCAGGCTTCAGGAAGAATGCTTCTATTACGGATAATGTGCTTGTGCTGCGTCATATAATAACAAAGTACACGACGGTTAGATCTGGATCACTTTTTTTTTGGCTTTCATTGACTTTCATAAAGCATTTGACTCGATTTCTTGCCCCGGGATGTAGAGGAAGTTATTGAACTGGGGAATAAATGAGCACCTGTTGGTTTTGCTCATCTATGTCCACTCGAATAACACTGCTAGTGTTAGAATGGGGATTGATGGTAGGCAGTCTCGATCTTTCAGAGTGGTAAGGAGAGTCAGGCAAGGTTGTGTCCTGGCTCCCCTGCTCTTTAATCTCTACCTCAGTGATTTGCCCCAGTGCTTTGCTCCAGAGTCTGCCCACCCTCCAAGAATACAGACTAGACTGCTTAATATTCTACTGTATGCCGATTATTTAGTTTTGATGTCGCAAATGAGGAGAGGTCTCCTATATCAGTTAGGTTTGCTTGCGGACTATTGCTCTGGGAATGAACTGATACTCAATCCACTGAAATCTCAAGTAATGGTTTTAGGTAAGACGAGGCCATCCAATTATTCCTGGTATGCAGGGAATGACCCCCTTAAGCAGGTAGAGACTTATGTCTACCTGTGGGTTGTCTTTGCCCAAAATGGCTCATGGGGCAAGCATAGGAAATGCTTGGCCCTCAAAGCGAATGCAGCTGCTAAAGGGATTTTGAAGCTGGCATCGGGTTCCCCATGTATCACTATTTCAACCATCCTGGGTGTATTTAAAGCTAAAGCTCAGTCCTTATTAGTTTTTGGGGTGGAAGTAACCCCAGATGGGGACAACCAGGTGCTTGAAGTGGTACAGAATAAGTTTTTAAGGAGTCTCCTAAGAGTTCCACAGGCTGTCCCTGCTGCTATAATCCCTGCTGCTATAATCCAGAGCTATTGCAAACCTATGAAAATTACAAGCCCTTAGATTTTGGTCCAGTTTATACCATCAGGACGGACGTCCTCTTGTGTCCTTGTGCTTAGAAGAAGAACTAGAGTATGGCAGAGCAGGGAATTATCCCTGGCTCTCATGGATATCCTCTTGCTTAAGGGACCTAGGGTTTTCATTTCTTTTTTTTTCATGATAAAACCCTCTCTCTTCAGAAACTATTGATTTGCCAAAGAATCTTTGACATAGCAAAGCAAGATGATCTGGCTAGGCTCTCTTTCTGGAAGGTCTCTCCACACTATTATCTGATAAAGAGTTCTCACAATTTAGAGACCTATCTGGACAAATTGACTAGGCCATCTTTGCACAGGGCTTTTACCAGCCTTCGTTTTTGTCTGTTCCCCTCTACCATTACTGAGGGAAGATATGCACATACTCCCCATGGGTCTCGTACTTGCTCTTGTAACGGTTTGGAGGTGGAAGATCTGACCCATTTTCTCCTCAGATGCTCCCACAGTATCAGGGTAGCTTGGCTGGAGCCATTATGGGAGACTCACCTGCACAATCCAGACTCTGTCAGAATAGCAGCTCTTCTTTCTTCATCAGATGAGGAAACCATGCATAACATAGCTTTATTCATGTTGCTTGCTATGAGGGAACTGGTGAAATGCGTTGAGTGAGCCCAATTCATTTTCTGGATGGTCCCCTTCTTGCTTTCTTTGAAACCTTGATAGTCGACAACTGATTATTAATCTTTTTTATTGTATATTATTCTCCTGCCCAGTATTTGTTGTTTTTATAGTCTTCCTGCACTGTAGCCATCTGTATTTTGATTGTTGTTACTTTTGTTTTTATTTATTTTACTTTATTCTATTTGTATTTGTATTCTATATTTTTTATTTCACCAATAGCTATAGCAGAAGGTTAATGCCGAATAAAGAATTGAACTGAATACTGGCTTTTCTAGTTTTTGCCATTTTTTGCAAGTTCTTGAACAGAGCTGTTACAGGACTGATACCAAGCCCCATGTGCACCTTGCATGTTCCCTGGGGGGCTGTGGAGTAGGCCTGAAATGAGAAATCTCAGCGAGTGCTGCTTCTGTCAGAAGTAGGGCATTTGCCAAGATTTGCACAACACAGAAACTTACCAGCTTTCCTGCTGTTTTCACCATTTTCCTTTAGTTTTTGTAAGTTGAATGGGGCTTCCTTGGGCCAGTACCAAGTCCCGTGTGTGCCCCACGCACGCCCCTAAAAGGTCAGCATTCCCCTTTGGAATGGGAACATTTGCTGTCATCTTAGCCCTACTGTGGAGATGCAAAAGTGATGACTAAGTTCCAGGAAAGTGCTGGAATTGCCTAAAAGCACAAGTTCTGTAATATTGTTGTAAAGTTTCAAAAACTGCCAGAAAGTGACAAAAAGTGACAAATATGACAAAAAATGACAAAAATGACCAATGAAAATGCCAGAAAGTGATGAAAAATGATGAAAAATTCTGGAAAGTTATTAATTTAATGGGAAATGACAAATAATCACAGGAATCTATATCAACAATAGCAGAAGTGCAGAATAATTGAAAACTGATAAAATAACAACAAACACTTGCTAGGGCTCCCGGAAAGTCTGTATTTCCCTGCAGAACAAGAACACTTGTTCTCATCTCAGACCTAGTTTTTAACTCTGTTCCTAGGTAAGTACACTGTATACTGTCCACACGTTAAACACCTGCCAGTTAGGATGCTATAGCACTATTAGCAATGTGGAGGGGCAACTATATGGGCTTGCTTGCTACAGTGTTTTGCAAACTATTTTACACTATGGGCTCAATCCTAAACATACTTGGGCAGGAGTTAGTCACATTGATTTCAATGAGACTTACGCATGAGTGGATGTGCAAACAGACCGGAGTTTGGATGTTTGGACGTTCAGATGTTCAGACTAAAAGCTTAGTAAGGGTTCGTGGTTTCGGTCTCGCGGATTTCGGACCCCCTCGAATGTTTGGAAAGTTCAGTCACGGCAGAGGCTGGGGGCATGGCAGGCCATCAGAGACACAGCAGCATCAGCAGAGACCAGGAAGGCTTGAGGGTGTGGCACCCCAGGTTTCTTGGGAAGGCAGGCTCTGTGCTTGGCCTCCGGGGGTGCCCGGCTGGCTGTCTGAGACCCAGAAGAAGCATCAGCAGCAGTAGCAGTGGCCGGCCATTGCAGGCTGCCATACATCAGAGGAGCAGTGGCAGAGGTCTGGCCAGGGCTCAGTGACTGCCACCCCTACTTAGCCAGGTGTTGCAGGCTGGCATCATACTCGACCGATCACAAGAAGCTCTACTGAAAATTGATCAAGCCTTTCCCAGTGGTGAATCTCATGGACATGCAGCCCCCGCCTGCCTGCACACTCATATGAGCTATGCCCATCTACAAGAGGGAGGAGCAAATGGCTGACATGTAGTACCAACAGCAGCAGCAGACATTGAATTGCCAAGGCACAGTAACTGCAGCTCGCACGCCTACTTGACCGGGCACTGCAGGCTGGCTGGTATCAGTGGAGCAGTGAAAGAGGCCCGGCCAGGGTTCGGTGGCTGGCACCCCTACCTGGGTGGGCATTTCAGGTTGGCTGACATCGGTGGAGCATTTGCAGAGAGTGAAGTAGAACAACAGCCCTCCTTGCCTGGAACGTAGGCATGAGAACCCTAACGGAGGATCCTGGAGCTGGAGTGGCTGGCTGTTTCTTGATGTGGTGGAATGATGGGTCCCTGTGAGCGGAATGATGACCCCAGAACCCTGATGGTGAGTCCTGGGACTAGAGTGGCAGCTTCTGGATGATGTGGAAAGACAGACCTCCATGTCTCTATCATAGGCCCCAGAACCCTGATGGTGGATCCTGGGGCTGGAGTGGCTGGCTGTTTCTTGATGCGGTGGAATGACGGCTCCCCCTGAGCAGAATGATAGCCCAGGAACCCTGATGGTGGGTCCTGGGACTAGAGTGGCAGCTTCTGGATGGTATGGATGCACAGCCCTCTCTGCCTTAACATAGGCCCCAAAACCATGATGGTGGGTCCTGGGGATGGAGTGGCTGCTTCTTGATGCAGTGGAATGACATCTCCCTGTGAGCGGAATGACAGCCCCAGAACCCTGATGGTGGGTCCTGGGACTAGAGTATCAGCTTCTGGATGATGTGGAAAGACAGCCCTCCCTGCCTGTAATGTAGGCCCCAGGGGTAGGGTGGGGTGGGGGCGGGGATGGGGGCTTTCCCTACATATTGTATTTTAAATTGTTTTAAAAATTTATATTGTTTTAAATGTATGTTGTTCGTCTCCCCGGGCTGCCCTGTGGGCAGGAGGGGTGGGATATAAATTTTAAATAAATAAATAAATAAACTCTGATGGTGGGTCCTGGGGCTGGAGTGGCTGCTTCTTGATGCGGTGGAATGACAGCTCCCTGTGAGAGGAATGATGGCTCCAGAACCTTGATGATGGGTCCTGGGACTAAGGGGGCAGCTTCTGGATGATGTGGAAAGACAGCCCTCCCTGCCGGTAATGTAGGTGGGTCCTGTGGCTGGTGTGGCTGACTGTTTCCTGATGCGGTGGAATGACAACTCCCCGTGAGCAGAATGACATCCACAGAACTCTGATGGTCGGTCCTGGGACTAGAGTAACAGCTTCTGGATGACGTGGATGGACAGCCCTGCTTGCCTGTAATGAAGGCCCCAGAACCCTGATGGTGGGTCCTAGTGCTGGAGTAACTGCGTCTTGATGCAGTGGAATGACAGCTCCCTGTGAGCAGAATGACGGCCCCAGAACTCTGATGGTGGGTCCTGGATCTGAAGAGGCACCTTCTGGATGAAGTGAATGGACAGCCCTTCCTGCCTGGAACATAGGCTCCAGAACCCTGTTTGGTTGGGCATACTTCATTCAATCATGCGATAGGTGGCAGCCAGTATAGGAAGGTGGGTCCTAGGGCTGGAATGGCAGCTTCTGGATAATGTGGATGGACAGCCCTCTCTGCATGGAACGTAGGCCCTAGAACCCTGATGGTGGTCCTGGGGTTGGAGAGGCTGTTTCTTGATGTGGGGGAATGACAGCTCCTCATGAGCAGAATGGTGGTCCCAGAACCCTGATAGTGGGTCCTGGGACTGGAGAGTCACCTTATGGATGAAGTGGATGGACAGCCCTCCCTGCCTGGAATGTAGGCCCCAGAACCCTGATGGTGGGTCCTGGGGCTGGAGTGGCTGGCTGTTTCTTTTTTTAAAACATTATTTTTATTGCTATTTTCAAAAATAACATTGTTCCTTTGATTTTAAACATAAACATGTTACACAGTATTTCAATGCGAACATTACAATAACACAACTACCAAAAAACCCAAAGAAAACTTAAAATTTTAACCAAAGCAAAACCTAGTGCGTGTGTTACTAAAGAGTGATATGATGACCCTTGTGCTCAGAAGTGAGTCTAACCCATACCAATCAGTCTTCTTGAATTGTGCATTTTCCTTATTGAACATTTAAAACTGAACATCAAAAAGGGTCTGGAGATCTTTCTTTCATGTCAATTCTTTATCCAAAGCCTGCACAATGGGGATCCAGGTCTCATTGAAGCTGTTAAGCTTCCCATGTAACCCTGTGTGGATTTTTTCCATTGAGAACATAAAGACAAGTCTCTGGAGTCACTCTTCCATCTGGAGCTCATTTTGGTCTTTCCAGTGCCTAAGAATTATATTTATGGCAGCTAAAAATAGCAATTTGCAGGACTGACTTTTTGCCTTTAAACTCTCCCCCTTTGGATATAACCCCAACAGGGCTATCTCAGGTCTGAAGGGAACCATAGTCTCAGCCAGTCGGTTCACCACTCTCCATATCTTTCCCCAGAAGACCTGCAATTTGCTGCAACCCCACCAGCAATGTAAGTAGTCCCCCCTACAGCCACAACCTCTCCAGCAGAGCACTTTGTTCCCTGGTGTCATGTATCTTGTTCTGTCTGGAGTAAAGTGAAACCTCATGGTCAGTTTTATCTGTGCTTCTCTAATTTCTAATGAGGAGGCACAATTATACATGTGCTCCCACATTATTTTTGCCTCCTGTTCCCCCAAGTCCATCTTTAAATCTTTACTCCATTTTTCAATGTAAGTGTTCCTGTTGCTGTATAGTATATTTTTGAGTTCTTTATATAGTCTCCCCATTCTCCTGGCTGTTTTACTTCTCTCAAATAACAGCCTTTCAATTTTTTTTTGCTCCCTCCCATAATTATCCCTATTTTGTTGAGTTGTGCATAAATCTTTTAATTGTAAATACTGAAGGGTATCCAATTTTTGCTGTGTGAGTTCCTCCATCTTCTGTATCTGGATAAATCCCCCCTTAAGGAATAATTGATGCATTTTAGTTATCCCTCTCAATTTCAGACTTTTTCTCAGATTCGGAGCTAGCTGGAGTTCTTTGGCCTCATTAGTATCAATGGGAGTAAAGGGGGATTTTCCTGGCACAATTTTTGCCTTTTTTTGAATTTTTGTCCATATTTTTAATACTTCCCCCACAAAGGGATGTTTTTTTATTGGAACTGTTTGACCCTCCTTACAATCTAATATTAGATTTTTTAGAGAATCCACCCAAACTGCCTGCCTTTCTAATTCAACCCATTCCTGTGCTTCTAGCCCGTGATACCAGTCTGGAAGTGCACCCAGCACTTCAGCTTTATAGTACACTTCCAGATCTGGTAGATTAATCCTTCCTTTGTCTCTTGTTCTCATGAGAGTTAGTTTTTTCATCCTAGGTTTCTTACCGTTCCAGATTAGATTATTCATCAAGCAGTCACACTTCTTGAAGAATTTGTCTGGCAGTGTTATTGGTACAGTACTAAATCTATATAGGATTTTTGGGAGCGATATCATTTTAAATACATTTATTTTCCCCAGCCATGAGACCATCAAGTTTTTCCAGGGTCTTAATTCATCTTCTAGTTTATTTAGTAGGGGGACATAATTTTTCTAATACAGGTCTTTTGTCTTCCTGGTTAAAGTTATCCCTAGATATTTTAAACGACTCTTGCTTATTGGAAAGGGTGAGATTCTCTCAGACTGTAATTCCTGCATTTTATCCTTGCTGAATACCATTGCGTATGACTTATCCCTATTTATCTTATACCCAGCTATTTCTCCAAAATCAGTGAAGACCTTTAGTACTTCTTTGCAAGAGCTCTCTGGATCAGACAGATAGAGTGACAGGTCATCCGCAAACAGAGATAATTTGTGTTCTCTTTCTCCAATTTTCACCCCTTTAATTTTATTGTTTTGGCGAACTGCGATCGCCAACACTTCTAAAACTATATTGAACAGGAGTGGAGACAGGGGACACCCCTGTCTGGTTCCCCTCTGGAGTTCCAAAGTCTCAGAGAGTTCTCCATTAATTAAGATTCTTGATTGTGTTTTTTTGTATATGGCTCTAATCCATTGTAAATAACTCCCCTCAAATCCCTTCTTTTCCATTGTAAGAAAAAGGCAATCTGGTTCGGTTAAAGACCTTCTCTGCATCCACTGAGATTATGGTAGCTGGGATTTTACTCATTTCTAAATTATATATTATGTTTATCGATTTCCATATGTTGTCCTTCCCCTGTCTCCCTGGGGTGAAGCCCGCCTGATTGATATGTATTATTTCCCCTATAATTGACTTCAGCCTATAGCTAATATTTTTGCAAATAATTTGTAATCTGAGTTCAGCAGGGAGATCGGGCGATAACTGCTGCAAAGTTCTACTAGCCTGCCTGATTTTGGGATCAGGGTCACCGTAGCTAGATAAAAATCCTGGGGCATGGCTGCTTCCTTCCAAATATTATTAAACACATTGATTAGATGTGGGGCGAGTACCTCTTGGAAGGCTTGTTAGAATTCATTGGGTAAGCCATCCGGACCACATGCTTTGTTTTTCTTTAATGTGGCAATTGCCTCCAGAACCTCCTGCATTGTTATTTCTGTGTTTAGAAAAGCCTTTTGATCTTCATTGACTTGGGGGATTTTTATACTGTCTAGAAATCTCTCTATTTTTTCTTTTTGAGGCTTGCAAGAAGTGTAGACTTTTTTGAAAAAGTCCACAAAGGCCTTCTGAATATGCTTTGGCTCCCCTACTTGTTCCCCTTGTGCATTTTGCACTTTTGAGATGAAGGCCTTCATCTGTTTTATTTTAACTAGATTGGCCAGCGTTTTGCTGGCTTTATTCCCATATTCATAATAGTGGAGTCTTATTTTTTGTAACTGTGCTTTTATTTTCCTTAATTCTGCTATATTGACCACCTCCCTGGCTGTGAAGATTTTGCGCTGCAGCTCTTTTGAGGCATTAACTTTATTTTGAGCTTCAAGCTTCTGTAGCTCACTATATTATTATTTTACAAGCTGTCTCCTTCTTTTATTAATCTGTGCCTGCAGGGAGATGATTTCCCCCCTAATAACTGCCTTGTCCACTTCCCAAAGCACTCCTGGAGAGGAAACTGAGTGCTCATTTATTTTGAAGGAGTCTTTTAGGTCTTCCCGAATTTGCTCTCTGTTTTTACCTTCGTTTAGGATGAATCTCCTTAACTGCTAATTCCCTCTAGTTCTCTCTGTTCTCTTAGGATCCCTAAAGCTGGAGATGATTGCATTATGGTCTGAGAGGACAACAGGCAAAATAAAACATTTACTACATCTTACCAGCTCCATCTTTGAGCACAGTACATGGTCTATGAGGGAGTACATATTATGCACTGTCGAATAAAAGGAATAATCTTTAGCATTCCCATTTATATGTCTCCATAAATCTTCCAGCCCCAATGCAAGAAACATGTTTGTTATCTTACTTTGCTCAGCCTTACTCCCTCCTCCCTTTGAATGATCCAAATCAGACAGGGTAGTGTTTAAATCTCCCTGCACTATAATCCACCCTTGGCATTGGCAGCAGCAGCAGATATTGGATTGCCCAGTAGCAGAACCCATGGCACATCAGAGGCAGTATTGGCAGCAGCAGCAGACATTGGATTTCCCGAACACAGAACCCATGGCACAGCAGAGGAGGACATTGGGTTGCCGGGGCACAAAACCCATGCCACAGCAGAGGCAGCACTGGCAACAGCAGCAGACATTGGATTTCCTGGGCACAGAACCCATGGCACAGAAAGAAGAGTCAGCATTGGTAGCAGCGACAGACATTAGATTGCCCGGTCTTAGAACCCATGGCACAGCAGAGGTGGCATTGACATCAGAAGCGGACATTGGATTGCCTGGGCACAGTACCCATGGCACAGCACAGGTGGTATCAGTAGCAGCAGCAGCATAGATTGGATGGCCAGGCACAGATCCTGTGTCACTGCAGAGGTGGCAGCAGCAGCAGACATTGGATTTCCAGGGCACAGAACCCATGGAACAGCAGAGATGGCAGCAGCAGGATTTGCCTGAGCATAGCACCCATGAATCCAGGATGGTAGGATTCGCAAGGGAAGAGCTTCCATACAGCAGCAGATGGCAGCAGAGAGATTGTGTGGGCACATTTGGATTTGCCAGGGCAGAGCACCCATGGACCAGAAGACAGCAGCAACAGGATTACCAGGCCAGTGGGGCACATCACCCAGGGTTGCCAGGACAGGCAGACAGGCACCTTGGCATTAGAGGCAGGCAGGCTAGGGTAGAGTTTCAGCTTTGCCCACAGGGCATGCAGACAGGCACTTTGGCATGAACAGAAGGCAGACTGAGGAATGGTTTGAGCTTGGCAACCAAGATGGAAGACAGGCAGCGTGGCATGAGCATTGGAAGGCAGACTGAAGCAGGGTTTGATATTGGCAACCTGGGTGGGTGGGCAGACAGGCAGCGTGGCATGAGCATTTGAAGGCAGACTGAGGCAGGTTTTGATCTTGGCAACCTGGGTGGGTGGGCAGACAGGCAATGTGGCATGAGCATTGGAAGGTGGGATGAGGCAGGTTTTGAGCTTGGCAACCAGGGCGGGGAGACAGGCATCATGGCATGAACATCAGAAGGCAAGGCAAAGGCAGGGTTCAAAGTTGGCAACCAGGGCGGGAAGACAGGTACCATGGCATGAGTATCAGAAGGCAGGTTGAGACAGGGTTCGAGATTGGCAACCTCAGCGGGCAGACACATAGCATGGCATGAGCATTGGAAGGCAGGCTGAGACAGGCTTTGATCATGGCAACCTGGGTGGGCGGGCAGACAGGTAGTGTGGCATGAGCATCGGAAGGCAGGCTGAGGCAGGGTTTGAGGTTGGCAATGAGGGAAGGCAGACAGGCAGTATGGCATGAGCATTGGAAGGCATGCTCAGGCAGGGTTAGAGGTTGGCAACCTGAGCGGGCAGACAGGCAGCATGGCATGAGCATCAAAGGCAGACTGAAGCAGGGTTTGAGGTTAGCAACCTGGGCGGGCAGACAGACAGCGAGGCAGGAGCATCGTAAGGCAGACTGGGGCAGGGTTTGAGTTTAGCAACCTGGGTGGGCAGACAGTCAGCGTGGCAAGAGAGGCAGTAGGGAAGGCAGTCTGGGACCTTGGAAGGGCACTCAGATAGCCTGCTGAAGACTGTGCAGTGAGAGAGAGACCCACTCTGATAGGCGGGCCGAGATCGTCTAGCCAGAGTCCAGCTGAAAGGCTTACAGCTTCCCAGTGCCACCCGACGTCATGAGGTTAATCAGATAGGCTGGCTGAGGCCATCTAGTGAGAGAAAGAAGCAGGGCAGTCACCGGACATTGGGAGGGAGGGACATCACCTCAGCAGCAGCAGCCCAGATTGAGGAGGAGCCCCGTTCCAACACTGCCCCTGGCATGGGATGGTGTGTGCCACTGCACCATCAATCCATGTCCATGGGCAGCTCGGGGAATCCCAGCAGCAGAAGGTTCACCTTAAGGAACAGCAACTGTTCCACCAACTTGGCCCCAGTCCCAGGCGGTGCGGCAAGCAAATATTCCCCACCATGGAAAACACCTACTCGCTGGGGACACTGGTTGGTGGGCCAGACAAGAGACCCTTTGCCACTTTGAAAAGGGCTGGCCACACATTGGTCTCACCTGCCCAGGAGGCCAAGGGATCGCTGCTGGGATCGATGCACGGCTCCTCATCCAGGTAGGTCTCCACTGCTGCTGAGGCGCTGTCGTACTCCCTCACGTAGCTCTGCTTCGGCATCACCTCCACCACTGCTCTCAGTCAAGCTGCCTGCCCTGCTGTGTATGGGCCAATGCACCCCAGAATGGCCTGCACATTTGAGCTGCTGCTGCTTGCAATAGGGATGCTGCTGCTGCTTAGCCTGCTGCTACTACTGCTACTGAAAGAGCTGGGGGCAGGGACAGACCCTGCCGGCTGAAAGGGGTGTCTACTCCCACTCCCCCCATCCCCAGGGGTGTCCTGTTGCTGCTGCCGCACACTCTCAAGTGCCCACTCTGTAGGGATGGGCAAACAGAACGGAGTTCGGAAATTTGGTTCGGTTTGGTTTGAAATTCGAGTGCAGAAATTTGGTTTGGTTCAGTTTGAAATTCGAATTCGTTTTGGAAGTTCGGTTCGGTCAACCAAACAGACCGAGTTCGGTCGAATTCTGAACTTCCGAACCAAGTTTGGCTATTCAAAACCAGGTTTTTTGGTGTGTGACTGTGTGTAGCTGCTAGAGATGGGCGAACAGAACAGAGTTCGGAAATTCGGTTTGGTTTGGTTGAAATTTGAGTTCGGTTCAGAAGTTCAGTTCAGTCGACCGAACAGACCGAGTATGGTCTGAACTCCGAAATTCCGCACCGCATTCACCCATCCCTATCACTCTGCCTGATGAACCCTCTCCACCCGGTCAACCTTCCAGTGCCTATAGAATGCTGTCTGGTGTGCCATGCTGCCCTTGACCCTGGGTTCCAGCATGGTTGTCAAAACGTATTCCTCCCGCTGCATGAGCTCATCGAACCGCACCTTCAGTCCTGCCTTCAGCTGCCAAACCAGGGAAACCACCTCATCCAC
>QEPC01013643.1:3591863-3597675 GCA_003113815.1 Sphenodon punctatus
CCCGGGTTGGCCGTTCCATTTAAAACCACCCATGCCAGATGTGGAAGATCCAAGGCAGTGTGCTGATGGTGCAGGCCAGTCAAAACCAGCCTGGAGTGGAGCTGCTATCCATCTACTGAGTGGACCCACATTTTAGGTCTGCATCTGGCTACTATTGCCCTTGACAGCATCAGAGAGTTAATGGTGCTGGCCTAGAAGGCTGGGTGATCACCCATGAGTCTATGGTGCGTGGGGAGGTGGGCTGAGGAAACTGGCCCCAGGTAGGGATGGAACCAGGCAGACGTGGGGGTGCACCCCTGTAGCAACTCCAGGGGCAGGCAGCCTCTGTGTCTGTTTGCTCTCACCCATATCAAAGCAGTTTTATGTTCCAGTGTAAGAATAGCCTTTCATCTGTAGTAATTGGATTGGCCAGACATCTTTAACATATTTCCCGCCCCCGACAATTAAAAGTGAGAAATAATTAATTTTATTTCTTTAGATGATGAAAGAAAAACCCCCACCTACATTTCATAATAGGAAAGGAATTGAAAAAAGAATCAAGCAAGAATAAACACAATTTAGAGATAAGAAAATTAGCTAAATACAGATTAACATGAATCTGTCACATACTATAATTACACTACCTCTAGATATTCAGAATCCTTTGCTTTGATATTATTACTGATTCTATCTGTGCAGACTCTGTCAGCTAAATCTCTGATATTTCCTTGCCTTTAGAAAACAATCAAGAAAGCAAACATTGGCAATGAACTCCCCTCTCTGTCTTGAACGGTGATTGCATTTTATTGTGGGATCTTGGTGGTTAGCTCTGTTTGATGATATTCATTGCTGAGGATGGGTAAATAGCCAGAATACTAAGCAGAAGAAGTCTTGCTTTATAGGGGGAAGGTATGTGTGCTTAGAAGTCTCTCCTCCCATCACCCCCTCACCCCATTTCCCTTCTTTTCCAACTGGCAGTGTATCATGTGGAACTATGCCTGAAATAATGGTTACGGGGAGGGAAAATTTGCCTCCACAAATTTGCCTCTCTGGGGAGATGTAAAAAAGGATGTCACCTCAGGAAGAACATTCCAGCAAATAATTTTTCCATTTTTTATCACTCACCCTTTCTATTCTGTACTTCAGCTATAGGGGAGATGCAGAACATTTGACTACAATGGGAATGCAGCTATAGCACCTCTGTAGCTGCCCTTACTGTAATGTCAGAGTCACTTACAACGTGCCCCTGAAGTAGGGAAGCACGACTAGGTCATTTTACAAATGGAAACTTGAGAGCCTGAGAGATTAAAGGATTTACCCAATGCCATAGTGGTCTGTGGCAGAGCAGGATTTTTAACATAAATCACTAATTAGCACTAGGGATGTGCGAACAGAACGGGGTTTGGCTGTTTAGTCATTCGGTTTGAAAACTGAGTTCAGGTTTGGTCATTTGGTTCGAAAACCGAGTTTGGGTTCAGTCGTTTGGTTCAGCGGAGTTCGGTTCAGTTGAACATTTGGCAGAGTTTGAACCCACCACAAGGCTTGGGTGCTCCAGGGACCCCCAGGGGTGCCTGTGGAGGTATGGCAGGCCATCTGAGACCCAGAAGCAGCAGCAGAGATCAGGAAGGCTTGGCGCTTGGCACCCCGGGTTGCCCGGGCATTGCAGACTGGCAGGCCTCCAGTTCTGCTCGCTCTGTGCTGGCTGGGTTCTCCATTTCTAGTTGGCATCACGGCAGGCGGTCGATGGCTGGCTGGCTGGCCATGTGAATCACCACTGGATAAGACTATGTGACTAATTTACAGAAGAGTTGGTTGAGATCTGGTGAGTAGGATGCCAGCCTGCAATGCCTGGCACCATGTGGGTGCTGTACCAAACCCTGGCTGGGCTGCTTCCCTGCCTGGAACGTAGGCCCCAGAACCCCGAGGGTAGGACCTGGGGCTAGAGTGACTGGCTGTGATGCAGTGGAATGACAGCTCGCCATGAGTGGAATGACAGGCCCAGAAACCTGAGCGTGGGTCCTGGGACTAGAGTGGCTGGCTTCTGGATGATGTGGAATGACACCCCTCCCTGCCTGTAGCGTAGGTCCAACAACCTTGGCGGTGGTTCCTGGGGCTGGAGTGACTGGCTGTTTCTTGATGCAGTGGAATGACATCTCTCCGTGAGCGGAATGACAGCCTCAGAACCCTGAGGGTGTGTCCTGGGGCTGGAGTGGCTGGGTTCTGGATGCAGTGGAATTACAGCCCTCCCTGCCTGGAACGTAGTCTCCAGAACCCTGATGGTGGGTCCTGGGACTGGAGTGGCTGGCTGTTTCTTGATGTGGTGAAATGATGGCTCCATGCGAGTGGAATGATGGCCCCAGAACCCTGAGGGTGGGTCCTGGGACTAGAGTGGCAGCTTCTGGATGAATTGGAATGACAGCTCCCACGTGGAGGGTCCTTATTTGCTTACAACATGGCCCAGGGACAGCCGACTCTGCTCCTGTTTGACACAGACAGGTATTTGGACTTAGAGGAGGTATCCAGCATCACCACTGAGGCAGGTGAGGAAATAGCCAAGAGGAGCTTGCTTGCAGGCTGGCTGGAATGGGTAGAGCTGCAGCAGAGGCCCAGCCAGGGCTTGGTGGCTGGAAGCACCCCCACTTGGGTTGCCCAGGAATTGCAGGCTGGCAGACCTGCAGGCCTGCTGGCTCATACTCAACACAACTCAAGAAGCTCTAATGCTAATTGGTCAAGCCTTGCCCGGTGGTGAATCATGTGGACACCCAGTAGCAGACATTGGATTTCCCTGTCTCAGAACCCATGGCATAGCAGAGGTGGCATTGGCAGCAACAGCAGACATTGGATTGCCTGGTAGCAGAACCCATGGCACAGACAACAGAGGCGGTATTGGCAGCAGCAGCAGACATTGTATTGCCAGGGCACAGTACCCATGGCACAGCAGCAGTAGGGTTTGCCTGTGCGCAGCACCCATGGATGGTAGGAGCCAGGATGGTCGGATTTGCCAGGGAAGAGCTTCCATACAGCAGCAGATGGCAGCAGCAGGATTGCTTGGGCACATTTGGATTGGCCAGGGAAGAGCACCCACAGACTAGCAGAAAGCAGCAGCAGGATTACCAGGAGAGTGGGGCACATCATCCAGGGTTGCCAGGGGAGACAGACAGGCACCTTGGCATGAAAGGTAGGCAGACTGGGTCAGGGCTTCAGCTTTTTTCATAGGGCAGACACACAGGCAGCGGGACATGAGCAGAAGGCAGACTGAGGCAGGATTTGATCTAGACACCCGGATGGGCTGGAAGGCAGACAGGCAGCGTGGCATGAGCAGAAGGCTGGCTGAGGCAGGGTTTGATCTTGGCAACCTGGGTGGGCAGGCAGACAGGCAGTATGGCATGAGCAGAAGGCAGACTGAGGCAGTGTCAGCAGTCGGGTTCGCCTCCCCGCACCCCGACGCACTCCGCGGCAAGGAAGCCCCATCCCGCTGGGGCCGCAGCCCCAGCTACAGCCAAGCATCGCGCCGACGCCGCCTGTGGCTCCACCCCCTTTGCAAGCCGCACCTCGGCAGGGGCCTGTGGAGCACACAATGAGACCACGCCCCCCTCCTCGTCGATCTGAGTGCCTGCAGGCGCGTGCAGGGGGTGGGGCTACACCTTCATAAGCTGGTAGTTTGCTGAGCTCTGTGCCGGTGAACAGAGCTTGTGTGTCTGTGGAGACTGGCCCCTTGCCTGAAAGCTAAGTACTTGCCTTTGCGTGTGTTGCTATTGCCTTGCCTTTCGTGTTTCCGTTTGTATCCCCCTCTCCCTGTACTGTGTCTTCCTGTATACCCCCTTGTTGATTGTGTATAGCCCTGAGCAATTGTGTGTTGATAGGACCCTCACCCCTTTTGTCCCTGGTAAGCAAGAACGGGTGCGAGGGCCTGCGGGCCAGGGTGCTTCTGCCCCTCTCCCCTCCTGGGTCAATTTCCCTATCCCTTTCCCCCTCAGTGTGAGAGTCCTGGTTCCATTTCCCTCCTTCCCAGGGTTCCTTAACCTTGCTCCCTTCACCTCCACCTCACCAGTGCTCCCCCTTGTGGCTTTTGAATGTGATGCATGTGTGAGCCTTTTCCCTTTGAATTGCTCTGTGCCCTATGATGATAGGGGCCGAAGCTCTTGGTGCGAAAGCATACTGAACGGCCCACATACTATCCTGACCGGCAACTGGGAGCCTCGAGTGTAGAAACAGAGCTATTTGAGCCCCCTCGGAGCGTGTGGGCACCCTTACCCTTGTGTTTCCTTCCCTTCCTACCCCCTCCCACTGACAGGCAGGCTTTAATCTAGGCCACCTGGGCAAGCCGGCGGGTGGGCAGCATGGCATGAGCAGAAGGCAGACTGAGGCAGGCTTTGATCAAAGCCACCTGGACAGGCAGGAGGGCAGACATGCAGCGTGGCATGAGCATGGGAAGGAGGACTGAAGCAGGGTTCGAGCTTTGCAAACTAGGCGGGCATACAGGCAACGTGGCATGAGAGGCAGTAGGGAAGGCAGGATGGGACATTGGAAGGGCACTCAGATAGGCTGGCAAAGACTGTGCAGCATGAGAGAGAGAGAACCAGTCACATAGGCAGGGCAAGATTGTCTAGCCATAGGCCAGCTGGCAGGCTTACAGTCTCCCAATGCCACCCTGTGTCATGAGGTCAGTCAGATAAGCCGGACAAGGCCATATAGTATGAGAGAGAAAGAGGGAGGGAGGAAGGGGCAGGGTGGGCACCAGGCATTGGGAGACTGTAAGCCAACACAGCAGCAGCAGCCCAGACTGAGGAGGAGCCCCATCCCAAGACTGCCCCTGGCATGGGATGAAGTGTGCCATGGCACCATCAATCCGTGTCCTGGGGCAGCTCGGGAAAAAGCAGCAGTGGAAGGTTCACCTTCAGGAAGAGCAACTGCTCCACCAACTTGGCCCCCAGCCTCAGGTGGTGTGGAGAGCAAATGTCCCCCGTTATGGAGAACACCTGATCACTGGGGACACTGGTTGGTGGGCAGAACAAGAGACCCTTGGTCATTTTGGACAGGATCAGCCACATATTGGTCTTGCTGGCCCAGTAGGCCAAAGGATCGCTACTGGGATCGATGCATGACTCCTCCTCCAGGTAGATCTCCACTGCTGCTGAGGTTCCATCGTAGTCCCTCTGGTAACTGTGCCTGGGCACCACCTCCACCACTGCCCTCAGTCATGCTGCTTGATCTAATCCGCATGACCCCATGCTCCCCAGAGTGGCCTGCACATAGGAGCTGCTGCTGGCAACAGGGCTGCTGCTGCTGCTGAGTCTACAGCTTGTGCTGCTACCGCTAGGGCTGGGAGCACGGCACGGGTGGATTGGGAAATCAAAGTAGCCTGGGAAAATATAGTCTTAGTGGACTTGTGCCGGCGGCAAAGTCGCCGACAGGCCGGAAACGGGCCAAGGGGGTGTGATTTAGGGGGGCGTGGCTTAGGGGGCGTGACTTGGGGCAGGCAGAGTGCACCAGATTTGGGGCCTAGCAGAGCTAAGCCCCCAGACTCAGATCCTCAGCAGCCTGGCAGAGGTGAGTGGGAGGTTATGCGGGGCTAACAGGGGAGAAACTGCCACTGGTGGGGGTACTGGCCCTCATTTCAGTGCTCTGGCTCCCCAAATCACTTTGTTTTAGTGATCAGTGGTCCCAACCCAAAATCACTCTGTCCCTTGCTATGCATCCTACAGTAAGGCTTCTTCATTCCTACAGCAGCTGCACTAGTATTCCACAGGCCCTGTGTTTAGCTTAGCAAAGGAAGACTAAGGGCAGAATTGATACCAAACTTCAAATATCTACATTATATCCTACATTAAGG
>QEPC01013643.1:3599892-3633937 GCA_003113815.1 Sphenodon punctatus
CCCCCTGCTCTAACCCACTAGGCTAGTGGGTTAGAGCAGGGGTGGGGCTGGGAGCCAGGACTCCTGGGTTCTTCTCTGGGAAGGGAGGGGGGCTAGTGGGTTAGAATGGGGGGGAGCGACTGGGATCCAGGACCCCTGGGTTCTCTGGCAGGGGAGTGGGGTCTAGTGGGTTAGAACAGGGGGGGCTGGGAGCCAGGGCTCCTGGGTTCTCTTGGAGGGGAGGGGGGCTAGTCCTGGCTCCCCCCCTTCCTGCCTGACCTGACAGGGGTCGACACCAACAATTTTTTTAAAAAATAAAATAAAAAAGACAGCGGGACCAGCCCTCCAGCCCAGATCAGCCAACCGGGAAGCCTCCCGGTGGGTTCAATGGCCATCTGCCCCTGAGGCAGGGACAGACCTCGTTGGCTGAAAAGGTTGGCTGCTCCCACTCCCACCATTCCCAGGGGCATCCTACTGCTGCTGCCACACACTCTCCATAGCTCGCTCTGCCTGCTCGACTCTCTCCACCAGCTCACCCTTCCAGTGGCAATAGCACGCTGTCTGGTGTGTCACACTGCCGTTGACCCTGGGGTTCAGCATGGTTGCCAGAATGTATTTCGTCCACCCCAGGAGCTCGTCAAAACTTGCCTTCAGCCCTGCCTTCAGCTGCCGCACCAGGTCAACCACCTCATTGCTCAGCTTCCTGCACTGAGGGCCACAATCCTGCCCCTGGAGAATCTCTTCCAGCCTCCTGAGAGACTGCACCAGAAGAGTCACCTGGATGATGGTGGCCATGGACGAGCTCACGGTCTCCATCACAGCCAGGACAGTCTCAAAACAAAAACTGTGTGCACCAGGATCTCCCATTCATCCCGATTGTACCCTGCAGGTGCCACGCTGTCTGTCACCAGTTTCACCTGATGCAAGGCGGCTTTCTTCTCAAGAAGTTGCTCAAGCATCAAGAAGGTCAAATTTCACCGGGTGGAAACATCCATCACCAGCTGGTGCACTGGGGAGCCTTGCTCGGCCTGCTCTGCCAGGAGGAGGTCACTGCCCTTCACGCTCCAGTTAAAGCAACCAGCCAGTTTCCTCCCCCACTTGATCAGGGAACTAAGGGTGCCAGCCTTAATCCCCTTCTCCCCCAAGCCCAGAGTCTCTGACCACCAGGTGAAGGGTGTGTGCGGTGCAAGGGATGCTAGTGAAGCCCCCCTCGTGGACTGCCCTCAAGATGTTGGGTGTGTTATCGGTGACCACGCACCTCTTGGTGAAGGGCATGCCTGGCATGACCCACTCCCTCACTATGGTGGTCATGGCTGCCTCTATGTTTCGGGACATGTGGGGGCCATCCATTACTTTTGCTTGAAGCAGGGCACACCTGTACCCTGCTTTGGTACCCCTCCTGCCACTGCCAAATGCTGCCTCCGGGTCCTGCCACCAGTGCGCCGTCACCGCCAGTTAGGCATGCTGAGCATTCCGGCTCAACCACAGGTCTGTGGTGAAGTGAACGATGGCACCCCCAGCCCCTGCCAGCTTCTCCCTGAACCGCTCCTTTAAAGCCAGGTACAGCGCTTGCACCACCTGCTCACTCAGGGTGGTGCACGAGGGCATCTGAAACTTGTGGGGCCAGGAAGCCAATCAGATGCCTGAACCTCACGTGTGTGACCACTGAGAAGGGCTGCCCATCCAGAGCAATCATTTCCCCCAACATGCGCGTGGCTTTCAGTTGAAAGCCACACTGCCCTCCACGTCTTGCAGCTGCCGAGCGACTTGGCAGCTGCCCCCACCCCAGCTACTCTATGGTGGACTGACACTGCTTTTGCTGCTGCTGCTGCTGCTGCTCCCCCCAAGCAGCAATACTGCTCCTGCTACTAGAGGCAGCTGTTGGAGCAGGACGCTTGTCCGCTGATGGAGGTGGACAACTGGCTGCTGCAGTTGGAAACCTGCATTTGTCCACTGCCCCTGCCTGCCCACTAGGGGTGGGAAGTTTGGATCTTCTGGTATCCGATACTGCTATTTTGGTGTACCGGCAGTATCGAATTAATCCAGTATTTGGGGGTTACCGGTACTGGCAATGGCCACAATGTAAAAAAACAAAACAAACCCCAAACACTTTCCCTCCCCAGTCCAGGCTGCGCGGGTGGAAGGGGAGACACCCACCCTGCCCAGCCTGGATTTTTAAAAAAAAATTTTTTTCCCCAAGTCTGGCTTCTAGTCGCTGATGACGACCTAGAGCCTGCACCAGCAGGTACTGTGGTAGTATTAGGGTGATCCCTGGGGTGGGGGTGGTTTAACACACATCCCACTCCAGGAATCACCCTACCTCCCCACCCAGGGATCTCCTACTTGTGGCATTCCGGGTGGTGGCGGCGATCCGGCGGCTTCAGCGCTGGCTGTGGCTGCCGGCTTCCGTGCTTTCTAGACCTTCCGTGGCAGTGGAGGATGCTGGCAGGAGGCGCCGCCAAACCATCCCCCGTATAGTGCCACTGCTGGGAGCCTCTGAAGCCTGTCTCCCAAAATCAGGACTGTAGAGTTTGGGGCATGGTGATGGGCTCTGGCTGTGGCCTGCTGCCATTCCACTGGCACAACTCCTACCACCTCTGCCACATGAAGCATTGTCTGCTTAATGGGCAGCAGACTGGCCTGTCCTCCTTCCCTTCTCCATGTCTTCCAAATCAAGTAATGCACATGTAAATTTTTTATCTATATTTTAAAATTTATTTATTCTAACTTTTTATCTATCGATCGATCGATAGATAGATAGACACACAAACTCTAACTACTATTAACTATTCTAAAATCTATGGAACTAAATGGACTATTGTCCTTGTCCTACAAACACTCTAAAATATTAAAACTGAATACCTACTACACACTAACACTATCTCTATCTATCTCTATAACTTAGCTAACTCCTACAACTATGTATCTGTCTATAGTAACTATCTAATATCTATCTATCTATCCATCTATCTATACATACAACTTTACATAGGGATGGGGGGGGACACAGACAGCTCATAACAAACAACACAGGGAGGGGCACAAAACTGAAATGAAAGCTAAATCAATCTAATCCTACTCTAACTAAATCCAAAAACAGGGGAAGGGAATCAGGAGAGGATTCAATGGAGGGGAGGGAGAAAGAACACAGGGAGGGGTAAAATATAAAAATAACACCTAAATCTATCTAATCAAATCTAAATCAATGAAACTAGGGAGGTAAATGTGTGAGATGGGTGAAATAGGAGAACGATGGCAATGGATTAGGAAGAGGAAGAGGAAGGAACACAAACTGCTGGGAGAGGGAGACTTCTGAAAACGCCTGCTGTCAGGAACAGTGACTAGCTCAGAAGGTGTTGGAAGGGGGGAGGGCAATGACTTTTGTTACTTGCTGTGCCTGCCTTACCACAAGCCCCATTGGCTCTGTGCAGCTTAGCCCCATGTCCCCCATGTCTAATCGCAGACTGCAAATCCAGTGGTCTGAGGAAAAACCATGGTGGGATGGTGATTGGGCAGGCTGGTTGCTACTCCAAACCTCTCCACACCTGGTGCTAAGAAGTCTACTCCTCAGCTTCCCCCCCTCCCAGTCATGTTTTTACTGACCAAATCATCTGAACGATATGGAACTGTTTGGTCGTTTTTGAGTTCAGATCGAATTCAGTTCAGTCGGTTCGGGTTCGGTTCGGCCATTCGGTTTGGTCGTGGGAACGGACGAGTACAGTCTGAACTCAGAACTCCCGAATAGCGTTTGCACATACCTAATTATCACCCTTTACAGCGACCCATCCTTCCTACCTGAATTTTTTCATTGCATTCTGGGACATTTCCAAAGCCCATTAGTTCCAAGGGGGTGAGAGGGAATCTCTTGGACCAGGCCCTCAGCTGCTGTTGCTAAATGGGATTCACTAGAATGACAAATGTGTTCCTTTACACTACTATTGCTAACTCTGCCACTTTAGGTGATAAACGAGAGAGTTGTGGGTTTTTTTTTTAAAATCAAACAGCTCTGTGGCCGTGTTTATCAAAACGTTTGCCGATGTGACCCCATTCTGAGATTTAAATATAATCCTGTGACATCTGGCAGCTATAAAAAAAACATGCACAGTGTATCAAGTATCGAATAGGATTGCAACCTGTGACCTCCCACAGTTTGGGAGCTGCCACTCTATGCATTTTCTTTCTGCGGTGAGAGGTCAGGAAGAACAACATTGGCAATAGAGATATGATGAATAAACTGCTTACAATCACTGTATACAAGTATATTATGATGTTGACCAAGTATTTGTGCCCAAAGGATGCTAACTATTCATGATGAAATCCTCTGATTCCTCCTGCATGGGAGGGTGATCCTACATAAGAACTATTGCTTGTGTTGCCAAATACAACAGCACTTGCATGCAGCCAAACATCCGGAAGGCAACCCACATTTTGGGATTTGCGTTATGAGAATATAAGTGCAAATCATCTTGGTGTCTTTAAAATACATACCAACCCCCTCCCTAATGTGTGCTGTACAATTTCCCCTACAATGTGTACAAAATATTTCCTCTTTCAGTTTGTTATAGCATTGCTCCTGTCCCTCATGGATACCATAATCTGCTCCCCAAAATCTTGCAGCAATACACTTGCCCTACATGGTTCACATGAAAGAACATATCAGCTGAACAGAGTATTTGCAGTGACTTGAGTGGAACAAGGATTTTGCAAAAGTGCCAATAGGAAGCTAGCCAGTGGTGCTGCAGAAATTCTGTTACTTTCAATTATGGTGGCATGCAAACAGAGCTCGAATTTACCTTTGCAGAACTTCAAAACGTGTGAAGGGTGGGCTCTTTCTGGAGAGGTTATTGACAGAGTGCTGAATGTGACTGAGTGGCATGATAAAGGTCACTACCACAGCTGTGAAGGAGAGGTCTGTGATCATAAGAACTAGGGCTTCATTTATTTTATTAATTTGTTTAAATTTCTCCCTGCCCTTCCCCTAAGGCTCAGGGAGGATTATAGTATTAAAAACACAAAATACATTAAAATCCCCTTTAAAAAAACCATTCTCGCTCTTAAACCCATCCACCCCAACCCCTATCCCTGCCTGGCAAATGCTTTGCCAAACACAAAGGTTTTACACAGCCTCTGGAATTGACAGAGTGCTGAATGTGACTGAGTGGCATGATAAAGGTCACTACCACAGCTCAGACTCTGATGGACTTATGAGGGAACGGAGTTCTATAATACTGGGGCAGCATAATACTGAGTGAATTGGTGGGGTAGGAATGAGGAAATCACTGCAGACAAATCACTGGAGAGTAGGACCAGGATCTGTTTCCTGAAGAATCTGCACCTGCCCAGCTTGCCCTGGTCAACCTGCTCTCAAGCCATTGGTCATGAGCCAGGAGTGGGTAGTGGGTGGGAGATGATTAACTCCTTGTGTGCTAGAGAATGCCCCTTCTCTCCTTCAGGGCTAGACATGTACCACACCGCCCTCAACAAGAAAACCGCAGCCCACCCCACACATCCCCATCTCAGGCATGAGCGTGCAGCACCCTCAGCAGGTGGTCTCCACTCCTGCACCCTTGCAGAACTGGGAATGTGCCATTATGTCAGTGTCAAAATGTTTATTTTTAAATGCCACCGCCCCCCCCCCAGTTCTTTATACAATGGCAGTAAAACATCCTCACTCCTGAGCCTGCACAGCTCCCAGCAAATGCTTGCTATCACAAGACCCCATCTCCTTCGTCCTGGGCAAGTGTGTGTTTCCACAGTGCTCCCATTCCCTGCCTGGAACCCTTTCCCTTTCCAGGTAGCACAGGACCCTCAGCAACAGGTGCTTGGGGCCGTTGTCCCATTTATCCTGCCCTGGCCATACTTTTACATCAGTTCTGCATAGAATATGTTTAAAAATCCAGCATACTATATTAAACTGGTCCTGATGTCATGCTCATAGTTCAGCTGCTTTATTTATCAAAGGAGAAGCTCATGGGACAATCCTCCAACATGAAAGTCATTGACATCAGTGGATGGAAGTTTGTGCCCTCAGACATGAAGTGCACAGGACAGCAGAAGGGGGTAATAGCTAGGGGTGTGCAATTCGTTTTCGTTATTATAACGAAAACAAAAAATTCCATTTCCATTTTTTTTATTGTAAGAATTGAAAATGAAATACATTAAAAACAGAAACAAAATGAAAACAAATTTTTGTTTTTGAAATAATGGGGAAACACTGAAAAACATATTTATGGCTATAAGGTTTTTGTTTTTTATTAAATTCTGATTAAACTTGGGGAGGTTGTATCCTCCATGGAGACCATGAAAGGTGCAAGATTTCATAATGCTTGGATAACGGTAACCAATTTTATAAGCAATTTAATGTTGCAATTTTAATAAAATCTGCATACACATTCCTGACTACAACTTTTTTTAATCTTCATTCCAAATTACATGAAACCTGTGAAGATTCTGTTGCTTCCCAAAATCACCAACCATGATACATTTCAGAAAGATTTAATAATGGGTACTGATGTTATAAACCATTAACTTGAAAATTCATTTCTGACTAACATTTTTATGTTCCATCCTATTTACAAGACATTTGGCAGGAATATATCCCACACCTTTCCTGTCATTTCTGCCAAACTACCAGACAATTTGATAAAGGGCCTCAATTTTATAAGTAATTGACTTTGTCCTCTTGAAGACAATTATTCAGATAAATAGCAGCACATGCAGTGCCAGTCAGAGGCAGGCACCTGGCATGGCAGGGGGAGGGAGGTTGTAGGAAGGAGGATGGGGAGCAACCCAAAAGACTGAGAGACACATTTACTGGCCAATTACTGCATGCTTCCATATTTACAGGACCAATAGGTGGTGGCTTGAAAGTAGGTATTGGGGGGGGGGGGGGCGGCCCTCAGGCGGGCACAGAAGTGACATAACTGGGACTTTTGATATAGCATCCCATCAATCAGTAGACATGGTTTACACATCCAGGCTGGCCAATTATCATCACAATGACATCCTGCAGCAGACATCAGAGAATCTCTATTTGCTCTTTCCTAAATGGATGCTTCCAACTTCCCAGTAACAAGTGGGGGAGATAAGTTGGGGTGGTCACAGCACAGAATGAGGATATTTGGTTGACATTTCTTCTGGTCAATTGGAATCACAAACAGATCTTATACCACAGTGACACATAAGGGAATCCCTGGCATAGGCTCATTCTATGCATATGCTGTGCAGGCTTATAAAATTAGGACCCTTTAGCTTTCTTATATTTGGCAGAGGTGATCCTGAAGGTGTCAGATACATCCCAGCCAAATTTCATTTACACTAGTTGGAATAAAAAAATGTTACAGTCAGACATACTTTTATAAGTTAATTGCTTATACCACCAGAACCCTTTATCCAATCCTTCTGAAAGTTGGCATAGATAGTGAATTTGGGTAGGGGTATGATTTTACCAAGTTTCATACACATTAGACTGGAGACAAAGAAGTTACAGCCAGGAGTGTATATGCAGATTGTTTGCAAAATAACATAATACAACTGCTTATAAAATCGGATTCCTTTATCCAATGTTTCTGAAATTTGGTACACATAAAGCTTTCCATTGTAGGTACAATCTCTCCAAGTTTTATCTAAATGATATAATGAAAAACAAAAATGTATGTTTTCCTTTGAGACCAATGGAAATAGAAAACGAAAGCAAAAACCAAAACGAAATTTCAATATTTACAAAGAGGAAAGATTTAAATAACAAAAATGAAAAACAAAAATGAATAACAACAAGGGTCCCTGGTGCACACCTCTAATAATAGCAAAGAACGGTGGGATGGAGCAAGTCAATAAACCTATGTGAAACCGAGAAGATAGTGTGAAGGTGCTCATTTCTTGAGCACAGCATGGACTAGGTCTTGTTGAAGGAGAGGGCAGTGCTTTGTAGAGGAGCTCAGAAAGAGCCTTGTGGAGGAAATCTGAGAGCGGAGCATAACCAGATACTGACATTGTATTTGTCAGCACAGCAGAAGGTTTAGAGATTTGAGTCTGACAATGTAGGAGAGAGGTGGAATTATAAAGGATTTGAAAGTGCAACATGAAATGTTTACTTGATGGAACAGAGTCAGCTGAGAGAGTCAAGCACACCGGAATGCTGAAGAAAGGCATCGTGTGTTGGGATATGGAAATCTCTTTATGTGTGTCTGCTTCACACTTAGCATCTGACAATGATTAGCACTCCATTCTCTTCAGTGAGTGGTTCATGTTTGAGGGACAAAGATGAGTACCTTTCTTCCTTGTTTTTGAGTGTCTTCTTGTTGAAATGTGATTTTTTTTGACACTTTGACATAATGGCACAAAGAGCAGAGCTGCATTTGTTTGTGTTTTTGCAGAAGGCCTAGGGGAGCCAGATGCTCCCTGTCACAAATCTCGAACCTGTCAGATCCTGCCAAATCAACAACTTTGTGGGGAGGTAGAGGGACATATCCACTAGGGAATGTCCACTTGTGTTCTTTTCCCCTTCAAATCACTCATAACCTTAGCAAACACTTTATTGTGTAAAGAAGAAGAAAAAAACCCAACAACTTCACAACCTGCTCTTCTATAGATACATTCTCCCTAACTCACAGAGGCCCTTGGAGGTTAACAACAGTGTCATTTAAAAATAAAAACAGATGCTGCTGTGAAAATAAGCTGGTGGCCTATAATTACAGGTTTCATTTTTTACTCAGAATATACCTTCAGTGTTGAAACAGAAACAAACAAACAAAGCAGGCTCTGAAAAACATGTCAGCAGGAGCACAGACACATATAAAGGAAGAGTGAATAGTTATTTCTCAAACCCTCATTCAACAGTTCTTGAAGAATTACACAGATCTCTGGGTCTAAGACAGATCGTTTTACAAAGCTATTTCTTTACTATAGGTCTGATTTTGTTCATCACAGCAAGACCTATGTAGACAAGACCCTCTAGCACACATTCAATGAAACCTACGGGTTGGCAGCTCTATGTCAATGGGTGCCTGCCAGATGTGCAAGTGGAGCAGGCTGCGGCTGCTCTGGGGCAGACCCACTGGCAGCGCTCCAGAACACCCTGGAGGCTGGACCATGCTGTACAAAGTGGACTGGCCACTCCCAGGGCAACAGCTGAACGTGGAGCTGCTTTCATCTGTTGGGAGACCCATGCTTCAGCTCCATGCCTGGCCATCCCTTGCCCCATTCAGCACCATGGAGTTGTGGGTGTCAGCTTAAAATGTTGGGCGTGTGTCCATAACTCTGAAGTAAGGGGATGGGGGCATCATGCAGGCAGACCATAGTCCGGGGAAACCCCCGTCTGTCTGTTGTGGACCCAGGTAGGGCTGGAAGGGGACAGACGTGGGGGTGCGTTCCTGGAGCTGCTCTGGGAAGTGGGCAGGCTAAGAGCACCCAGTGTAGCAGTCAAGGTTGTGTGACAGTGGCTTGCTTATGACAGTCAGTTGATTTTGTCAGTTCTGAAAAACTACTTTTCCTACCATGCTCCACCGCAACCCTTGTGGTCAGCCAGAAGGGCTCTCTTGTGGGTATCACCTGCCAATTTTGTTCACTTTACAGAACTTTTTGTCACATCCTGGGACTTTTTTGTCACTTTTCTGGAATTTTACAATAGTTTTATGGCAGTTTTACAGCATTGTTATGGCAATTTCCAGCTCTTCCTCAATGTTTAGCTTACAAGTTTAAGTTCCACATGGGATCCCCACTGAAAAGCAGTTACTGTGTGGACTAGAAGACACTAAAACAAGGTGGATTCACACAACTGGTTGAGAATCATATTCAAAGTGGGATCATCAATGGCTCATCGGCTGAATATATAGGAGTTCTTGTGATTTAATCTATATAATAGTCAGTACAGGAGGCATGGCAGGAAAGTCATTAATAGAAACCAAATAAACCTTTCAGGTTTGTTTCTGGCTATTTCCAATCCTGAAATGGCCAATATTGACCTTTTTCTTATCTTTCATACTGGGTTTATTTCCTGGGGATGAGCCTTGACAGGGAATTAATTGCTGGGGCTGAGCCTTGACAACCCCCATCCCTTCCCAAATAAAGCCATGTGTGTGGGAGGAAGAGGAAACTGTTAGGAAGGACCTAACACAAGCAACACCCCTATCCCTGTCTCCTAAAGGGAACCATCTAAGAGAAGCAGTCTGAGGCGACTGGAATGTGTTGCAAGCGGGGTTCATGACACCTTTGCTCACACCCTTCTCTGTACCCTATTCATGCAAGACACCTGTCCTGTTAGGAATCAGGAGTAGCTGGCATATCGATTAAGGAGCAGTTAGGATGCCATGCTATCTCTACTTGCATAACGACCAGAAGCATGGGTCCCTACTGTCTAGCAAAGTGCCCTGATTGTGATCTCATTAGCCTGCCCTAAACATCAACTTATCTTCTTCCCCCATTAGGGATGTGCAAACAGAACCAGGTTCGGATGTTCTGCCATTCAGTGGTTTGGGTCTAACTTTGAGTTCAGATTCAGTGTTCAATTCAGTAGGGCTCGGTTCAGTGTTTAGTTTGATGCAATCAGGAAGTGAAAATGACATTTGGTTTTTGAAATAAAGGGAAAAAGCTGAAAAACATATTTCCCACTATAACATTTTGTTTCTTATTCAATTTTGATGGAATTTTGGGAGATTGTACCGCCAATCGAGGGCACTATGTGTACCAAAATTTGAAATGATTAGATAAAGGAAACCGATTTCAGAAGCAATTGAATGTTGTGATTTTAAGAAAAGCTCCATACACATTCATGGCTACAACCTCTTTCTCTTGAATCCAATGTTCATGAAACTTGTGCATATTACATCCCTCCATATGCTTAATACTTCTGCCAATTTTTAGAAAGAGTAGATAAAGGGTCCCAAGGGTATAAGACATTAACCTGAAAATATATTTCCAGCTNCCCAATTATATAAGCAATTGATGTTGTCCCCATGAAGATCATTATTCAGATGAATATCAGCATATTCAGTGCCAGTCAGAGGCAGGCACCCTGCATGGCAGGGGGAGAGAGACTGTAGGGATGGGAGGAAGTATTTGGAGTAACCCCAAAGACTGACAGAGACATTCAATGGCCAAACACATTATTACAAGCTTCTAGCTTTACAGGACCAATTGGTAGTGACTTCAAGGTGGGAATAGGGGGCAGCCCTGAGGCGGGCATAAGCAACATAACTGGGACTTCTAAGATAGCATCCCAGCAGTCAGGAGACATAGTTTAAACACATCCAGGCTGGCCAATTATCATCACAATCACATCCTGAAGCACTGAGACAGAGGACATAAGAGTCAACTATATTGACTCTTTCCTAAAGAGATGCTTCTGACTTCCCAGAAGCACGTGGGTAAGATATGTTGGAATGATCCCAGCACAGAATGAGAATATTTGGTTGACATTTCTGTTGGCCAATTCGCATCACAAACCAATCTTATACCACAGTGACATAAGAGAATTCCAGGCATAGGCCCCTTCTCTACATATGTTGTACAGGCATATAAAATTGGAACCCTTTACAAAATCTATCTGATATTTTGCAGAGATGATCATGAAAGTGTAATATATAGCCCTGCCAAATTTCATGTACACTGGTTGGACTACAGAGATGTTATAGTCAGACATATATTTATAAGTTAATTGCTTATACCACCAAGACCCTTTTTCCAATCCTTCTGTAATTTGGCAAAGGTAGTAAATATGGGAAGGGGTATAAAATGAACAAGTTTCACCTGCATTATATGTGAGACAAAGAAGTTACAGCTAAGAATGTATATGTAGAATTTTGCAAAATACAATAATTCAACTGCTTCTAAAATCGGATTCCTTTATCTGATAGTTTTGAAATTTTGTACACTTAATGACTTCTATTGAAGGTACAGGCATTCCAAGATTCAGCCACATAGCATAAAAAACAAAAATGTTACAGCTGATAATGTGTTTTCCATTGAAACCAAAGGAAATTCAATTCCGAACTCACCGAACGCATCCGACCTGAACGTTTGAATTCGAGTTCGGTTTGCACATTCGGTTTGGTCAACAGAACTATTCAAGTTTGGTCTGATCTCCGAACTTCCGAACTGCGTTCGCCCATCCCTATCCCCCATTTCACACAGGCGGGCAGGGCACATAGCCTCCTTGACGTAAAGGAAAGCCTGAGAAGCAGGAAATGCCCAACTAGTTTAGCTCTCTAAGCCAGATAAGGTCCCAAGTGTCTGAATATACTATCAACCCCACCTTAAATTGATCATGGAAACTCAGCTCATGATAGAATTTGTCCCCGAAGGTCATGTCCTCCCCTCCCCAGCACCCTCCACCCTACCATCTAACTCCCAACCCTCCCCCCATCCCAACATACTCTTCCTAGTATCCCTCGCATATTGAGCGATCTCCCGCCTTGCTCCTTTTCCACATACCCAGGAAGCTCTATTCAAACACCCATGTAGTTTTTGTCTTGTCTTTCTCCAAAGTCCCTATAACTGGGTCAGATTCCCTTTGTTGAATGAGTCCTGTTTCTGGAGTGGGGTTACACAGACACTCTGTGAAACTACTCTATTATTATTATTATTATTATTATTAACAAACATTTATATAGCGCCAGCAGTGTACCTGGCACTTTACAAAGTAATAAAATAGGCAGCCTCCGCTGGCAGTGCCAGAGAGCGTGAGAGTGGAGAGAAGGGCAGGAAGCAGTCGCTGCTTGGACTCTCTAGAATGTTCACCCACGACTCTATTATTATTATTATTAGCAAGCATTTATATAGCGCCAGCAATGTACCTGGCACTTTACAAAGTAATTGAATAGACACGGTCCCTGCCCTAAGGCTTACAATCTGAGAGACGGGGGTGGGTAGGAGACGAAGGAAGGGGAACAGAGAGAGAGACAAGGATGCGAGGTCCCAAGTGCACGCGCTATTGGTGCTGGCAGACCTGCACACAAGGAGGTGCTTCCCGCAACCTAACTGACGGGACACAGACATGTGGGCGCACATTAGCCCGCATTTGCCTGCAGGGCAGGTTGCGCATTCTCCAAGATCCTGCCGTAAGTGGGGGCTGCGGGTCTGGTGGGTGGTGGCCACATGGCTGGTGGGAGTGAATAGCTAATAAACGGGCAGGTGGACACTCACCCGGTGTGGGCTACTGTGGGCTACTGTGGGCTGCCACCTCGTTTGTTAACAGTCCAAGAGTTAAGTTACACTCCTGCGGCCGAAGGGCTGCTAAAAGAACAGAATGCTTGAGAAGCAACATCTATCAGTGTTTTAGAGCAGGTTGATGAGAAAGTCAACTTCCCATTTAAGCACCAACATGGCAAATGAAATAAAAGGCAGAGATGCTCGTGGCAGCATCCACCAGAGCCGCCAGAGGTTTGCAACCTGACATTAAAAATAAAACAGGCATAAATATAGAGATAGAAAGTGCAGCGAATACTCCATAATGTGCTGTCTTCTATCACCACTTCCAAATAAGCAAAATCCATGATGATATACTGCAATTCAAGCAGATAGTAACCATTAACCTTGTGGTTCATCCACTCCAGAACCAGGTGATTTGTCATCTCGTCTCCCTTAATTTTGCAAATTTCACCTAGCACTTTCTCCTAATTTAAAATGCAGAATAAAACACAGTGGATGTCTGAAGCCTTAACGGATATTTGCCAGCTACTCCTACTATTCTATTGGGAGGTGCCGCTGTGCTATAAATACTAATTAGAGTTTTGCACATGTTCTCGCTGAAATACCTCAGGTGATGAGTGGCCAGTTGTTACTTTAAAAAGATTAACGCAATTTGAAAAACGAATGTCCCCAACGAGGAAATGCTCCTGCTGAACAATCAAGAGCTATAGCTACTCCCGGCCCAAAGGGAGTATTTGTTCGCTTCATCATTTAGGAAATCTGCTGTCTCCTGAACATGCTACTTTTCTGTTTCACTTTGAGAAAGTTGTAAAACTTAGTGGGATCAATATAATAGCACAGTCTATGTGGCGAGTCAATGTGGCTTCATTGAGGTGCCTACAGTAATGCTTACTCGCAGCTTCCAGGGAAAGAGATTAATGCGTGAAATTNAGACAACACGTTCAAGCAGCTTGGAAGCAAAAGGAAGGAGTGAGACAGGACGATAGCTAGAAGGGTCAGAGGGGTCAAGAGTGGACTTTTTGAGAATAGGAGAAACTAGATGTCCTTCCAGCTGTAACATTTTTGTTTTTTATGCTATGTGGCTGAATCTTGGAATGCCTATACCTTCAATAGAAGTCATTATGTGTACAAAATTTCAAAACGATCAGATAAAGGAATCCGATTTTAGATGCTCTTCCTTGCATCTGCCTGCTCCACTTCTTCCTTTGAACCCCCCACCCCCACTGGATATCTGGGGTGCCCCCATCCCCTCCACAACGGACCAGGAAAGGTAAACCTCTCTCTCTTTCTCTCTCTCCTGTTCACTCTCTAGTTTTTCTGTTTACTCTGTGTGTGTGTGTGTCTGTGTGTGTCTGTGTGTGTGTGTGCAAATCCTTCTATGGTTTGAAGTCTTTTTCTGATCCTTGTATCCCTAGTCCCCTTGAATAAACAGCATTTTACAGTACTGAACTTTTTGCTTTCTGTCTCTCTGGGGGGTTCAAGGAATTGCAGTGCACCACGTCTCTAGACTAAAGATCCCTAGTACTCGTGTGCCCTGATTGGAAAGTGAGCTAAATTCTCCAAAGCGGTCATTTTTGAAACACGCATCTGGACATTGGGACCCACTCCTCAGAATTAATTTATATGCTGCCCCTCCTACCTCAGGCAACTCAGGGTGGCTCACAACCACATAATAAAATACAATAAAAATATAAATAACAATAATATAAATCATATACATTTCAGTAAAACATTTAAAAATACAAAAAAGGGTGCTTAAACAAAAGAAAAAGGAAAAGGAAATCAAAGAGAAATATTTATAAGAAACTGTCTAATTGAGTCAGATCAATAGTCCATCTTAGTCCAGTATTGTCACAACTGGACATGGCAGCAGGGTTTCAAATCTGACTCTCCGGCAGAGGCCTCACCCAGGCATGTTCCAGAGAACTTGAATCAGAGATTCCAGGTTTTAACTTGGGATTTTATACATGCAAAGCATGCACTATACCACCTGAGCCACGGCCCACCTCTTGAACTTTACAGAGGGGAAAAAATTCCATCACAGCAAATCTGCTAGGATATGTCTCCTTCTGGACTAGTGGGATGCTAGTGAGCTGCCTGAACATTAAACTGCTCAGAGACCTGGTTGTTGCAGTTATTGATGTGGAATGGCAAGGATCTTGACGTTCAGGGACGATGGTTATTGAAAGCCTTTGTTTGCCATTAAGATGATATTTTGCTGAAAATGGAATATGCGAACTTTACAACAATGAAATTAAACTTTTAAAGTTTCAAAATGTTTAGTTTACTTTTCAAGTGCTTTCAATGTCATTAGGGGCTTCAGAGTGAGTGTGGGGGACATGTGAAAATGCAGTGATGATGGGCTTTGCCATCTTTGAAACCATTTGGGTGTGGACATTGATCACAGAAAATACTAGGTGGCAACAGAGGACTCCAAAAGAAAGGTAGGACATTATATTAAAGTGTCTTTTTAAAAGATGCACAGGGAATATAAGTTTATGGTCACAGAGTGAGTGAGCTGGAAGATATTGAAGCTAGGGATTCTAATACCCAGCTGACACAAATGAATCATCTAAACAACAAAAAGTAGATAACATGGAAAAATGCTCTAGGCAGAACATGCATATAAAAAGAGTCCAAGAAGCCACACAAAGTTCAAAGGTTACATTTATTCAGCGACTCTTGGACATATTCGGCTCAGAGGTCATGATCCAAGGGCTAGTGGGTGTTGCCATTCATCTTTGGGCATTTTCACACAAGACACTTTCCACCCAATAACCACCCACCTATCACCCACTATACATGTTACAGGGCACCCATATGCAACCCTGCAACATGTATAGAGGGTGGGGGGTGGGTGGGTAATGGGTGGAGAGTGTCTTGTGTGACACTGCCCTCTGATTCCATGACAGAAGAAAAAACGAGAGCAGGTGAAAATGGGGACAATAAAAAAAAAGGCAAAAGGTTGTTTTATCTGGATAAAACTTAGCTAAACTGAAAACATGATGTCAGTTTGATAAAGCAAACCAACTTCTCAGAGAGAAAGGATTTGATACAATGAATTATGCTGGCAGCCTGAGATTCAAATGCAAAAAAGAACAGCACATGTTTATACATTAAAGGAGGGGTGCACAAAGGGAGTTTTCAGACAAGACACTCCCCACCCACCTCCCACCCACTATACATGTTGCATGCCAGCCATAGGGCAATACTGCAGCCCTGCAACATGTATAGCAAGTGGGTGGTGGGTGGATAGCGGGTGGAAAGTGTCTTATCTGAAAACACCCAAAGAGTCATAGTAGGCAAAGGGACACTTGGGAAGGGGAAACTGATCTGAAAGTTTATCTCCAACTACAGTGGTTCTCAAGCTTTTATTTCCCTGTGTGACCCTACCTTGAGACTGAAATATAATCCTGTGTCACCCCAAGCAGCAAAGAAAGACATGCAAAGTGTATGACATATCAATGGACATCCTAAACCCATCTTCAGATAGGATGACCCCACCTGGGACCCAAACCACATTTTAGGAACCTCTGCCCTACTGGTTCTGTATTGATTTTGTCATGAAATGTGGGAAAGTTTCAATAACTTTTCTTTTTAAAGAACTATTCTGTTATTTTCACATTGCCTGGGGATTTTTGACCTGGTCCAGATCAGCAGTACCTCTGATCTAGTCCAGCAGCAAACTGCCCCAGTACCTCTGATCTAGTCCAGCAGCAAAAGGACATAAAAAGATGGAATCCATCCTCATTATATTTTTCTTTTGTCTCAGCTGCAAGCAGTAGCTCAGGTTCAACAAAATTATTTTCCTTAAGTTTTATGGGTGTGAAAACCCTGTAAATCTGAAGAGTTCAGGGGGATTTTTCCCTGTGGCAAAGAAATGAATGTATTGACTTTCCAAATTTCATCAAACAATATCAGGAATATGTGGACAATGTCAGTAACTTAGGACACGATCCACCAAACACTTATACTGCAGGGTTTAATGGGACTACTGTGGCATAAGTGTTTTGTGGATTATGGCCTTAAACTCCCATGCTAGTTCAGACCAATGGTCCACCTCACCCACTATTCTATACGTGGGTGTGGCCAGTGCCAATGCTTTAGGGAAAGAGTGCACATGTAGAAAATGTATGGAGTAACATCTTTACTGTCATTCACTATGCCAGTCAAAGGTTTAGATAAGGGGCATTGGGATTGATTTGCAGATTCAGATCCATTAAGAACTTGGATCTGTAATTTGCAGATTTAATTACAGATTTGGATTTTTTTCCATTGAAATCAATGGGAAACCAATCTGAAACTCCAGTCCCATCCCTAGCCCCAGAACAGAGGGTCTGACCTCCTCCCACCTCTATTTCTCAGAGCTCCAGAGTGGTACTTACTGGCCTCAAAGGGCTTGACTGAAGTACCACTGTTGCTCTGGGGGCTCTGGCAGGCTCCCTCACTGCGGTGTGCTCTCTCTTCCGGATCATGCATGTGCAAAATGGCCACTGGGGCCATTTTGCGCATGCACAAATGGCTACCGCCTTTGACCAAAATGGTGACAATGTAATTATGGCCACTGCCTTTTTTATTAAGGGCGGGGGCCATTTTGCGCATGTGCAAAGCAGTCCCAGTGGCCATTTTGTGCATGTGTGACAAGGAGCAGGGAGGATGCTGTGGCAAAAGAGCCTGCCGGAGCCCCAAGAGCAGTAACAGTGCTTCAATCAAGTCCTCTAAGGCTGGTAAGTAAACTGCAGGGCCCCGGGGGATCCCGACTAATAAGTATGGCTCCATCACGCATGTGCAGTTTATACCGATTATTAATCCACAACTGCTCGCTTTGGGATAGTTGAGAATGAATCTGAATCCAGAAGGCCCATCCCTATGATGTAGCTGTCCTCCATGAACTAATCTACTCTTCTTTTTGAAGCCAGTTATATTATTGGTCCCTGCATAATGCCACATAGCAATGGGTTCCACAGGTTAAAGAAAAAAAGCCCAGAAAATAACTTCCTTTTGCTTGTTTTAAAACTGTTTCCTGTTAATTTTGCTTGGTGTCTCCTAGCTCATAAAGATCAGCTCTTCTATGGGTTAAAGATATCTTAATGATTGTCAAGAATTTGTGTTCACTGAGTTTTCTGCATTGTCATCAATGGGGAACATGAGTCCTTGAAAAATGAGTATTTGGAAAAATGAAATAAAATAAAATAAAATAAAATAAAGTCAAAACGTCCATGCACCTTTCAGTAAGCACTTACAAAATTCTGGAGTCAATTGCTCTGCTCTTCCCTCTGAGACCATAATCATATGGTTGCACAATAAACTCACTAGCTTAGATCAGCTTTTTCAGAACTTATCTAATTTCAGCAACTTAGTTAACAATACAACCTTCAAACATTGAACTTCCCCCCAACCATAGTACATTCAAATAAGAACAAATCTGGCACATGTTCAGCAGCCTATGCCCAGTTCATAAACAGTCTGCCAAAATCAGGCATCAAATTATTTCAGGAAAGATTCATTTCAAATTCAGCACTGATAACTTCATTTTAAATGTAGTGAGTTGCAGTAATCATGCCCTAGAGTTTAGCCATGAGTGTGTGCATTGCTGCAGCCAAATCTGTCTGATACTGGTACTCCCCAGACTGCTGGTACTGGAAGTAGGTGTTCATAGCATCTGTAGGTATTTGACCACCTAGATAAATTGAAGAGACAAAGGACCAAAGACCATCTTGTGACTGAATGAGAGATAACCTCCATGTGATGGGCCAAGTCCTTCAAATAATGTTCTATTATTCATTTATACATAATTCTTGTCTTTCCTGGGTTCATTTGCAACCAGCTATTGTTCATCCAGGTGCTAATGGCTTTTAGGCATTAGAGTGTGCTGCTATTACTAGTGTCTAATGTTAACTTCTATGTAAATATGAATTTCATCAGCTTGTTGCTTGCATTTCAGCCCATGCCATCTGCTGCTATCTGCCAATATAATTTTAGATGCTGAATAGAATTGAGGATAGGATGTAACCCAATGAGACCACCTCAAGTGACCATCATAGAAATAGGGTGTTAAGAAATGAGATGTTAGACCACACCAGGTGGGTGGGTGTCCACCTGCCTGTTTAGAGTTTGCCCCTGCCAGCCCTGTGGTCTCCACCCACCGGACATGCAGCCTTCACTCACGGTGGGGTCTCCGAGAATGTGGAGGCCACTGTGTGGGCAAATGCTGAGTAATGTGCACTCACTGAATTAGGTTAGTTGCGACACCTTCATGCAAACAGGTTCACCAGCACCATAGAGTCATAGTCAAAAATCTTAGACCACTCAAGGAGTGACTGCTTTCTGCTCCTCTCTTCCCTCTTGCTCTCACTGGCACTGCCAATAAGGACTGTACGAAGCACATGAAATACACATGGGGGCTGCCTGTTTATTATGCTGGGCATGCTAAAGATGTGAGTGGGAGCTGAGTTGGGTTGCACAGACTGAATCCAAACTGCAGTGGACTGACATTTCATTTGTTAATATCCACAGAGGACAACTTATCTATTATCTCCTCCCAGGCTACTGGGTTTTTCCTAACCTTTCTGAGAATGACAACTGAGCTCTTTTTCTGCTTTTCCTGGAAATGCATTTTTTAGTCCAGGCTCCTCTTAGGTTTCAAGAGAGCACTTGCTGGGCATCTTCCTTCTGAGATTCAGATCTTTGGGCTTAGTCTAATTTGAAAGATGCAATTTGGGTGTCTGAAGGAACCAGGTTACTCTAGAATTAATTAATGGCTTAAGCTTAGGCCTGGTAGTTATTATTAATTATTTATGGATCTATAAGCAACATGCTGAGCACTTCTCAGACATCTGAACTCTAAGGAAGCTCTCAGTCAAAGGACAATACATACTAATAGACAGCAAAGAGAAAATACTGAAATATTACTTCTGTTCATTGTTAGTTCATCTAACGATTTCAAGCAGCTTTTCAAATATTGGAAATCAAGCCGCATGCATATGGTAGCTGAGCCAGGAATGTCTTAACATATGTGCAACTAGTTCAGTTATGCAGGATTCCATGATGAGATATGCCACACTAGAGTCTCTGGCCCTTTTCTCATGAGATGCCCCCACCCATGTCCATGCAGTTTCGCTGCATGAAGATGGGTGGAGGCACACATGCGAAAGCCGCGACGAATGGGTGAGGGTACATGCGTGTTTCCATGCTACACCCACGTCCACCCATCTATACTCATCACCCACGCATGGAACAATAGCACCATGTGAGGTGGATGGAATGGCAGGTGGGCACTGGCTGTTGGCACTAACCTATCTTACAGGGTGTCAACTTGCAGAGATTTCCCCGGGGTGCAGTATAATAAAGAGAGGGAGAGTTTTCCCCGGGGGGGGGGGGATGGAATAATAAAGAAAGAGAGATTCCCCCAGAGGGGTGAATAATTAAGAAAGAGAGAGAGATTGCCCAGGGGGTGAATAATAAAGAGACAGGGGGCATAGCAGCCCCATCAAGCATTTGGGCAAGAAGGGTGGGCAGAAGAGGCATCAAGAGAGAGACCTGGGGGAAATCTCTCCCCATTACTCTGAGACCACTGCCAGCTCATGGAAACCCAGCAGCAGCAAGTTGATCTTCAGGAACAGCAACTGCTCCTCCAACCCAGCGCCCAGCCTCGTACGGTGGGGACTCATGATGTCCCCCGCCTGAGAAAAGACGCGTTCACTGGGCATGCTGGTTGGTGGGCATGACACCAGTTCCTGTGCCACCCTGCTCAAAGTCTGTCATACATTCCCTTCTCCACCCAGTACTGCAGGGGATCACTGCTGTGGTCTAGCACTGGCTCCTCCAGATACTTCTCCACTGCCATCTACCCACTGTCAGGCTCCTGCTGCCTCTGCTTGCTGCTGCTGCTGCTAACCTCCACCCAATTGTCTTTGTCCACACTGCTTGCCCTGCTGTGGTCCAGCGGGTGATGGACCTGGCCACCGAGGAGCTGCTGCTGCTGGCCCTGCTATCAGAGCTGCTTCTGGGTGTGCTCTGCATGTCCTCCCTTCTGCTGCTGCTTTGTTGCATTGTGCCTCAGTTTCCTCAAAAGGAATTTGCGCTTAGTGATCTAGGCCTGACATGATCTGGTCTGGATATAGGGTGCTCTTTTCCAATATGTGGAAACTCAGTTTACACTTTGCTAATAAGCCAGCCAGCTCAGCTAAGTATCGTAAAGACAATTTATTTATATAAATGAAGCTATGAGACTTTAGAATATTATAAAAATATGAAGCAATAGTTTACTTAAGTTCCAATAAAGACATAGTACAAAAGAAACAGTGTCAGTTAAAAGTACATGACTTAGAAAGTCATTTCTGTTCAAGGAACAGCTCCGTTACAAGTTCAAAGATCTTAAAATCTATAAGATATAACATATGATCTAAGTATTATTGCTATGGTTGACCCATTCCTTTGCCCGATTCTGCCAGATGAATATGTTCACGTTCAAGTTTATTTGTCGTCATGACCCAAAGGTCATTTGACATAAGACATTTAAATACAAATCACATAAAAGGAAATAAAATATAAATATATCATACAAAATTTCTGTTTCAACATTTGAAATTTTTACTTAATACTCTACAAAAACACATAAAAAAACCCAGCATATCAGAACACATCTTACATGGGCATATAGTATCCTAGGAGGATCCCACCCAATCCAGTACAGCTGGATTATGACAGCTTAATAAGATATTTTTATGTCCCAAAACATGGATACAATATTTGGAAACCTGTTTAGATAAATCCATGTCTCCTCCCTGAAGTAGTTTCACAGGCATACTGTTATGTAGCCAAAAAGGGCAACTATGAACAGTGCTACTAAAATACCTCCTTCTCCATTTCACATAAGCTGGACACTCAAAAATAATATGCAAAAGAGTCTCAATTTCTCCGCTGTCACAGGATTGGCAAAATGTGCACTGTACGGACAACCTCTGAATCTTCCCTCGAGGACTGCTGAGGGGAAGACATTAAGTTGACATAAGGTAAGAACGTGTCTCGCCTTCCAGTCTGGCCAATTCATTAAATAATTTGGTAGGTTATTTTGGAGTTTGATTTTAACATAGTCCGGAGCTACTTCTTGAGCAAAAAGTAGAGCCACCTCCGTCTGGGTCTCTTGGTCTAAGACCCATTGTTTGATCATTTTCCTAGCTACTTTGAGCCCATACTGTAGCAAGAAGTCTTTAGAGAAACCTAACTTGTGGAGCTGGTTTTCAACTCACGCTCTCCAGAAGGTAAACGGTTCCTTTTTCCAAATCTCCTTAACTAATGTCTCTTTTCCTGTATGGTCCAGTGTTAGCTTTAACCAAAAATTTAAGATCGCCATCAATGCCTGAGATTTCAGTGGTTTAGAAGATGTTTCGGCCCTTAACAGCACTTGTGGGGTAGTCTTGGGAACCCCCAAGATGGAGCGTAGGGATTTATTTTGAAACCTCTCCAATTGCTCTAGGAACTTAATCCCCCAAATTGGAAATGCATAGAGGATTTTTGGCACTACTTTCACCCCCAAAAGGTGAAGTGCCGGAACAATCAACCTACCTCCTTCCGAGTGGTAATAACTTACAATGGCCTTTTCCCTAGTAGCTACTTGATTGGCTATGAGGTCAAAATGGTATTTCCAACTCATGGATGTGGCAATAGTCACACCCAGATATTTGCTCAATAGTCACACCCAGATATTTGCTCAATATTATGTTGGCTCATAGATCAGTGAAATGTTTTCCTTTTAGCCCCAGCAACCAAGATTTTAGTCTTAGAGTACTTAATCAGCAGGCTTTCTTTAGCACAAAAACGAGCAAAATCCTCCATCAACCTCCTCAAGCCCATCTACAATATAGAAATCAAAACGGTATCATCAGCAAATAGTAGAATAGGCAAATGCCTATCCCCCGAATTTGGGGGGATGGAATCTGATGTTCTTCCTTTTTCATAATTGGTACCACATCATTTAGATATAAATTAAATAGAGCGGGGGCTAAAATACACTAGCGATGTGCAAACGCGGTTCAGAAGTTCGGAATTTGGACCGAACTCAGTCTGTTCGGATGACCGAACCTGAATCCAAACCCGAACTGACTGAACCGAACTAGATTCTGAACGTCAAACTGACTGAACAGTTCGAACAGTTTTGATCGCGTTCGGGTGAGTTCGGGTGCCAAAAATGTGTCACTGGAAGGCAAAACGTGACAGGGAGGCGGGTCAGCTGAGGAGCAGACTTCCAGGCACCAGGGGTGGAGAGGCTTGGAGTAGCAACAAGCCTGCACAATCACCATCCCTTTTCGCCTCAGACCACTGGCTTCGGCAGTCTGCAATTGGCCACGGGCTAGGCTGCAAAGAGTCAATGGGGCTTGCGTTGAGGTGGGTGCAGACAGAAACAAAACTGATTGCCTCCCCCCTTCCCAACACCTTCTGAGCTAGTCACTGTTCCTGAACAGGAGGTGTTTCAGAAGGCTCCCTCTCCCAGTAGTTCCCACCTCCCCAATCCATTGCCATCCTCCTCCTATTTCACCCATCCAACCCATCTACCTCCATAGTATCATTTATTTATCTTAGATTAGATAGATTTCAGTGTTATTTTTTGTTTTTACCCCGTCCTGTGTTCCCTGTGTTCAATCTTCCTTCCTCCCTCCCCCCTCCATTGAATCCTTTCCCTCTCCTTCTTATTCCATCCCTATTTATTCCCTTCCCCTGTTTTAAGTTTTTGATTTATTTAGAGTAGGATTATTATTAGATTGATTTTCATTTAGTTTTGTACCCCTCCCTGTGTTCTTGTGTTTCCCCCTGTGTAATATTGTATATATAGATAGATAGTTATTAACTAGATAGTTACTAGATAGATATACATAGTAGTTATTAGCTTAGTTATAGAGATAGAGATACAGTGTGTTTGTAGGACAAGGTCTTTGTAGTTAATTATTAGGATATTCCATTTAGTTCAATAGGTTTTAGAATAGTTAATAGCAGTTAGATTTAGTGTAATATATATATATATATAATATTAGATAAAAAAAATAAATATTTGTGCATTCTTTTTGTGGGAGAAATGGAGAAGGGAGGTAGAGATGGTGAGGCCGGTCTGCTGCCGCAAGCTAGGCAATGAGGCACATGGCAGAGCTGGCAGGGGCCGTGCCAGCAGAATGACAGCAGGCAGAAGCAGCAGCCCATCAGCAGCCCAGCAGGCAGAAGCAGCAGCCCACACCTCAAACTGCACAGGCCTGATTGGGTCTTTGTCTCCCAGCACTAGTGCTCCCAGTGGCACTAGGGGCCAGGGGGATAGGCGTCGCCTCCTGGCAGCATCCTCCACTGCCACGCAGGGCACTGTAATGTCTGCATTGCAGGTGGCTGAGGCTGTCTCATCTTCAGCTGCAGGTGCAGGTGACTCAGTGCCTGAAGTTCCTCATGAGCCACCATTGTCCCCCGACTCCCCCATAATTATAGAGGAAATCCCCCAAAGCAGTCCAGGTCTGATGGATCTCACCCCGGCTGCTAGAGGCAGGGCCCAATCCCCGAGCAATGGAAGAAGGGAGTGTAGCAGCAGCAGCAGCTATAGGGAGCAAGGGGAGAGTGCTGCCCAGAGTGGGAGCAGCATGGGGAGTCTAGCAGCCTCCATCACTTTGTTTGGGGATGGGGACAGCGATGCAGAGATTTCTGTGGAGGAGGTCTCTGTATCTGAGGCTGCTGAGGTGATGGCTGTCCTTCAATGAACTGTGTCGCCAGTGCCACCTTGTTCTGCCCCTCCCAGGAGTGCATCACCAGGTGTCGGTCAGAAGGCAGGAGGGACTAAATAATCATGGGTCTGGAGCATTTTAAGTTGCAGGAAGATGATCTGCGGGAGGTGCAGAGCACTTTGAACAATAAGGTGGTGAAGCGTGGACAGGTGCTCACCAACCTGGGGACAACTGCCATGTTTAGGCACCTGAAATTGTGCCACAGTGCTGCACTGCAAAGCTGGGAGGAATGGTCAGTGGATCATAAGGTTCCCAACCCAAGCGGCTAGTCATCCACCTCCTTCATCGGGCAACCGTCCTACTCCAGAAGCTGCATCTAGCAGCAGGAGCAGTATCGCTACTACAGGGGAGCAGCAGGAGCAGGAGCCTTGCCAGCAGCATCAGCTCACAATGGAGGAGCTTGGATGGGGGCAGCTGCCAAGGCCATCGGCAGCTGGAGGGCAGCGTGGCTTTCAAGAGAAAGCCATGCATCTGTTGGGTGAGATGATTGCTGTCGATGCCCAGTACTTCTTCATTGTCAGGGACACTGGGTTTAAGCGACTGATGGGGTTCCTGGCCCCACAGTTTAAGCTGCCATCTTGCATGACCCTGAGTCATACAGTGGTGCCAGCCCTGTACGGGGCTTTCAAGGGGTGGGTGAAGGAGCAGCTGGCAGAGGCTGGGGGTGTCCATTTCACCACTGACCTGTGGTCCAGCCTGAATGCCCAGCATGCGTCCCTGGTGGTGACGTTGCACTGGTGGCAGGACCCAGAGTCGGCATTTGACAGTGGCATGAGGGTTCAGGCGGAAGTAATGAGACCCTGCTTCAGGCGGAAGAAATGGACTGCCCCCACACTGCCAGGAACCTCGAGGCAGCCCTGAACACTGTGATGGGAGAATGGGTTATGCCAGTTGCACCGTTCATCCCAGGGTGCGTGGTGAGGTGACTGATAATGTGACCAATATACTCCAGGCAGTCCACTATGGGGGCGTAACGAGCATCCCTTGCACCGCACACACCCTCCACCTGGTGGTCAAGGATGCTCTGGACTTGGGGGATACGATTGGGGAAGGCACCCTTAGATTCCTGATCCAGCTGGGTTCTTTAATCACAGCATGAAGAGCAGTGAACTCCTCAGAGCCAAGCAGGCAGAGCAAGGCCGCCCAATGCACCAGCTGGTGCAGGATGTCTCCACCAGGTGGAATTCCATCTTCCTGATGTTTGAGCCGCATGTGTAGCAGAAAGCCGCCTTGCATCATGTACAATTGGACACAGACAGAGGGGCTCCTCCAGGCTTCAATGGGGCAGAATGGGAGATCCTCTCCCAGATGGTCTTCATTCTGCGACCGTTCCTGGAAGTGACGGAGACCATCAGCTCCTCCACAGCCACAATCAGCCAGGTGACCCCTCTGGTCCAGAGTCTCCACCGGAGTCTTGAGAAGATTCTGCAGGGGCAGGATTGCGGGCGCCCTCCAGGTCGTGGTCTTCTCCCTCCTCCTGGTCTTCCTCCTCCTCCGCATGCCCTCCGGCCCTCTCTTCTGGGGGCTCGGGCTCCCAAGCCCATTTTTGTGTCTCTGGGTCGTAAAGGGGGCAGTTGGTTGCCGGGTTGCTACAGCCCTGCATCCCTCCCACTTTCCCCCTTTCCCCCCAACCTCGTCCCCTGGGCTGGTTGCAGGTGCCGGGGCGGTCTGTTTCAGCTGCTGCTGCTACTCTCCTCCCACCACCTCCATATGCAGCATCACCACCTCCTCCACCTGCGCCTGCACCTGTGCCTGTGCCTCCTCCTCCCTTGCTCTCTCACCCTCCGTTCTCCTTTCCCTTCTGCCTCGCTCCATTCCACCACGTCCCCCTGATGCTGTGTGCCCTTTAAATCTCCCTTCGCTGCCTATGTTGTTTCTCATTGCCTGGCAGTGATGCTGCGTGCTTTGTCCCCAGCTGGGAATCATTTTGCTTGATTCTGACTGGTGGTTGCTGTTCAGTCATTATGTTTTGTTGTTTCCTGGTGGGAATCGCTTTGACCATGCTTTCGGAGATGGTCCGGGCTGGAGCTCAGGAAAGGTAGTTAATTTTGACGCCTGCTGGGGATTGACTGTGGTGAAAGTCTGGCGCCTGCAAAACAGATGTTCAGGGTGCTTTGGCCCGACCGTGGGATTGACCGTGGTTCACTGTGGTTGACTCTGATCTCGTAACGTCTGAAAACACCCATATTCATATGGTAGTTTCATATGAGCATAAGCAATATTTGTTCCAGTAGCTACAAAAAAAAACATATTCAAAATATTCCAATTAGCCAAATAAACCATATTAGGAATTTTAAAATGAATCAAAAAATGAATATTCCATCAAGTAGTAGGAATATACCACATATTTAGGGGGTCAGTAAGAACTGAATCTGGTAATGGTTTCATGTTAAAAATCAAAGCATGCACTGTGTGCTGTAAGATTTGCATGTTCTCATCACTTAAAAATAAGGATGGTTGAATCTCAGTAGTGTTAACAATAGTCCATGGAACGTGCCCATTGCTTAAAGAAAAAATACTGAGTAACAATAATTTCCATAACCAATTCATCCAATAAGACTGCCAAATCATGTTTGACTATCAAGGTTACTTGAGTTAAAGCATCCTTGACCAAATAAACCCCATTTCCTAAATTTATAATATTGGCATCCTGCAATCTAGAAATCTTTTCTATAGATTTTGCAAGCAAGAAATAGGTTTTTCTAAATATCTGTGTATTATTCAGACATTCTTCTTGTAAAATCTTCCTAGATTTATAAGTGGAAGAAGAAAAACTCTCTATAGTATCATCAGATGTTGCTGAAATATGAATATCATTAAGAGTTTTATTTGTGCCCCATTTTGCCCTTTTTGTGTTCATCTTTAATAAAGAAGCATTAATACAAGAATGTGTACACGGGTAATCTTCATTTTCCTGAGGTACCATGATAAATTACTCTAATGCTTGAAGCACTGAAAATAAAGAATGTTTTTCAGATAAAGATTTACATTTCTGATACAGTGAATAAATGGCAAAATTATCAGCAAAAAATGGAGTAGCGTTGACAAATAATGGACCTTGTATCAAGTTAAACCAATGGTTATTTCCCAAACTGGCCCTTTCTTTGGCTGTATAATTACCCATCACAGTAATATTAACATTGGGTATTTTCAGATGTGACGGGGCCTGTATTGGCCATTGATCCCCCACCAGGAGCAAACCGGCATGGCCAACAGATGTGCCGACTGATCCCGGTGGGGAATCGGGAAGGGGGCGGGGCCATGTCTCAACGTGCGGCCACACAGCCCCACCCCCCATTCTACCTAGATCACCCGCCCTCCTGGGAGATGCGCGGGTGCTGTGGCCAATGCGGAAGCGGTGCACGTCCGCCCCCCCTGGGGAATTGACCACGGCCTGGAATCCCGACTCTGATTCCGGGCTGTGGTCAGGGGACAGATGAGATGATCCCCCTGATCATGAGGGGAAATCACATTGAACATGCAAACAGAGATGGTCTGGGCAGGACCTCCGTTTGCATGTTCAATGTGATTCCAACCCCATGATTCACGGGGGTGATCATCTGGTGGGGAACTTCCACAAAAGGATCAAGCTGAGGTCAGTACACGCTACAGGAAATTTATGTACCCTCCCCAAAGAGAGAGAGAGAGAGAGAGAGGTGTCCAAAAACAACAAGTTTATTGTTATACAAAACAGAGAAACAGCTCCGGTCTGGCTGATGGAACACATGAAGGGAAAAACGCAAACGAATGTGAGGGAAGGGAAAGCAAGCTTGTGTTGATAGGAACCCCCTCCCCCTCATAGCTACTGGGGACAGAGCCACCCAATATCTACCGTTCCTTAACTTCAGGGGGAATTTAGTCTAATCACTTAAACCGGGGTTCCCAGGTGTACAAGGGTACAAACAAAGGCTACAAAGAAAACACAGACTGTGGCTGGGAAAGTAAAAGTAAAAGTACACTGAAGAACGGAGGGGGGGAGGGGTAGGCTCTGCAGAGGGGAAGAAAAAGCAAGAGACTGGACCTGTAGTTTACCTCTCCTAGCTGATTGAGCAGGATCAGCAGCCCAGGATCCAGTGATGTCGGGGTCTGAAAGGGAGGGGGGGCGAGGTCGAAGTCTGGGAGATCCATTAGCTCAGACACATGCAGGAAAGGCCTGCATGTATATGGGGTCCAAGGTTTCTCAGAGGTTGATGGGAAAGCCAGGGGCAGTTATAGGGTACAGAACAAAGGATTTGTGGAGGCTACGATGGGTCATTTGGGGTACACAATGAGCTAATGAGGGGAGAAGCCCAACTTCCACTTCCATCACAAAAAGGGCCATACAAGATGCATAAGATATCTTTGACACAGGGGGAAAGAGTAAACAACAGTGGCTGGAGGGTAGTTAAGGAGGGGAGGAGAGGACTAACGATCCGCTTCCTGGGACACAAAGGGAACCCCTGGATTTCTTTATTCCTGAGGGGGGGGGGTTGCTGCTCCAGGTTCCAGTCATCGGTGCTCTACTGAATAGGAAGAATGCCTCTTAATGACCCCATACTTTACTCTAGGCATTTTCCTTTTTCCTCTCTTCCCCCAGGTTCAGACTGCTTTTTCACATGAGTGATCTACTTTCTGCTGAGTTCCATGGTGGTTGGGCCCGAGTCTTACCCTGTCTTACAAGCCCCCCTCTTGCTCATAATGGGGGGCTATGCTCTCAAGCCTTTTTCCCAACGTTTGCTGGCCCTTCGCCATGTCTGGGGACTGTCCTTTCAAGCCCTCCGGGTCCAAGTTTGTTGGCCCTTGGTCATAAAGCAGAGGGGGGGTTGTACCCATTTTAGGGGAAATGGAGGCCATCATCAACACTACTAGGTTTAGGCACTGGATATACTGGAGTATTCATGGAGCTATATTGTCTAATCAATGCCCCTTGTGCAATTAAATCATTCATTACTTTTTGAATATCATTAATTGCAGCTTTGTTAATAGGATATTGCTTTTGTGGTTTGGGCTGTGTTTTAACAAACAAATGATGAGGCTTATTTTCCTGTGGCCAATTTGATTATCAAATTGCTGAAAATATGGTTTCAGACAGTATAAAATATCTCTCAATTTGTTTTTTTCATTTTTTGCACAGTCAGCTGATGCAATTTGCTCTTTGATTTGCTCACCCCTGTTATACTGAGTTCCAATTATGTTTATTGAACCTATTGGAAACAAATCCTTAACCCTATCAAGAGGTATGACAACATCATGTTTTTCAAAATCACATATTGCAAATTCAATTTCTGAATATTGTCCTCCTATCTGAACAGGTCATTTTACAAGAGGTACTACTTTCTCTTCTAAAAAGTAAGACTCAACTATACATTGACCTTTAGTTGTATATACATGTGGCAAACATTTTTATTGAATACAACATGATTTGCCCGTGTCTATCAGAGCTGTGAAAGCCTTATCTGCTATTTCTTCAGAGACCATTGGAAATTCAAGGTTGACCTGAGCTTGTCTGTTCTCTGCCATCCTGTGTCACAGAGGGAGCTTCTGAAACTTTTTGTGAGGATATCAGTTGATCAAAGGGCTGAAAGTTCCCTTTTTTATTAAAACCTCGTTTATTTCATCTAAATCAACCTCTGAAATTAAATTCTTGCTTTGATTTATCAAAGTCTCTATGGGGAAACTGTAATCCTTTCCTTAAGTCATATGTAGCTTCACCGTCTCGATTTTCAGAATCCTGGCTCTTCTGAACTTGAAACTGCTTTCTATTTCAGCCTTGGTTCTTTCTTCCTTTGCCTCTTTAATTTGACTGAGAATTCTGGGGAACAATTTTTTTTCTAGAATTAGTATTTGGGGGAGATTTCTTAGATTTAGAACCTTCCTGTTCAAGAGTCTTCCTGTTTGGATTATTTCCCAAATAATCTCTACCTAGAGTCTTATAACTATCCTGTACAATTTTTGGGAAGGACCTTGTTTTTCCTGCTCAGTAATCAGCAAATCCAATTTAGATTGAATGGCAGATTCAATGCATCACCTTTACAGAGGGTTTTAAGGATTTCCCATATTAAATCATGATTAGAGAGAAATTTCATTGCAACCCCATAGGTCCTTACAATGCCTTGCTCTTGAGTTATCATTCTTAGAATTTCATTTAAATCAGCTATGACCACTTGATTATGAGTTTTTACATATAAATTAGCCAATACACTTTCCCAATCATTACACTCCTGCTCCATCAAAGCAGCAGATGCTGGGACTAGAGAATTGTATGGATGGGCGAACGGAACGGATTTTGGAAATTCGGTTCAGTTTGGTTTGAAATTTGAGTTCAGAAATTCTGTTTGGTTCGGTTCGGTTTGAAATTCGAGTTCAGTTCGAAACTACGGTTTGGTTTGGTTTGGTTCAGTTCTGTTCGGTCGACTGAACGGACCAAGTTCGGTCGAATTCCAAACTTCCGAACCATGTTCGGCCATTCAAAATCAGGTTTTTTGGTGTGTGTTGCCACTAAGGATGGGTGAACAGAATGGAGTTCGGAAATTCGGTTCGGTTCGGTTTGAAATTTGAGTTCGGTTCGGAAGTTCGGTTCGGTTGACCGAACAGACCGAGTTCAGTTCGAACTCTGAACTTCCAAACCGTGTTCGCCCATCCCTAGAGAATTTCATAACCTCATCTTCTACAATGGTGATACTGTGGAAGTGACAGCTTCTAAAGAAGATAAATGGGATTCAAACCACATAGGAATCTCTATAAAATCCTTTGGAGTGGGCCCTGTTACAGCCCTTATATTTGCAACATTTAAGGCAGAAATTTCAGCTGGGTGTACTCCTGGCACAATAGGTTGTCTTCCAACATTACTTCATCCAAATTCTCTCAGATTTAATATTCTCTCCTCAAGAGAATGTACTCCTGTTCCCAGTGGGCTGCATTAAAACCACACAGTTCCTCAGTGGTAGCTGTAGTATAATGCCCGACCCACGTGGGGGGGCACACCCTCGACCTGATCTTCGGTTCTGGCCTTGAGGCGGGGGGTCCGATTGTGGGGAAGGAAGGAGTTCCTTGCTGTCCTCATAGCATCTGCAAAGTCACGCCTGGCAGAGCTGTTCTGGGTCGTGCGGGGGCTGGTCAGCCCGCTGTGAGGAGTTTGTCAACTACTTCGCAGACAAGATTGCTCGGATTCAGATCGAAGTTGACGTTAGATTAGGGGCAGTAGGGGAAGAGCGCGAGGGGACGGAGCTCCCGTCTGGTCCAGCTTTGTGGGGGGAGTTTCAGGAAGTGACGCCGGCTGATGAGGCGGATGTCTTGGGGTCTGTTAGGGCCACTTGTTGCGAACTTGATCCATGCCCGTCCTGGTTAGTGAAAGCTTCCAGGGAGACGTTGGGGATGGTGCTGGCGAGGGTAGTGAATGTGTCCTTGCAGCAGGGGAGGTTGTTGCTCTGCCTCAAGGAGGCCGTGGTGTACCCCCTGCTGAAAAAACCATCTTTGGACGTGGATGCACTCACCAGTTACCGACCTTTCTCTAACCTTCCCTTTTTAGAGAAGGTTATTGAGTGGGCGGTGGCACCCCAGGTCCAGGTGCATCTGGACAGCATCAGTTTCCTAGACCCTTTTCAATCTGGGTTCCACCCCAGCTACGGTACTGAGACAACATTGGTGGCCTTGGTAGATGACCTCCGCTGGGAGATGGACGCAGGATGTTCGACATTTCTCATCCTGTTAGATCTCTCAGCCGCTTTTAACACAGTGGACCATGGGCTGCTGTTGAAGTGGCTGCATGACCTGGGGGCTCTGGACGGGACTGTTCTTGAATGGTTCTGTTCATTCCTCTCAGGGAGAAGCCTGCGGGTGGTGTTGGCGGATGAGACATCATGCCCCCGTGCCTTATCATGCGGCATTCCACAGGGTTCCATTCTGTCTCCGTTATTATTTAATGTGTACATGCAGCCCTTGGGGGAGGTCATGAGGGGGTTCGGGGTGTGGTGTCACCAATATGCTGATGATACTCAGCTGTACCTCTCCTTTTCAACTGACCCAGACCCAGCTGTCTCATTTCTATCCCAGTGTCTGGAGGCCGTGGCGGAATGGATGCGGCAGAGCAAACTGAAGCTCAACCACGATAAGATGGAGGTGATGCTGGTGGGGAGAGTGAGGGAGGGAGTGGCCCCCCTGATTGGGGGGTTCGCCCTCCTATAGCTCAGCAGGTCCGGAGTCTGGGGTTGATACTGGATGCAGATCTGTGCCTGGAGCGGCAGGTGGAGGCAGTCGCTAAGGCTGCCTTCTACCAGTTATATCTGGTACGTAGGCTGCGTTGGTTCATCTCTGGCCCAGACCTGGCCTCTCCCATCCATGCCTTCGTCACCTCGAGGCTGGACTACTGCAATGCACTCTACGTGGGGCTCCCCTTGTTCCTGGTTCAGCGGCTGCAGCTAGTGAAGAATGCGGCGGCCCATCTGCTTACAGGGACGGGTCGTCAGGAACATATTACACCTGTGCTCCAAACTCTGCACTGGCTGTCAATAGCGTGCCGAGCCAAGTTCAAGGTTTTAGTGATGATCTATAAGGCCCTGCACAGTCTGAGCCCTTCGTACCTCAGGGGCCGCCTCGCCCTCCGTGCCCCAGAGCGGCTCCTGCGGTCGGCCGGGTGTGCCTTCTTGGAGGTTCCCCACGTAAAGCTGGGGGCCACAATGGAGAGGGCATTCTCAGTGGTGGGCCGTGTATTTGGAACTCCCTTCCAGAGGAAGCTCGCCTGGCTCCAAGCCTATTGTCATTCCGGCAGTGTTGTAAAACCTGGCTGTTCTCCCAGGCCTTTGGGGGTGGGAGGTGGGTTAGGGTTATGGTTGTTTTTGCCCCTATCCTGTCTTATTATTTTAATTTCAGGGCCCTGTTTTAAATATTTTTATTTTTGATTGTTTTTAAATTGTTTTATACTGTTTTTATGTATTTATATTGCTGGAAGCCGCCCCGAGCTGTTTACAGGAGGGGCGGGGTATAAATTGCACAAATAAATAAATAAATAAATATTTATATCCACTTCCTGAAATATTGGGTACTTTCAGACATGACGCTAACCACGCTTTAACCACCCTTGGTGGTTATTTATGCATGTTGCAGGGCTGTATTGGTGCCCTATGCAGCCCTGAAACATGCATAAATAACCACCAAGGGTGGTTAAAGGGTGGTTAGCGTCATGTCTG
>QEPC01013643.1:3635147-3649030 GCA_003113815.1 Sphenodon punctatus
AACCCGGAAGTTCCCCGGAAGGCCTACAGCGTCCTGACGCCGGCAGCCACAGCCGGCGCTGAGGCCGCCGGACCGCCCGCCGCCGCCGGAGCTCCCAAAGGTAAGTGAAGCGGCGCACTGTAGGGGTGATCCCTGGGGGGGGTGGGGGTGTTAAACACCCCCCCCAGGGATCGGGTCAGGGTCATACTTACCGGCGGCTGCGGGGACGCCGCGGCCGCTGGTGCTGGGGGGGGCTCGCCTCGCCTCGGGGTCGCTTACTCTGTTTTTAAACAAAAAGCCAGGCTGGGCAGGGTGGGTGGGGGGTGTCCCCCCTTCCACCCGCGCAGCCTGGACTCGGGGAGGGTTTTTTTTTTTTAAACTTGTTTGCTGGGGCTTTTAAATTTTTTTACATTGCAGCCATTTTTAAATGGCTGCAATGTAAAAAAAACGGTACCCCAAAATCCGGTACCGGGTCTGGATTACCGGGCCGAATACGATAATGCCGGTACGCCCGATACCGGCATTATCGGATACCGGATTCTACCGGTTTCCCACCCCTAGTGAAAAGTACATACCTTAGAAAGACATTTCTGTTCAAGGACCAGCTCTGTTAGAAGTTCAAAGATCTTAATATCTATAAGATATAACATATGCTCTAAGTATTATTGCTATGGCTGACTCAGTGCATCATATAGGATATAACATATTACCCAGTACTTTGCCTGATTCTGCCAGATGGATATGAGAAAAGTTCCAAAGAAGGAACTCTTTCTAAAAAATCCATTTCTCCTCTCCCTTCTTATAGAATGAAATTTGCTTGGAAGTCATCTAAAAATGACATAAGGTCACGACTTCTGACAGGGAGGGTTTTCTCAAAATACATAGTAAAAAGCCTGTTGATACATTCTAAAACAGGTTGCTATCATATAAGATAGGATTAACAATGAGTAAACACCAAACAAACAAGGCCTCTTCCTGCCCTGCCTGGGTAACACATATCTTGACTCTAGTCAACAGTGAATGTTGATTTCTTTAAGAGACAGACTTGATTATATTTTCTATTCCAGTATACAAACTAATTTTCCAGTATCTGGTCAAGAGTTCAGTAGAAAGGTCACTATAGGACAGCTCTTTAGAAAGTCATCATACAGAGTGGCTAATTCTGATTTCCAATATATTGAAACACAAATGGTCAAAAATATATGCCTATAAAGCAGATACATGACAACTTTGCCCCTCCTTATGACCCTGCTCCTGCTACCGTATAACCCCCTCTACTGTCTGCACCATCTCCATCAGAGAATGCTTCCTCAGCGTGAAGTGTGCCATGCAAGATGCCAGAGTTGCTTCCACCCTGGGGTCCACGATAGTGGAGAGAATATAGACCTCCTCCCAATCAGGTGATTGAAGCAAATCTTGAGCCCCTCCTTCAACCTTCGTACCACTGGTATAAGGCGCCACTATGTCCCCCCCCCGGACAGGAAGCCTGCCATCTGTGCCTGACCAGACTACAGACCTTGGGGGTGACCTGGCTCAGGGTTGCCATCACCTCAGTTAGGATCTCCATCACATTCTTAAAGGGATTAAGGATGTCCACGGTCTGGGGAATCATTACCCATTCTTCTCCCCTAGTGGCCTTGCTATCCCAATCTCCCCCTCAAGGGCTACCTCATGCAGGAACCGCTGCTGCTCCACCAGATGCTCTAGCATGATCTGGGGCCCTGCACTAGCCTGGCTGGGCAGCAGGCTGCAGCCAGCTTCTCCCCCAGAAAGTAATTCTTCCTCCCCTCCCTGGCTCCAGACCCCATCCCTCACCTGCCTCTGCCTTCTAGTAGTGCTGCAGTGGCAGCAGCAGCTGGGACACTGGATCGGGCTGCGAGATAAGGCTGTTTACAAACAGCTCCTCCCCACGTGCTGATCAGAAGGTTGCTACCTTGTAAAGAAAGTTCTTCGAGATGGCCCCCAACATTCTCACAACTGGGTTGTGCATGCTCACCCTGTTCAAATAATAGACCACATGATGGTCTTGAGCTCCTCTGGTATAAAAAGAACCCTCCCCCTCTGAATGACAGTTCCTTTCAACCCTTTCTAGAAATATAAGAAAAGAATTCCATGCGGGGCTGGAAGGGTGGGTGTTGTGAGAATGTTCGGAGCCATCTCAAAGAACCTTGTTTGCAAGGTAGCAACCTTCTGTTCTTCTTCGAGTGGCTCCTCACATGATATTTTTACATGGCTCCGCCGGGTGGGGAGTCCGTGGGCGCGCCAGTGCATGGATGGGGCATGCACACAGCTGCACACACATCCCCACTCACCCACCACTCATCCACACCCACATAGTAACCACCATTTCCCCCGGTTGCTCCGTGCGTGGGGATGAGTGGGGGGGTGAGTGGGGATGCGTGTTAGGCGAGCGCGCACGCACCCCCACTCACCATGGGCGCGTGCACCACGTCATTCACATGGGGTTCCCCCACCCATGAACACACAGAAATCTGCGTGTTTACGGCTGGGAGGAGAGACCCGTGTAAAAAGGGCCACATTCTCACAACTGTCTTACTTATACTATCTTAGGTAGGAATTTAGGATGTAAAGCAATATCTATTCTGTCTTGGAAAATAAATCTGCAAATATGGTTCTGAGATTATTATGGCTGCTATTTCACTAACTCTTCTTAATGAAGTTATTGCTAACAGGAATACTGTCTTTAAACCCGCACCCCATAACCAGTTCATTTGCACCCCCATATAATCAATTCACGCTGCCCCGTGGGCACAAATTAAATGGTTATGGGTGGGGGCAGCGTGAATAGATTATATGGGGGCGGGGGCAGAAATGAACTGGTTATGGGGTGGGGGCAGCATGAACTGATTATGGGGGCACAACTGAACTGGTTATATGTCTCTTTTCATGGCATAATGCGCTTAATAAGCTAGCTGCATTTTGGGTGTCTTGTGTGTGTGATAGCAGCACCTCTGGACTGGTCACACCGCATGCGTGCACAAGGCACAGGCGGCACTGGCAGCAAGAAGCAACAGACCCTGGAGGCCAGACTGGCTAAGCTCACCCCCTGGCCCCTCCTCCAGTAAGGCAGTGGATGCAGTCAGTCTCTCTGTGCCTGTGTCACTGCCCGTTTGGTTGCCCCTGCAGTGGAATCACTCCTGGGGAGTGGTGGTAGACAGTCAGCTGGAGAGGGGGGGAAGCATTAGGAGACCATGCTTCTCTATGGTTGCTCAGAGAGGTGGAGAATGGGAATCCTTCTTGTCCAGAGGGAGTAAGTTTTATGTAAATGTATACATTTGCATAATTAGGTGGTGCCTAATTATGCAAATTAGGCCCTGCACCAAGACTTCGCACATGGCCTCACAAGCCCTGGGGCCGGCCCTGCATGAGGTAGGTGGAATTCCACCTCATACTGACACCCTGCATGAAACAGTGCTGCTGTGCCCCCAGCTCCACCTGCTTCTTCCTTAAGAGGTGACCAACCTTCACACTACTATTAAAATAGCCTGTGATTTTTCTGTCCTTCTCAATCAGCAGGGTAAGGGGGCTGCTGCTGCCATCTTCCTTGTTCTCCCCCAGTTCCAGAGCATCCTTCGCTGCCAGGTGAAGGGTTTGGGCAGCACAGGAGATGTGTTGGAACCTGGAATCCTGCACTGCCCTCTTCATGTTGACCACATTGTCACTGACTACAAACCCCTTGGTGAAATGTGCTTCCTCCCTTAGCCACCCCTCCACCATGGTGTCCAAGGCTGCCCTTATGTTGGAGGCAGTGTGGCTCTTGTCCATGACCTTGACATGAAGCAGGCCCCACCTGTACCCTGCCCCATCACCCTTGCCACCTACTCCTCCTCCTACTGTCATTCATAGCTGTCACCAGTGAGCAGTCAGGGTCAGGTAGGTATGTTGTGCATTTCCACTGCTCCAAATGTCCTTTGTAAAATACACAACTGCCCCACCTGTCCTGACCAGTTCCTCTCTCACCCACTCCCTGGCTGCCTGGTACAGGGAGGGCACCACCCACCTGCTGAAGGTGGTGTGTGATGGCATCTGGTACTTGGGTGCAAGCAGTGCCATCAGCCAGCAGAATCCCTAGCTCTCTACCATGCTGAAGGGCTGGTCATCCAGCGCAATCATCTCACCCACCCGCCTGGTGATTTTGATTGCCGCTGGAGGACGCCTTCCATGTCAGAACTGCCCAAACCCCAGCTCCTCCATAGTGGTCTGACATTGCTGCTGCTGCTCACAGGGGGTTCAAGATAGGAGGTGCTTCTCTGCCTCATTCCCCTTGCCATGAGCAGAGGGGAGGGTGTGCTCACTACAACAGGGATTGGGAACCCACTCCTGTCCACAGTGCCTACCTTCCCTTCCAGTTCCAACATCTTTGCCCGATGCATACTTTTCAGGTGGGAGAACATTTGGAGCAGTGTTGCTGAGGTTTTCCTTTTTATTCCCACACTTCACCACCTTCCCGCAGTGAATGCAGGCCACCTTGCTGGTGTCACCTGCCCTCACTGACATGAAGTGGTTCCATGTAGGCCACCTGGGGCACCCTGCTTTCTTTGTGCCACTGCTGCTGGGGACCACTGCCTCTGTCCCCAACAGGGCCACAGGAGGAGCATCATGAGCAGGAGTCTTCTCTGCCTCCTCCTCACTCCCCTCATTGCCCAGGTCCATGACACCAGTGATCAAGCTGCTGCTGCTGCTACCACATTGCAGCACGGGAGAGGATGCCCTGCTGCTAGTCACAGAAATACTGGGGGAGAGTGAGAATAATGGGCTGCTCTCATTGCTGCCAAGGGCGGGGATGTTCTTAAATCTATCTCTATTCTATATCTATAATCTACTAATCTATCTATCTACATATATCTAAATTATACTACCTATATCTAGCTCTCTATATATGTGTACCTACAGGGGGAAACCAGGCAGGGGAAGGTAAAAGGTAAAATGTAAGGGTAAGGAATAAGGATTGGATGGTACAGAAGGGATATATTTGTATATAGTGATATAGTGCAAGCACCAGTCTTTGCAAACTCATCATGACAAAGCAAGAGAGCTAACCAGAAGCACTGGAGCAGCCCAGCCCTGCTTAATATAAATGCTTGCAGTGACCTCCTCCAGAGCCCTCCAGATTGGTTCTGGAAGGCAGAGGCACTGAGGAATCAAAAGGTGCCACTCAACTGCTGGGGCCTGTTTCTGCTGCTCATTGGCCAGAGATACCTCCATCAGGTCCTTCTCCTCCCAGTTCAAGAGCTCAACACTGTTTCTGGCTCTGAAATGTCTACGCCCTCCTCCCCTTTCCAAAAAACGCCCCCTCCAGGCAATAACAAAGTGAATAACGACTTTCATTATCATTATTGGTTTCATTATTATTTTTTGTCATTTTCGTTATTGCAATAATAACAAAAATGATAATTTTAATTTTCGTTATCAATATGATGAAAATGGCATGCACACTCTTTGCTGTCCTCACAGTCATGGCATAGCCTTTCAAAAAAGATTAATGCTGCAATCGGTCAGATTCCGCTCAAGTTTGGCGCCATCTGTACCCTAACCACCTACCCTTCTACTTCTGCTGCCTCAGGCCCTCCATATACCAGGGGGACCTGTTTTGGCGCAGCAGTGGGAGCAGATGCCTGGGAACCACCATGTTGATTGCCTCAATCAGGGTGTTATTCCCTAATGCAACAAGGTCATCAACAGATTGGTCATCGAGGTCTGTGGGAAACTCCCCCAGAGAGTTCTGGAAACCAGTTGAATCTGTGAGTCTCCGGAGGCGGACCTATCTAACGGGTCCAACATCCTGACAGGGGCTTTGATGCCCCAAGACCTAAGTCTCCAGGAAGTAATGGCCCAACCATGAAAAGGGTGTCACCTTTCCATCCCCAATAATAGGACCCCCCAATTCCAGGCCAGTGCAGAAAATAAAATCCAGCATGTGCCCCCTTTCATGTGTCGGGTCCACTACTACCTGGGATAGGCCCATGGTTGCCATGGAGGCCATGAATTCCTGCTCTGCTCCATAAAGTCTGGTCTTGGCATGGATATTGAAGTCCCCCAAAACAATAAGTCTGGGCAACTGCAACACTGGGTAATTTCAGATGTGATGGGCCTTCAGGCCTGCCATGCTGAATCGCGCTCCGGAACCCATTTCGGATCCCGGTCCGGAATCAGTCCGGCCGTCTTTTAGACGTGCCAGCCTGATTCTGCCTGGAGATTGGGGAGGGGACGGGGCTTCATGACGTGCAGATGCACAACTCCGCCCCCATGCTTCCCCAGCCCCCTGCCCTCTGGGAGACAGGCGGGCACAGCAGCTAATACAGCCGCTGCACCCCATCCCGGACTGTAACTGGGGCCATGATCCGGCCAGGCTGCAGGTAACAGACATTACCTGTGGCCAGGCCCAGACCATAGCCAATCCGACCACACTTGGGGCCCGATCCCACCACGCTTTCGGACATCTGGGCGGCCGGAGGTCCGAAAGCATGGTCAATGTGATTCCTGCCAGGTATTCACTGGGGTGAACATCTGGCAGAAATCACAACAGACATTATGGTATGAATGGCCACCACAGGGGATTCACTGTGAGTGACCGTGGTATTGTGACCAGCTCAGCTAGAGCAGTCAGGAAGATTGCAGTGCTGTGGTACACCAACAGGATCACTAATCTATCCCCAGCCAAATCAAACACTAGATGGACACACTCACTCCATGCCGGATTAATTCTGCACTGGAAACCTCCGGAAGGACAGCCAGTCTTAAAAATCACAGTTACACCCCCCTACCCCAAGACCTAGTCTGATGCTGCACGGAGTACCTGTCCAGCACCAGGTCATCCCAATCAGCCCCGACTCATTGTTCAGCCAGGTCTCGGTTATGCATACAAGTTTGGTGGCTCCATCCAGGATGAGCTCCTGGATTAACGTTGATTTATTTGCCACTGATATCAGCTTCAGTCCCAGGGCCCCATCAGTCCTACCCCCCTTCCCCAGTACCCTTACCCCCCTGTCACCAGGGGGTGATGCCACTCCCTTCTCCCACCTCTTCCCATGTGCCCTAGACCCTGCTGCCATCCTGTCAGTATTGTCTCTAAAGGCACTCTCATCCCCTGCCCCCTTCCCCAGTAACCTTACCTCCCTCTCACCAGGGAGTGATGGCACTCCCTCCCCCCTCTTTCCTACTGTCCATACCCCCTCTCTCTCAGGTGGCCTGTGACCATCCCTTTCCCACCCCTTCCCCCTTGCCTAATCCCCCCCTCTCACTGGTGGGCCATAGCACTCCCTCCCTCCTCTATTCACCCTCCAACCTCCTTCCTCAACTCCCAACCCTCTTATTCCCCCCTCCCACCCATGCTCATACCCACCTCGCTCTTCTCTCTCACCTCCAAAAAAATCCCTGCTCATGTCTCCCCATCACTGGGGGGCCATGACATCCCTCCCCATCCCTAAACCATGCCCTCCCCTCTCACCGTAGGGTCACTGAAAAACCTGCTAACACCAATTCCTGCCTGTGCCCCCCTCTCATCAGGGGGCCGTGGCACCCCAACCCCAAAGTTACCCTCACTCAATCCTCCCTCCAGAAACATCCCTCTAAAAATAATTAAAACACAATTACAACTAATAACACAGAATACAAAAGATGGACCAGCCTTGGTCTCTGGCTTCCTAATGGCTGCCCAATGGCAGGTAGCCTTTGGCAGTCGCCTGCAGGTGGCTGATGGCTTTTAAAGGTCTTTGAAGGTGGGAGGGGAGCAGCCCCATATCACACAGTCCACATCCCAGCAACAACAGCAGCCAAAGCATTCTTCCCTTCCCTAAATAACAGCTGCCTATTTAATTTCTCTGCACCACTCATAATTTTATATAACTCTATCAGTTGCTATATCTATCAGTATATATTTTTATATAACTCTATATCCTCCAACAGTTGTTGTTAGTTATTCTGAGATAATGAAAGCCAGGTTTTAAGACATTTTTATCTAAGCTACCAATAAGTTTGCAAATGATACATAATTATTATCTCCATATATGGTTTGTGAAGAATTACAGAAAGATCTCACTGAACTGGGTGACTGGGCAATAAAATGGCATATTAAATTCAATGCTGAAAAATTCAAAGCAAAGCACCTAAGTAAAAATAATCCTAACTATATATACACAATGTTGGTTTCTAAAAAGATAATGGAGTTATCCATTCTTAGCGCATGTACTGTAAGCTAGTTGTGCACGCACGTGTGTCGTGCATGTCGCTTACATGCGACAGATGAGGTGGACAAGGCTTGTGCAATGCATGTGAAACACTTGGATGTGTCCCTTGCACACAAGGCATGTGAGAGGCATGGATTAGACCCATTATGGATAGTTCACTGAAAACATTAGCACAATGTACAGCAGCATTTAAGAGGCCACCAGAGTGATAGGAATTATTGGGAAGGGGGTAGAAAATGAAAATAATGAACATACCATAAAGCTCCTATATAAATCTAAGGTGCACTTAAACCTTGCATACTGTGTGCTGTTTTGTCATGTTTATTTATTTATTTATTTATTTATTTGCTGCCCACTCCTGCACAACAGCTCGGCGTGACTCACAACCTCTTAAAAACAATATACTACACTAAAAACACCCCCCCAAAAAGCAATGAAACCCATAAAGCATAAAAAGAAAACATCCCCACCCCATACAACTCCCCACCCATTCCCTGTCTCCCTCACCTGGTGGAAAAGCCTGGCTGAACAGCCAGATCTTACATTGTCTTTGGAATGGCATCCCTTCTCAAAAAGGATATTGAGAACTAGAAAAGATGTAGAAAAGGACCACAAGATAATTGAGGGTATTTCATACATGGAGATGCTCAAAAGATTAGAGCCCTTCCACTTAGGAAAAAAAAGGTGACTATTGGAGGGATACGACAGAGGTATATAAAATTCTGAGTGGCACAGGGAAATTAAATGGGGAACGGTTATTTACACTCATAAAACTAGAACTAAGGAACATCTGATAAGATTAGCTGCCAGCAGATTTAAAATTAACAGAATGAAGTGGTTGTTTCTCACAGCACACAATTTAACTATGGAACCCATTGTCCTGAGATGTGATGAAGGCTGAAAATATTAGGGATGGGTGAACAGAACCGAGTTTGGAAATTCGGTTCGGTTCAGTTCAGTTTGGAAATTCGGTTCGGTTCAGAAGTTCGGTTCGGTTGACCGAACTATTCGAGTTCGGTCCAAACTCTGAACTTTGTTCAAAACCCCATTGAACTAAATAGAATATTATCTTTTAGGGATGGGCGAACAGAGCTGAGTTCAGAAATTCAGTTCGGTTCATTTTGAAAATCGAGTTCAGTTCGGAAGTTCTGTTCGGTCGACTGAACTAGTCGAGTTTGGTCCGAACTCCGAACTTCCGAACCGTGTTCGCCCATTCCTAGAAAATATAATTGAGCTTAAAAAAGAGTGGATACGTTTATGGAGGATAAATACATCAATGACTATTTGCCAAGTTGATCAGGAGAAAGCAGGTGACAAAATATCTGGTTGCTAGGCGCTGAGAGAGTAAATGACAGCAAAGATCTCTCCAGATGTGGCTTGTGTGTACACTCCTTCTGTAGCATCTGGGGCTGGCTACTGTTGGAGACAGGATGATAGGCTGGATAGATCATTGGTGTGTAGTAGGCATGTACAACTTGTTTCATTTTTATTAGTTACTAAAAGGAATGGAGCCCCATTTATTTTAGTAACTGAATCTCCAAAAATGAATGAATAAGAAAACAACATGCATTTGCTTTTGTTTGTTTGTGTTTAAAAATTAAAAATAAAATTTTAAAAAATGTGGATGTCCAAAAGGGCTGACAGGGCCATTCTGTGCATGCTAGTAACAAGCAAGGAGCTACTAGAAACAAATATACGTATTAAAAATAGATCAATGTAAACATAAAATACTGTTGCATATACATAACATCTCACTAGGTGGTGATCAAAATCAAATTGCCAAATTAACCGTGTATAATGCTACTTGCAACAATAAACAAGTCAATATCGCCCTAAAACAACCCGACGCGTTTCTGGCTTAAAAAGCCCTTCCTCAAGGATGAATAGGTATATGGAAATCATGACACCGATGTTACTGGCTGTCTCTCACTAATTCTTTCCCAATGAATGGATCCTCCTATATCTGGAAACCTTAAAAATAAAGCCAGCAAAAAATCCTCTATTTGCCATGGTCATAGTAGGATCCAGAGCCTTAGCAAATAGAGGATTTTTTGCTGGCTTTATTTTTAAGGTTTCCATATATAGGGCTGTGGAGCTGGTGGAGGGACTGGATAGGCACCTCCTAGCCAAGATGTGGAAGAAGAGGTGACTGCAGAGATGGGACCACACACACCATATGGAGGCGATACAGCTGTTGACGGACACCATCAACAGCCGGGCTGCTGAGAAGTCCAAGAAGCTGGACCGGTCCCTCAAGATTGGCACCTTGCTGCTGCTACATGCGGGCACAATGAGTACCTACATCATGGCATCAGCACCCCCTGGCCCCACACCCACCTGCCATCCCACCACTGGTGCCCATCTCTCAGCAGGAGCAGCCCCAACCACAGGACCCACGCATCCGCCTCCTCATCCCGCAAGGGCTGAGATGGCAACAGCTGCCCCACCAGGTGCAGCAGCAACAGGAGGCGGGCCTGGGCCGAGACCTGCCCTCAGCAGTGGCCATAGTGGAGAGCCAGGAGGCTGCACAGATCCAGAAAGTGATGGAGGGGAACACCAGTGTGGGCGAGGTTGGCTCGCAGACCGTGGAGCAGCCCACATGGCGATAGAGATGTCGCCCCAGGAAGCAGGAGGGGCCAGGGGGCAGGGGTAAGGGGAGGGGGAATTAAAGCATGGGGATCACTGTAAATACAATAAAGACACCATTATTCACTATAACTATCATGTCCGTCATTCATCGATACACACGCCGGGGACCTAGAGCTCAGCAGCTGCAGCTCGGGTACTCCCAGGCACGGGCATGGCAGGGGTCCAGCCCCACAGACCCCGGGTGTCTCAGGACTAGGGCAACTGTGTTATGTGCCTCGTAAGTGCTGCTCGGATCTGCTTAGCATAATAGTACTCCCTGGGGTTCACTACATTCACGTATAGTGGAATGGGGCCAGCTGACTGCTGTGGCCTGGGATACCCAAAAGCCGCTCTATCAGTCTCACAGATGTTGTGCAACATGCAGCAGGCACCAATTACCAGGGCAGAGGTCTCCACCGAGTAGTCCAGATGCCCAGCCAGGCACCTCCATATCTGCTTGAGGGTACTGAAGTCCCTCTCGACCACAGTCCTCACGGTACACAGCCGGGTGTTGTACAGGGCCTCCCATGTGGTTCCAGACCACCAGATGGGCCTTCATGAACCAGCAGAGCAGTGGATAGGCCGGGTCCCCGATGATGCAGGGCGGCATCAACACCCCTCGATCCAGGTCATCTGCATGCTGGCAAAGTCCCCCCTTTACATCCGTGTGAAGAGGGGGAGATGGCGAAGATCCAGGCATCATGCCTGTGACCAGAGTGGCCAGTGAAGATGTCAGCGAGGCCATGGAGGGTGAGTGAACATTGTGTATGTACCACTGGTCTCTGTGTGTAGGCCGTCTCTGGCCTTCGGTTCCTGCAGCTGTGCTGTGTCCGCTCCCCACGCATTGTTTCCCTGCCGTCCCATTGTGCTGCCCTTACCCTTATTGTGTGGCCTTGAAGCTCCCCTGGTTGCCTCCCCTGACTACCATGGTTTGAGGGGTCCCACTCTCCTTGATTCTCAGACTCTCTGCCAGCTGTACCATGGCAGATGAGGCTACATCAGAGTTCACACTCAGTGGTTCCGCAACCAGTCCATGTTGCTGGACCTACAGGGAGACCATGGCTCTAGCTGACCTGTGGTATTCCCCTGGTGTTCAACTGTTCCTTGACTCCTCATCTACCCTCTCAGATGCCTATTGGTGTCTGAACTCAGGCCTCTGCCGCTTTGGCTATGTGGCTACCACTTGGGAGTGCCAGCTCCATGCTGTGGAGCTGGGCCTCCGTCCCTTTCTGGATGGGCGCATTCCGGAGCGGAGGGGGTCGCTGGTGTCGTGGTCTGCTTCTGAGACGGTGTCAGCTCTCTCTGTCTGTGCCTTGTCCAGCTTCCAGACCTGTTTTGTGGAGAGCGGTCCTGCCCTGGATGTGTCCTACTTCTGCTGCATCCTAGGGGCCTGTGGCTACCAGCGTTCCCGTTAGGCATCGTATTACTGCCTGTTGGAGCTTGGACAGCTGTCGTGGTCCCCTGCTGCTGACTATGGCTTGCCTGATCCCACCAGACCTGAGGTGCTAGCGCTGTCGGAGGTGTGGTCCCATGCCGATGTTCAGGTTGGGCTCACTAGTGCCGATCCTTTTGAGGTCTACTATCTTGTTGCCCACCACATGGCACGGATAGGCTATCGCTAGGGCATGTTGCAGTAGATCCATTACATTAATCTGTTGTGCCACCCCGTCCCATCCCCCTTTGTGACCCAGTGCAGCTGGCTGTAGGTCCCCCCTGGGTCATCTGTGTGTCGACTATCACCTCCGCCAGGTGGTCCCTCCACCTCCCATTCTGTGACCCGCTACATTGTTCCCATTGTGGACCTGCTGCTGTACTGGCTCCATCTGCTCCCCCCATTATGCTCGGCTTGCCAGGTCACCTGCACCCATCTGTGTGCCATCTGTGTGGCACCGCTATACCATCTGTACCCTTGGGGTTCATTTCTGTGACCTTCCCCCCAGTCAGCTGTTAGCTGCTATCTGACACCTGTAATGGGGATCCCTGTGGACCTTGGCACTCCTTGCTCAGCCAGCTTCCTGTCAGTGTCGGTGCTCATCCCCCACCCCCATGATGCCTCCATGACTGTTTGTGACTGGGGTTCCCTTGCTCACGCCACCTGGCATCCCAGTGTTGGGGGGGAGGGGACGTTTGCTTCCCTCGCTGGCTGTGCAGTACCATCTGGGACTGGTTATCTTGCTGTTGGGACATGCCTTTGCCCTCCCCACTGTCTTCCTTGGATTGAAATTCACCAAAACATTTCAGCAGCTGATTTTTTTTTTCCAATTTCAATTCATTTGGTTCAGTTTGTTTAGTTTATTTCTTCCATTTCCAGTTTTCAGTTCATTTTTGCCAGCAACAATGAAAACAAGCGATGGAAAATGAATAGTAAAAACTGGAAATGACCAAAACAAATCAACCAAACCAACTGAATGAAATGAGATTGCAAAAACAGATGGTCATTTGAAAATTGGAAGGTAGCGTTCATTACTCAGTTCATTTATTTCAGGCCAGATCTTTTGGATTTGACGGGATTGGTTGTTTTGACAGATACTCGTTTCAGCTCTAACCCCAACATGCAAGATTATCATGAACGACTTTAATCTAAAGTCTAGAAACTAGAGCTGAAAGCTGGTATCCTCAACACTTGTAGAATTTCCAGTACCTGAATTGACCAGAGAACATTGGATACCAAGCAGTACCTGACTGCGGCCCAATTTGGATACCTGATTTCCCCAAATTTCAGCTTCCTGTCCTGGAAAGTCAGCTTTCAGTACTGTTATTTTGATTTTTTTTTGTTGATTTACCGATTTCTGACAACTATTAATTGGAAAATCAATAACAGTAATTGATAAAAATTAATGAATTTTCAGGAATCCACATACCTGATTGGCACTCAGGTAACCCAACAGATACTCGATGTGGTACCTGAAAATGCAAGTATTACTTGCGGGGACTAAATTAAGCATCTATGCTGATGACACTCAACTCTATCTCTCTACTCCCTCTCTCTCTCCCTCTGTTCAAGCTCGTCTCATCAACTGTCTCTCTGACATCTCTACCTGGATGTCTCAACGTCAACTCAAACTCAAC
>QEPC01013647.1:0-25321 GCA_003113815.1 Sphenodon punctatus
ACCCCTGGGGCCAGGAAGTCTGCTCCTCAGCTGCCCTCCTCCCCTCGGGCCTGCCAGCCAGGTTTTTCCCTCCCGAACGCTGCCAAACTCATTTGAACGTGCCTGAACTGTTCGGGGGATTCCGTGTTTGGTTCGGCCATTTGGTTTGGCCGTCTGAATTGACTGAGTTTGGGCAGAACTGCGAACGTCTTAACCGTGTTTGCAGATCCCTAGTTATTGAATGGGTTGTGGCTCGGCAGCTGTAGGAGCATCTGGTCCACGTCTGATCCCTCGCATTCTGACTTTCACCCAGACTAGGGCACTGAGTCTGAGCCTGTGGCTTTGTTTGACAACCTTCGCCACAAATTGGACCAGGGTTGCTCAACCCAGCTGATTTTATTAGATCTGTTGGCTGCCTTTGATACCGTTGATAATGAGAAGTTGGTGATGTATCTGTGGGACTGAACGGGATTGTTCTTGAATGGTTCCGTTCATTCCTGGCTGGAAGAATTCAATGGGTGGTGCTCTGGACTTGTTTTTCTTCTACCCGGGACCACTTGTGTGGAGTCACGCATGGTTCCATTCTGTCCCCTCTCCTGTTCAACATGTATATGCAGCTGCTAGGTCAAGTCATGAGACGGTATGGTGTACGGCATCATCAAGGCCATTTTTACACCGATGGGGAGATTGGGGGGATGGGTGTTCTGGTGCGGTGGGTGGAGGTGAGAGTGTGTCCCTTTACATGGACACACACCCACCTCCACCCACGGGACCTCCTCTGGTATTCCGGAGGGCTCCATGCGTGGAGATGGGTGGAGGTGGGTGTTGTGCGGGAGCCAGCATGTATCCCCCCCCATTGCCCGCAGTGTTCACACGGACGAACACCAACCACACACCCATCCCCCCCACCCACCTCACCCATGGAGGCTATCCTGGGCCAACATCTGGCTGCATCTGCACAGATGTGCAGGTAAGGTCCGGTCCAAAGCAGAGTCCATCCAAAGAAAACAAGGGAGAAAGATGTATATAGTAGCACACAAACAGCCAAAAAATGCAAAACAACTATCTATAGACACCCATGTTGGGCTTTACAAAACATGTTGGACGTAGCAGTTTAGACGGTCTATATATTTCACAATATGGTTCTTCTTGTGTTCTTTTTCTTCTTGTATATAATGTATTGTATATTTAGTAAAGATTGATTCATGTTTATACATTTTGGTTAGGTATAAAGGTTTGTGCTTTTCTCATAGTAGCTTGTTGTTTTGCATTTTTCTGGTTGAAAGCAGGCCACAGTGGGCCATGACAGACCACTGTCACATCTGTTGAAATGAAATTTTGATGAAAAATTGAATTTAGTCCGTCATTAATTTTTCTGTAAATTTCTCTGTCACGTTCAATTTTTCTTCATAATGTAAAATTGCTAAAAGGGGGGGCTCAATGATGAAACTTTTTTCATATCATAATTTTAAATTCATTTTTAATGGAATCTATACTTTTAGAAAGTTTTGAAAATATTATTTTTATTTTAAATTTCAAAATCAAGCTTGATTTTTGTGTTTTTTTAATATAACGAGATTGCTCTATTTGACCAGATATAGCTGTGGGAAAGGGAGAAGAGTAGCTTTCTTCCTGCCTTCTTAGTGGCATTCATCATTTTATGTCCTTTTATTAGATCTTTTCTATTTGGGTGAAAACAGACATGACACTAACCACCCTTTAACCACCCTTGGTGGTTATTTATGCATGTTGTAGGGCTGTATTGGTGCCCTATGCTGCCCTGCAACATGCATAAATGACCACCAAGGGTGGTTAAAGGATGGTTAGCGTCATGTCTGTTTTCACCCTTTGGGTGATTTCAGACGTTACGCGATCCCGATTCACCACAGTGAATTCCCAGCAGTGGCAAGCCATCTAACCACCCCCCGTGGTCCAGGAAGGTCCCGAACAGAGATGACGGGACTGGGACCATGGCAGGGAATCAGAGAGATAGACCACAGCCCACGGCTGTGCAACAGACATGATGCCGATTCCTGGCCGTGATCAAAACACCCAGAAGCCACCAGGGAGGGGTGGGACACAGACATGGCCGGCTGAGGGCAAAGGAAGCCTGGATCAAGGGGGTGATGATGCCCCCCATAATCCTGGGGGACCCAGACTATCCACTTACCTGCTGGCTGATGAAGTCATAGCCGATCTCCAGGAACCCAATGGAGGCGCTCTTCAATACCCGCCTGTGCGCAAGCAGGACCGTGGTCTACAGAGCCTTCGGGGCCCTCAAGCAGTGTGGAGGAGCCTTGAAGGTCGGCTGAACTACATGGTGGAGACTTCGGCTCTGGTCATCGGAGCCTTCTGTGTGCTGCACAACGTGTGCGAGACCGATGGGGCTGCCCTTGACTACCCCATGCCCTGGCGCCATCCCAGACCCGTGCCCCTCTATGTGAATACAGAGAACCCGCAGGAGTACCGGTACTCAAAGCGCATTTGTGCGGCCCTGACCAGGTGGATCAGCTGGGAGGCCGAGGTGTGAGAATGCACCCCCCCGTCTCCACCACCCCAGGGACCCCAGCAGCACCCTGAGCGTGCTACTTGACACCCACCCCCTCCCAGTCCCGGGCCCATGAACAGAACCATGGAGGCGACTGTGGTACCTGTACATTTTTTGGTTTTACCACCTACAGGTGCCCCCACCACCTCCACCCCCCCCACCTCTCTGTGCCATGTTCCCCCCTCATGCCACCCTCCCCTCGGCCACCCGGTGGTGGCAGGGCGGGAGTATCCAGGGATGAAGGGGCCCCCTGGGTGGTTTNTTCCCCCCTCATGCCACCCTCCCCTCGGCCACCCTGTGGGCGCCGTGGACCCCCACTGTCCATGTCCACAAAAGGCCTCGGTGTCCTGAGGGGCAGGCGGTGGTGGCAGGGCGGGAGTATCCAGGGATGAAGGGGCCCCCTGGGTGGTTTCTCCCTCTGGAGGCCTACAGGGACAGGGAGGCAGATGCGCGGACCCAGCAGGTGTGCCGGTGGCTTGGGTGGTGGCGGAGGCAGTGGGGACACTGAGGGGCCCAGCATCAGGACTGGGGCAGGCAGGTTACATGGCAGGGCGGCTGCCATCACGTACGCACTCATAGTCCCCGCGTGCAGCAGCAGTGATGTGCTGATGTTGTGGGAGCAGTCCATTTTGACCGAATGCTCCCTCACCATTCTGTCGATGGCCTGTTCCAGTCACCCGAATGCCTCCACCTGCCTGCTGTGCTCCCGCCGCTCCCGCCTCCATTCCATGCGCACCTCCGCTTACAACCTCCAGTTTCTTGCCTCCGCTTGTTGGGTGGCCCTTTCTGTGGCCGCCTCCATCCTATCGATGGCCGCGATCATCCGCTCGCCCTGTTCGGTGGTTGAGCGGACAATGTCCTCCACCTGCTCCTTCCTGTGGTGCTGTACCCATGCCTGGTGCTCCCTCATTCGTTTCGCTGGGGGCATGGGGCCTCCCCTGAAATACCACTGTGTCCAGGTCCCCCTCCCCAGCACCGCATGCCCCGGGCCCCCCGCCCTGCCTCCCCCGGCACCCTCTCCCCCCCTTGCTGGTGTGCCTCACCTGGGACCTCTGGCTGCTCCCAGGGCTGCTCTCTGCCTTCCTCCTCACCCACCAGTCGTGAGTGCCAGGGTGTGCCATGCCCTCTGGGTGGGGTTGGGTGGGGGTGGTCTGACCATGTCCCCCGCCAGCCCCCCGTGTGCCCTCCCCATGGTCTGGGGTGCCCGGGTTTGCTGGGTGCAGCCCCGTCCCTGGTGTTCCCCCCTCGGCCCGCCCCCCCCTGGTTTGTGTCCTGACCCACCCACATGCTTGCCCTCGATGTCTGTCTCAGAGCCCTCTGAGGCCGGCCCCTCGGTATTGCTGGGGTCCCCCTGTGTCCACTGGCTGAGGGTGACCAGTGTGCTGGCCTCAGCTTCTCCCGGTCCTGACAGGGGCTGGGGGCTCTTGGGACTGGTGTGTGAGGGGGGCCTGCCAGTCCCTGAGGTCCTGGGGCATTCCTCTTGGGGGGTGGGACCCCTGGAGCCATTGCCTTCTAGGGGGGTGGCAAGGGGAGGGGGTAACTTGGCCTGTTCCCTGCCCTGGACCACGGAGCTTCCCACGAGGCACAGGGTGACTATTGAGCCCTTAATGTGAAGGATGCGGTCCAGGGCGTTGTAGTAGGGGGCAGTCCTGGCTCTATGCCCGGACTGCCAGTTGTTCTCTTTTATGGCCTTGTACCCCCTCTTGAGCTCCTTGACCTTGGAATGTCACTGGGCCATGGTCCTGTGGTGCCCTGCCACCTCCATGTCCCTCACAATCTCCCGGTAGATGTGTTCATTCCGCTGGTTGATCGCTAGTTCCAGCTGGTGCGCCAGGGTCCCCCAGATCTTGATAAAGTCCTGTGTTTCCCTGTGCCCCCATTACCCCCCTCAGTGGTACGGCCGTCTCCCCTGGGAGCCCTCCTGGTCCCGATCCTCCTCCTCCTCCTGGTCCTCCTCCTCCTCCGCATGCCCTCTGGCCCTCTCCTCCGTGGGCTTGAGCTCATGGGCCTGTTTCCATGTCTGTGAGTTGATAGGGGGGGCAGTTGGTTTCTGGGTTGCCTCTTCCCCCCAGGCCTCCCCCTTTCCCCCCGCCTGCTGGCCCGCCCACCCCCCTTAGTGTCCCTGTGCCTCCGTCCCTCCCCCCTTTGCTTCCCTTACCTGTTTCCGGGGTGCCTTGTCCCTGGGGCCAGTTGTCATCTTCAGGGCGGCCTGTCCCGGCTGCTGCTGCTACTGCTGCTGTCCCTCCACCGCCTCCATTTTCAGTATGACCACCACCTCCTCTGCCTGCACCTCCACTTCCTCCTCTTCACTCACCCTCCGCTCTCCTCTCCCTTCCACCTCTCTCCATCCCGCCATGTTCCCCTGCTGCCGGGTGCTCTTTACATCTCCCTCCCCAGCCTGTGTTGTTGCTGGTTGCCTGGCAGCGATGCTACGTGCTTTGTCCCTGGCTGAGAATCGTTTTGCTTGATTCCGGTAGGTGGTTGCCGTTCAGATGTTACTTTTTGTTGTTTCCCGGTAGGAATTGCTTTGACAACACTTTTGGAGATGGTCCGGGCTGGAGCTCTGGAAGGGTGGTTGATTTTTTCCCTTGCTGGAGATTGACTGTGGTGAACATCTGGAGGCCGCCGAACAGACGTTCAGGGCGCTTTGGCTGCTGGGGATTGACTTTGTTTGACTGTGATCTCGTAATGTCTGAAAACACCCTTTGTTTCCTTTCCAAAGTAAAGAATCCAGCTCCATTAAATCTTTCTCTATATGCCTTTTACTCCATGCCTTTGACCATTCTCATTGTTCTTTCTAAGCCACCACTAACTCCAAGTTATACTTTAGAAAAATTGCGTTATAGTTTTTCATCCCTTTCTTTATGCATTTGTATAGACACTAACATGGGTCTTTTGTCCTGTTGCCTGTAGATGGTCATTTTCAGTTTCATTCATCATGGACAAGTCACAATTCCTCCACCGTTAGTGGTAGATTGAACCTTTTTGTGCAATACTGTTGATCCAAATGAATGAGAAAAGTAAACAGTAGGACAGTGCAGGCACAGGGAAAGGATAAATAATAAAAACATGCAAAGCATCAAAAGTGAGAGAACAAAACACTAGTGAGTAGCAGACATTTTCATTTCAAGTTTCCAAAGAGCAAGGAGATATATGGAGTGATAAAATGCCATATTATGAATTATAAAAATGCCTAGAACTTGCTGTGATGTTCTCACTGGTAGATTTAATTTTTCACTAATAACAATAGGAAATATAGCTTATTTCAGATGGTGCAATCCAGTGATGGCAATAGGTAGGTCCAAAAAAAGAGATAGGTTTTATTTAAGAGAAGTCCAACTATAAAAAGATGGTGGTGTATACTAACAGGTCACTGAATGTAATCCCAATTAAATTAGATCAAAGTAGAGAAGAATTCTATCAAGCTGGAGGGTTTGGCTAGCAAGTCCTTAAAGGAAATCATACCAGATACTGAAATTGGAACTTCAAAGGCTAGAAAATTACTTATAAAACCATTCAGCAGGGGAAAATGACCTAAAGATCTGAACTAATTGTCAGCTGAGGAGAATGAATACTCAGTGATCATTCATAACTGTATAATCCAGGTGAACTCATCTTGTTTCTCAATAATAATATTTAGTGCCATAGTCTAACTGGATTGATATCTTTCTCTGGATTTCACGTTTGTCATATTGGAAAGACGAAAATAAAACTCTAAAAAAGAACACAGAAATAGAAATATGTCCAGACAGTAATCAAATCTGAGAATCTGAAGCCAACATGGAACTATGGAAGCAATATAATAGATACATGTGGCTAGGTTAGAAAAAAAACAATGGATCTGATTTCATAAATAGAAAGGAAAAAGTAGAAAACGAATCTTCATAATTAAATTTTGTTTATAGAAAGTATAAATCTTTGTTCCTGTTACAGAGCAGGAGCCTAATCCTCTATAAACCCTTGTATAAATAAATTAATTATGCCGACTTCAATAATACCACTAAATAAGAACTAGAGACAAAGTAGTACAGTGATACCTTTTGTACTACTGTGTCTCTATTGCCTCTATTGCCTTCCATAGGAACTGTAAGACCTGGCTGTCCTATCAGGCATTTGGCGAGGGAGAGGGGTAAGAGTGGGTGGGAATGAGGGTGGGTGGAGTGGGGTTTCCCCCCCTGTTTTTTATTATGTTTTAAAGTGTTTTTAAATTGTTTTATATCATATTTATATTTTTTATGTTATTGTTAGCTATTCTAGGCTGCCTGTGGCGGGAAGAGCAGGGTACAAATTTTGTTAAATAAATAAAATAAATAAATAAATATATTTGGGACCAACATGGCAGCCTTACTTTTTCTACATTAAATAAGAAGTGGCTCATAAGAAGGGTAGTGAATTCAGTTACTACAGTCACTCTATTAAATGTCTGTGATGTTATTCATATATACTAATGTGTAAGGGATGTTCAATTTGTTTCATTCTTTTAAGTTACTGAAATTAATTAGAGGTATGCAGCAGGGACCCATGTTATTTTTCAATTTCATTTCTGTTATTGAAGTCCTTCATTTTCATTTTCATAAATATCAAAATTTTGTTTTTGTTTTTGATTTCATTTTTGTTTTCCATTGCTTTCAATGTAAAATACATTTTTGGATGTAACATTTTTGTTTTTCATTATATATTGATGAAACTTGGAAGAATGGTACCTTCAATGGAAGTCAATAAATGTACCAAATTTCATAAAGATTGTGTAAATGATGTCGAGTATATAAGCAGTTGAATTGTGATATTTTGCACAAATCTGCATATACATTCATGGCTGTAAGTTCTTTGTCTCCCATCTAATGTGGATAAAACTTGGTACTTTGATACCCCTCCTATAATTGACTAGCTATTTCAACTTTCATAAGGATTGGATAAACGGTCCTAATGGTATAAGCAATTAACTTATAAATGTATGTGTGACTGTAACATCTTTAGGATTATGTGTGCCCAATATCCAAAATCTGTAGTAAAGGGTCCGGATTTTATATGCCTGAACAACATATGCAGATAATGAGTCTATGCCAGGGATTCTCTTATGTGTCACTGTGGTAGAAGATATGTTTTTTATGCCAATTGGACAGAGAAATGTCAATCAAATATCCTTATTCTGTGCTTTGACCATCCTGACATCTCTCCCTCACTTGTTAATGGGAATTCGGAAGCATTTGTTTAGGAAAGAACCAATAGAGATTCTCTTATGTCCTCTGTCACAGTGCTGCAGGATGTGATTGTGATGATAATTGGCCAGCCTGGATATGTAAACCATATCTCCTGATTTCTGGGATGCTATTGCCAAAGTTCCAGTTCTGTCCTTTCTATGCCTGCCTCAGGGCCGCCCCCTATGCCCGCCTCAAAGCCACCACCAATTGGTCCTGTAATATTAGAAGCATGCAGGAATTGGCCAGTGAATGTGTCTGTCAGTCTGTTGGGTTGCTCCCCATCCTCCCTCCTACAGCCTCCCTCCCTCTGCCATGCCGGATGCCTTCCTCTGACTGGCACTGCATGTGCTGCTATTTATATGAAAAATGGTCTTCAAGGGGACAAATTCAATTGCTTATAGAATTGAGGCCTTTTATCAAATCTTCCTGTAGTTTAGCAGAGATGACAAGGAAGGTATGAGAGACACTCTTACCAAATGTCTTGTAAACAGGATGGAATATAAAATGTTACAGTAATAAATGCCTTTTCAAGTTAATGGCTTATAACTTTAGGACCCTTTATCCAATCTTTCTGAAATTTGGGAAGATTGGCAATCTTGTGGAGGGGGACATAATATTCCCAGGTATCATGCAAATTGGACAGAAGATAAAGAAGTTGTAGCCAAGAATGTGTATGGAGCTTTTCTTAAAATCACAATTGCTTCTAAAATTAGAGGTACAGGAAGCCCCACCCTGTCGGATATCAGTTTCAGTGGGTATCGCCCACTGATGCAGCGGATGTTCTTGGGACAGTCCAAGCCACCTGTTGTGAATTAGATCCGTGCCCTTCCTGACTGGTGAAGGCTAGCTGGGAGACATTAGGGCCATTGCTGGCGGGGGTAGTCAATGCCTCCCTTAGGGAGTGAAGGGTGCCGAGCAATCTTAAAGAGGCGGTGGTACGGCTGTACTCAAAAAACCAATGTTGAGCATCGACTCCCCGGTCAGCTATCGGCCAGTCTCTAACCTCCCCTTTTTAGGGAAGGTTATTGAACAGTTGGTGGCCCGGCAGTTACAGAAGCACCTGGACCGGGTCTGTTTTCTTGATCCCTCACAGTTGGGCTTTCGCCCAGGGTTTGACACAGAGACTGCACTTGTTGCCTTGGTTGATGACCTACATCATGAATTAGATCAGGGCAGATCCACAATTTTGATCTTACTGGATCTGTCGTCAGCGTTTGATACCATTGGTCATGAGTTGTTGGTGACGAGGCTGTGGGACTGGGCCGGGGTGAGTGGAATTGTTCTTGAATGGTTCCACTAATTCCTGGCAGGGAGAACTCAGCGGGTGGTTCTTGGGGAATGTACATCATCACCCTGGAATCTCATATGTGGAGTCCCACAGGGCTCTATTTTGTCCCCTCTCGTGTTCAACGTGTATATGCAATCTTTGGCTGAGGTCATGAGAGAATTCAGCGTGCGATGTCATCAGTACACCGATGATACACAGCTTTACCTCTCATTTTCGAATTACTCAGGTCCAGCAGTCTCAGTGCTCACCCGGTGCTTGGAAGCTGTGGGGGACTGAATGAAGGTGAGTCGTCTGAAGCTGAATCCTGACAAGACGGACGTGATGTTGGTGGGGAGGGCCAAGGGGGTGGTGGATCCCATCATCGACGGGGTCTGTCCCCCTTTGGCCACCCAGGTTCAGAGTCTGGGGGTGCTCCTTGACTCACAGCTTTGCCTGAACTGTCAGGTGGAGACTGTGGCAAAGGGAGCATTTTGCCAACTACATCTGGTGCGATGGCTTTGGCTGTATGTCTCGGACTCGGATCTAGGCACCATCATCCATGCTTTCGTTACCTCTCGACTGGACTACTGCAACACACTCTACGTGGGGCTGCCCCTGATGATGGTCCAGAGGTTGCAGCTAGTTCAGAATGCGGCAGCTCATCTCTTGACAGGGACGGGCCACCGTGAGCACATTACACCTGTGCTCCATACTCTGCATTGGCTGCCTATTGTCTTCCAGGCCCAATTCAAGTTGCTGGCTATGACCTATAAAGCCCTAAATGGTTTGGGTCCTGGTTACCTGTGAGACTACCTCAGACCTCAGGTTGTCTCGTGGCCCCTGTGGTTGGCTGATGGGTGCCCAGCTTGAAGTCCCCTGGGTATGCCAGGTGGCGACGGTGGAAAGGGCGTTCTCGGCGGCTGCACCTCAGCTATGGAACTCTCTCCCGTTGGAGGTCCATTTATCCCCAGACATCCCCTCTTTCCGTAGATGTTGTAAGACCTGGTTGTTCTGCCAGGCCTTCAGGGAGGAGGGTGTGGGGGTGGGTGGAGTGGGGGGTTTTATTTTTATTTTGAAACCGTCATGTCCATTTTATATTTTTATATTTTGTAATATTTTAGATGTTTTTATTAATGTTGTTTATAATTGTGTTGTACGCCGCCCCGAGCTGCCATTGTGCAGGAGGGAGTGGGCTACAAATGCAAGTAATAAATAAATAAATAAATAAATAAAATTGGTTTCCTTTATCCAAACTTTTCAAAGTTTGGTACACTTAGTGCCCTCCACTGCTGAACAATATTCCCAAGTTTAATCAGAATTTAATAAGAAACCAGAAAGTTATAGCCTTAAATATGTTTTTCCATTGTTCCCATTATTTCAAAAACAAAAATTTGTTTTCATTTTTTGTTTTCATTATTAACTTTCATTTTCATTATTACAATAAAAAAAGAAAATAAAAACATTGTTTTTATTATAGTAATGAAAACGAATTGCACACTTGTAAAATTAATGGAGCTTTATTAAATTCCATTTCATTCTTTTCATTTATTCAATTTTTATGCCACCCCCTCTTGAACAGCAGCTCGAAGTGACTCACAGCGTCATAAAAAACAACAACCCCACAAAAATACAATACATCTAAACACTAAAAACAACATTAAGAACAATAAAACCCAAGTCAGAGCTTAAAAAGAATACCTCCCCCAGCCCCGAAGCTCCTCATCACCTGTCTCCCTCACCAAAAACCTGGTGGAACAGCCAATTTTACATCGTCTATGGAAAGAGGGGTTTTTGGGACAGGTGGACCTCTGGCAGAAGGGAGTTCCACAACTGCGGTGCTACTGACAGTGCCCTTCTCATAGTTGCCACCCAGGATACCAAAGGGACCTCGAAGCCGACCACAGGGGCCGATCCAGAACACAGAGGGTGGGGGAAGTCCTGCAGATAGGTGGGGCCCAGGCCTTTTAGGGTTTTATATGTCAAAACCAACACTTTGAATAGGGCCCGGAAAACTGAAGGCAGTTACATGAGTAACTAATATTCCAAAAATGAATGAATAAGCAAATGTCATACATTTGCTATCATTTAAAAAAAAAAATATTAAAATCATTTTGGTTTGTTTTAGGATTTTTTGTATATTTTTTTTAAAAAAATTTTTTTTAAATTAAAAATCACAAAATGGCCACCAGGGCCATTTTTGCATGTGTGGCCCAAGGGCAGCTGGTCTGCGTATGTGCAGACTGGTTTACCTTTTCCAGAATGGCGCCAGTGCTGCCAACACCATTTTGGAAAAGGGTGTGCATGTGCAGAATGGTCCAGAGGCCATTTTGCACTTGGGCAGTGATTCTTTACCCCCAAAAATATTATTTTGTATTAAAATAATGCAGGAGCCAGGCTATCCCCAATACGGCATGGGAATCCTTTGGGGGGGATTTATATGCAGATCACCGGGTGGGAACCGAAGAGCTGCATCAGAGATATAATTCCCATGCTGGAAAGGGGGGCCTGGGACTGGAGGAGCAGAATCAGGTTAGTCTGGGCTGGCAGGAAGAGGAATTTTCAGAAAGTGCAGTAGTGAGGGCCATTATGGCCTTGAAATGAAATAAGGCTCCTGGCCCTGACTACGTGACTGCGGTAATGTTGCAAACGGCTCCACGCTGGTGGGCCCAGATGCTTGCAAAATTATTCTTGCAGATTAGTAATGAACAGAGAGTCCCCCAGTTGTGGCGCCAGAGTTGGATTGTCCCTATTTTTAAAAAAAGGCAATACCCATGATCCTAATTGCTATAGGCCCATAAGTTTACTATTGTATTCCCACCTGGAAAAATGGACAGATGAGGAGAATTTAATTCCCAGGGAGCAATTTGGATTCAAGAAGGGCACTTTCACTCTGGATGCCTGCTTTGTCCTACAACATCTGGCATATAAGTACCATAAAATAAATAAAGGGAAATTATATTTAACCTTTATCGATCTGACCAAGGCATTTGATTCAGTGCCTAGGTCAAGGCTATGGGCAAAATGGAAAATGCTGGGGATTAGTGAGAAACTATTAAATCCAGTCTTACAGTTATACACCAGCAATGAGGCCCAAGTCAAGACAGGAGATGGCCGGAGTTGGAGTAATGTGATATCTATCCAAAGGGGTGTCTGGCAGGCTTGTGTACTGGCCCCGCTTTTGTTTACCTTGTATCTTTCTGATCCAGTAGACCACATGAAGGTAAATGAGTTGCATGCCCCAAATATAGGGAGCATGCACCTTAATATCTTACAATTTTCAGACGATGTGGTACTATTGTCACAGTCGGAAATAGGCATAAAGCGAACTATAAATAGATTGCATCTCTATTGTGAAGAAAATGGCTTACAAATTAATGCACAAAAATCTAAGGGGATGATTTGGGGAAGAAGAAAGTTCTCCCCTACATGGAAGACTGCTGCTGGAGATTTTGCGGTAGTATCCTCATTTTCTTATTTAGACATTATATTCTCCAGTGGGGGTACATGGCACTTGCATCTGAAATCCAGAGCAATGAAAGCTACGATAGCCGCCCAGGCTATAAATAGAGCAGCTAGTGTCTCAAGAGGGGTTCCTGTCTTCACCTTTATGCAGGTTTATAAAGCGAAGGTCCCGCCGATAGCAACATTTGGGCTTGAGCTTATCCCACTTCCAAATGTCAGTATTTTGGAAAGAGTGCAAAATGCCTTTTTGCGTCGCTTATTAAGGGTCGGGCCTGATGTTCCGGGTGTGATCTTAAGGGTTGAGACAGGTACTGACCCAATTGAGTTAAACGCTAAACTGTTCTATCTCAGATTCTGGCTGAGGTTATTATCACAGCAGCAATCTGATCTCCCCCTGTGTTGCTTGAGGGAGGAATTGCAGCATGTGGGACCAAGGGTGTATCCTTGGCCCCTATATTTGGGGGAGATTTTAAGGAAATTGGGCTTTTCCTTCCAATATTTGGAAGGGAGGAATCTATCTTCTATTAAGGCCAAGATTTGCACCAGGGCTAAGGATGTGGCCCATCAGGGGATGTAAGTGCTGTTGCTCACTGGAAGGTTGCCCCTCTATTGGATCAGGTTAAGAACAACGTTATCTTTGAAACCTATTTAGATAATTTAACTAACTTAAGATTTAGGAGGTGCTATACGCTACTGCACTTCCAGCTTGTGCAGTCGGCTGTGACACAGGGTAGGATAGCTGGCATTCGCTACGAGCTGCGGCGCTGCACTTACAGATTGAATGAAGTGGAGGCAACAGACCATATTTTATTGAAATGCCCCTATTGCCCCAAAGTAAGGACAACATGGCTAATACCTTTATTATACAAACTTTCAATTCAGAAGGATGCTATAAGTATTTGCTCTCCCTGTCTGAGAAGGATGAGATACTGGCTATATGGCATTTATATGGCTGGCAACTAAAAGATGCTCCTGCATCCAAGCTAAACTGGGACTAGCTATGTCTTAGGTGAGTTGATGCAGAAAGTCATGGGGGATCCCTGTAATGGGATATTGATGATCCATTGAGCTCATAAATTCAAGGACCAGGTTTTACCCCTCAGGAGCTTTTTTTTCCTTATGCAAGCTGGAGGGATAATTGCTATCACACCTGATCAGGATCCCATTATGGTGGTGTAGTGTATGGTGTGCTAGAGCAGCGTGGTTGGATATTGTTAAAATTCCTGCTACGATGTTTGGGGATATTATGGCACTGCAAGAGTATGGGAGTCCTGATTGACTGGGGACGGTATGAAGCATATTTAGTTGATTCTGGGTTTGGCAATTGTAATTGAGTATTATAAGATCACAATTGGATTATTTGGAATTACCCACGTGGCTAGGGGGAAATGAAATTTGGGAAGATTACCCAACCCATTGCTATAGGAGTGCTGTCCACTGTATGAGGGTAGGATACTTTTACTCTTTTATTTTATTTGTTTTTTATAATATAAAATTTGGTTTTAGTGTATGTTATTGTAAATACGCCATTCTGTAAATTGTAAGTTTACATTAGGCTAAAACGAAAGCTAATGCCAAATAAAATTGATTGATTGATTGTATTAAAATAAATAAAACATGAATGGACTTTTTATGAAACCGCCCAAAACAGCCCTTCGCCTGGCATTCATGCCAGTGAGTGGACTACTTGTCGAGCTCTGCATAAGGGAATGTGCCAAGGTCAAGGAGGGGACACAGCTGGCAGGCAGAACAAGCGGCTCCAGTAGGTGGGGTGGACATGGCCATGGCAGGAAAAAGGCCTACTGGCCCGGACAGGGTTGTTCAGCAACCTGGGTGTGCCAGTGGGGAAGCAAGTGCCACGAGACATTATTTCCCCTCCTGGGAGGGAAGAATCAAGCATAAAGACAACTCCGACCTCATTCTTGGGACGGGAGCCCAATGAGCAGCACCTGCCCTCCCGCAATATGGGTGTATCTGGTCGCCAGTTGGGGCCAGGAAGGATTTTTTATGAGAACCCTCAATAAGCTGAAGGATTCTTGGTTTTCGTCTTCCTCACAGTGTAAAGCATACATATTTGGAATAATTGGCTGGCAGTATTTTTGCATTGAGGCACTTTTTGATTGTTAATAATGAAACATTTGTTGCACTCTTGCAGGTATCTAGTACTGTTAGGCTGTTTTTGTTAGTAATTAAGTAGAATTGAAGTCATCTCCTAACATATGGAGAGGCAGCACCCAGAGCAGATGCACGGCATGGCAAGTGCTGGGATTGGCATCCCTGTGTGGGGCGCTTCCTGAGGATGGGCAGGGACAGGCATGGTTCCCAGCCTTCAGGTACCTCACTTCTTACTCAAGTCTAGAGAGGACATTGTCCCTTTCACCCACAAACTGCATCTTGGGAGCAAAAGTGAGACATTTCTGGTTAGAAAAGTGGGGCTGGTACTTGAGTATACACCTTGGCCAGTTCCTTGACTTCTATGTTGAACCTAGCCGGTTCCATTGTACTGGACCTGAATTGCCATGAGGCAATTTCCCACCAAACCTAATGTCATGTTCAATAAAGGCTACTTTTAAACGAGGTGCTTAGAAGTGCTTCTTGAGCCCCGCGTTCAGAGGAAAGCCACATTGGGAGTGTTTACACGCTCCCTGCACTACCGGAAGTGACGTGCTGTCTGTTCTTGGCAGTGACAGCGGCTGGAGACGCGGGGCTATGAAGAGTCATGTTCTGAAAGCCTACAAAGTGAGGCTTTCAGAACATGCCTCTTCAAAGCCCCATGTTTCGAGCCACAGATGCTGATGAGAATGGACAACATGTCACTTCCAGTAGCACAGGGACCGTGTAAACACTCCCTGGCGGCTTTCTCCTTGAACGCAGGGCTCAGGAGGAGGTTCTAAGTGCCTAGTTTAAAAGTGGCCAAAGAGTGCAGTCAGTTTAGTTTATTTGTCGTGACCATTCTTGGTCTTTGACATCCACACAATAATACAGAAATACAGCATATACAACATACATATACATACATACACAGCATATACATATAATAACTGGGGACATATATTTCCCCACATGCGGTAGTGAATAGTATGTACCTATCGATAAATTTAAAAATACACACATGCCCCCCTCCCCCCTCAAGCTGCTGTTAATCTCATCGCCCATAATTTTTTTGCTCTATATGCAAAAATAGCAACGGCCTTAGTGACATCTGGGTTCGCATCCCTCAAGAGGAAGATTAAGCTTTGTAAAGATGATCTTCCTTGCATAATCCCCACTGAGGCCCATAATTTTTCTCTCACCTCATGGTATATCTAACAGTCCAATACATATTGCGGTAAATCCTCCACAGCTCCTATTCCACAAATGCATATCCTCTCTGCATAGTTACGTTCTTCCAATCTTCCCTGCAATACTTCTGTCTCCATTGTTTGACATCTTAGGGCGGTAAATGCAGTGCGCAATTTTGGCACCTGTAAATTACTCAAATAAACTGGTCTCTCTAAACCAGCCGCCCAATATTTGTAGTATGGTGCTGCCTTTCCTTCCATTGCCTTCATTCTCTGTTGTTGTAGGGTTATGTCCCTAAGCCTGTCTCGCAAAAGTTTTAACCCTTGTTTGAAAGGAGTCCCAGAGAAGAAAGGCAATGAAAACCCTAGGTTACTGATCTTTTTTTCCCACATTAGTCCACCAGGGATTACTTGTGTCATAACATTCTTGTAGACATAATCTCATGAGGGAGGCAGGATGTGAAAAGTGGGCTTTTAGCCAAAAAAGAAAGAATGAACTTGTCACATTTTGTTTCCACCGGCTGTATCCCTGCTTCCAGGTTAGCCATAGGTGAGGAGGTAGAACCCATTACCCCCAGGATCTTTTTGACAAATCTATTTTGTACTGACGCTAAATACTTGGGGTATGAACTAACTACCCCCCAAATAGGTACTCCATATATCAGTTTGTTAATCTTCCCTTTGAAGGCCTTTATAGCAGGGGCCAGCTGATGACCACCCGAGGTACAAAAAAATCTAATAATCATTGAGACCAGGGGAGCAATGGCCTTCTTAATCACATTAAAATGAGTAGCCCACGAGCCATTGTAGTAATATATTAACCCAAGGTATTTAAAACCTTTTACCTGCTGGAGAGCTTTCCCACCCATAAACCAGCTATAAACCTTAAATGTTGGTGCAAAGACCATAACCTTAGATTTACCATAATTAATAGACAGGTTTTCTGTAGAACTAAACAAGTTAAAGTCATCCAGTAATCTCTTGAGCCCTAGTCTTGAAGTGGACAGTAAGACCGCATCATCAGCATAAAATCAGCATAAAATAGCATTGAAATCCTCCTTTCCCCCACTTTTGGTGCCATATATATGCCATCTCTGAGCTCAAGAATAAGGCTATTCACGTATAGATTAAATAAAAACGGGGCTAGGAGGCAGCCTTGTCTGACTCCTGTCTTGAGTCCAATGACATCAGAGAGTACACCAGTGTTGTTAACCCGTACTTTCATAGTCAAGTCTGTATATAAGGTTTTAATCAGAAAAAGCAATCTGGGCTCTATCCCAAGAGCAGACAGTTTCAGCCCTAACTTTTCACGAGAGATTGTATCAAAAGCTGCCTTGAAATCTATGAAGGCAGCGAATAATTTCTGTTTTTTCCTCTTCGCACTAGCTATCAGATGATTCAAGACAAAGCAGTGATTCACCGTGCTTTGAGCTTCCCTGAAACCTACCTATTCCTCCACCAGAACATGATGGGTATCTAGCCAAGATTTCAGTTTCACCAACAAAAAACTGGCATATAGCTTTTCTACAATACTAAGAAGAGAGAAGGGTCTATAATTAGCCAGAATATTCCGATCCCCCTTCTTAAATATTGGCATGACTACTGCCAGTTTCCAGGCCTTTGGCAGAACTCCTGTATTGTTAACCAAAGTAAATAAATTGGCCAGGAGAGGAGTCCACCAAGGGGGATAGGCTTTAAATAATTCCGCTGGTAAAAAAAATCAGGCCCTGGATCTTTCCCTGTTTTTAAAGATTGTAAAGCTTCTATAACTTCCTCGGACATTACTGGAGGCCATACAGGAAGGACTTCATATTTCCCCATCCTCTGGGCCTGAATACCTGGACAATTCTGTAAAATGAATCACCCAATCACTTTGTTGGATTTTAGGCTCCTTGTATCACCCTTGGCCAGTCCCCTTATTTACCAGTTCCCAAAAACTACGATGGTCATTTATTTTAATTGTCTTATTCAGTGCGGTCCATTGTTTAAAGTTAAATGCCTGTTTTTTTCTCCTGATACGGGCCCTATATTGTGACAGCAGAGCTTTGTAAGTTACCATTAAAACTTCACTATCGTCATACTTCTTATAACCCTCCTCAGCTTCTTTTTAAGTATCTCACAATCTTTATCCCACCTCTTAGCCTCTCTATTCCCTAGTAACGCTGATCTGGAGGGCATACAAGTTATAAATGGCAGTACCTGGTCCACCAATTTCATAAACAAATCAGTGGTCTCAGCCACATCCGTTACTTCTTGTAACCCATCACTCAGCCATTTCACCTCCATCTCTGAATAAGGATGTCAATGCGTCCCCTAACTTTGGTGACCATTTTAATCTACACTGACCAACCACCCCCAACTCTCCACTAGGGATCTCATACCAATGGAAAATGGTCACTACCACCCTGGGGCGAGACCCTAAAAGAGCTCACCTGGTCCCACAAAGGGGGGGGGGAGAAATCCACTACACGGTCCTCGATACTTTTAATACATGTTAAAAACCCCTCTTTATCTCCCTCTGCTGAGCCATTAAGAATTATCAAAGGAGAACTATATAAAATACTAAAGAAAGCCTTCCCAGCTGTGGAGATCTTATGGTCCTGAGAGTTCCTAATTACCTGACCACGGGCCCTCATAATCCGACATGGGAGGCAACGGCAGATTTAGAGCAGCCGTCATCAACGAATCATCCCTCCCTATTCTGGCATTAAAATCATCCATAATAATAATTTCCTCTTTTGGAAAATCCTCTAGAATTTCATGCAGGCTCCTGAGTGCAGTCATGTATACCCCCAGCTGTTGTCCTTGCCTCATTCTGGATGCGTCAACAACGGATGGGTATATAACTCATGAAACAAAAATGAAAATGAAAAAGGTGAGTGCTTCACACCCCTACATATCTGTCCACTTTGAATTCATCTGGACAAAATATGAATAGCTAATATCTGGTAGATAGGGATGGGCGAACGCGGTTCAGATGTTCGGAATTCGGACCGAACTTGGTCTGTTCGGATATCTGAACTGAACGTCCGAACCGAACTCTCGAACAACCGAACAGTTTGGTCATTTTCAGATGAGTTAGGATGAGTTCAGGGGCAGGAAAAACGTCTTTCCAGGACCGAAAATTGGGTTTCGGTTTCGATTTGATTTCGGTTTCGCTTTCACTATTTTTGAATGTTCGGCCAAGTTCGGCCAAACCGAACTTGGCTGAACTGAACCATCGAACCCGAACTCGGGTTTCAAACTGAACAACCGAACATCCGAATATCTGAACAGCGTTCTGTTCGCCCATCCCTACTGGTAGATATTTGTTTCAGTAGTTATGGTTATTTTGCTTTGTTCAGATTTGATATTTTGATCAGCTGAGCCAAACAAACCAACATAAATGAAATAACTGGAGTATCCAAACCATAAGAACAAAAAAAATAAATGAATACATACATTTTGTTTTGGTTGCAAATGTTTATTTCAATATTTGGATTGCTATCTGAATATGCAAATAATATTCATAACTATAAAGTTTGAGACTTGCTTTAGCTCTAATCTAAAATGTGAGGCTGAGATGGAAAATACTTCTTAAGAGAAATAAACATATACAGCATTGTAAATACAATCTGTCTCTGAAGTTATTTCAATTATGAGATTTAGATTTATGTGCTGTCCACTTTTGTTTAAATTATCAATTCTAATCTTGATTTTTAAATTCCTTGCTTCATTTAAGCATTGAATTCCCCATTCCTAAACTTAGTGAATACTTACCGACACCAAGGTAATTTTTGCACAGAGCCTCCACCCCCCAACTACTGGGTATGTGGTGAGGGGGGGCATCCATGCAAACAGTGTGGCAGCGGATGGGGGGGATGGGTGTCCACCCGTGGAAACACCACAGATGGTGGGGGTGCACTCCCAGCATACACTCATGTCAACTCATCACCCATGCACGGAGTCATCTGGAAAAATGGAGGAGACTGTAGGTGGGGATGGGTGGAGGTGGGTGGAGATGGGTGTGTGCCCATGGAGAAAGGCACATACCCACCTCCACCCGCCACTGGCGCACACCCATCCCTCCACCCACTAGGTACATGCAAAAAGGGCCCAAGTGCGGGCTTTCTTTTTGAGTCTATTCAATAGCAAAACCAAATCTTTTATTATATATATTGAGGATTTTACAGATTCTTTTCAACCTCTTTTTAAAATGAAATAGATACTTTGATTTTGAAAAGTAGGCATAATATGTGATGTAGAAGTAATATGTGATAAAGACTCTAAGACCCTTTTCAAATGGGCCATGGTGGGTGGGGGCATGGGCGAGAGCTGTTGGTAGGTGGAGCTGGGTGTGTACCACCCATCTCCATGCACAGAGCAACCAACATTGGAGGCCGTTGCTCCGTGCATGGGTGATGGGTGGAGGTGGGTGGAGATGGGTGGAGCGCGGGAGCGCACATGCACCCCCACCCACCACCAGCAGTGTTCCCACAGGCACACCCACCACCACCACCAGTGACCCATGGTGTTCCTACAGACACCCCCCCAACTGCACACGTGTGCAGTGGGGGAGGGAACACGCATGTGAAAAGGCCCTAAGATTAATGCTGTATTTTATTATTATTATTATTATTAACAAACATTTATATAGCGCCAGCAGTGTACATGGCACTTTACAAAGTAATAAAATAGACACGGTCCCTGCCCCTAGGGCTTACAATCTGAGCGACAGGAGCTGGGGGAGAGACATAGGAAGGGGAACAGAGGGAGAGACAAGGGGTCTAACATTCATGAAGATGCGAGGTCTCAAGTGCACGTACTTGGCTTGGTTACGATGAGAATGACAGCAGGCAGGTCCATGTTGCAAGGATAAGGGTAAACCGATCGTAGGTATAGGAATAGTGGCTCAGCAGGATAAAGAGTCAGACAGAGCAGAGCGAAAGAGGTGAGTTTTAAGGAGAGATTTGAAGGTATGAAGGGAGGGGGCAAGGCGGATGTGGACAGGGAGGGAGTTCCAGGCATGGGGGGCAGCAAGTGAGAAGGGACGAAGGCGCTTAGGGGAGCAGGGAAGGCGTGGAAGGGTGAGAGAAGGGACAGAGGAGGAGCGAAGTGCACGGGCTGGAGTATGGAGGGCGATAAGTGCAGAGAGGTAGGGGGGAGCAAGGTTGTGAAGAGCTTTATAGGTGAAGACTAGGAGCTTGTGCAGGATTCGTTCAGGAAGGGGAAGCCAGTGAAGCGAAGAGAGGAGGGGCTGCACATGGTCGAAGCGACTGGCGAGGTAGATGACCCTGGCAGCAGAGTTTTGGACAGAGATGAGGGGAGAAAGGTGAGACCGGGGAAGGCCAGTGAGAAGGAGGTTACAGTAATCGAGGCGAGAGATGACCAGAGCATGAACAAGAGTTTTGGCAGACGAGACAGAGAGAAAAGGGCGAATCTTAGCAATGTTATGGAGGGAGAAGCGACAGGATTTAGCAACAGAGTCAATGTAGGGTTTAAAAGAAAGGGCTGAGTCAAAGATGAAGCCTAGGCTACGGGCTTGGGGGACAGGCAGGATGGTGACGCCATCAATAGTTATTGACAGTGAGGAAGGAGAGGAAGGATGAGGGGGGAAGATAAGGAGTTCAGTTTTAGTCATGTTGAGTTTGATTTTAATTTAATGTTGAGTTTAATTTAATTTTAGTTTAATTTTTCTTCTGCGGTGATCTATATTTATCTAGATCTAGAGACTGGGGAAATGTATTTTTTTAGATGTATGTTTTATATTTCTTGACTATCTTATTACAAACATTCGATAATGTTTTATTCTGCCACTGTAAAATGACACGGTAATGTAATGGAAAGAGTTTGAACAGAGAACAGCGAGCTTAGATACACTGTGGACCTAATATTTCAAGATGTCCAGCTCATGTTGCCTTTTCCTGCTGGAAACAATATCAGTAACTCTTACTGCAACCAATGGGAGCTTCAGGTGCTCATTACATTTCTGTATTTGATCCACAGGAAGCAGACTCCTAAGTAACACAAAAGAAGATCTCAGAAGGCCACAGTTCTAAAGCCACTTGCTTGCAAGTACGATTACTCATAAGTAAGTTGTTGGAGGATTTCAGCTTTAGAGAGTAATTCAATTATTTCTTGCATCAACGGAAGAAATTAGGGTGGTATAGTTATTGGAAGAGCATCATTCCTTTTATATGACAATGATTGATTAATGAGTTCAATTACATAACATTGTTATAATGGTTAATTAAACTGGAACTCTTTTTAGACAATCATTTCATCTTTGAAAATATCACTTTTCCAAAATGCCTAACAAACCTTTGTGAATAAATGTAGTATTAATTAAAGTGGGGGACTAACAGGGCTTATTTGAATCAGATAAAGTACATCAAGATGCGGTACAAACTTCCCCACAGAGCTTTGCCACTGCCCCTTATTCTGTCACTGACAAGAGGCAGTTCTCGGTGACAAAAAGTGCAATTGTTTGAGATGTGCATAAAGGAAGACAGGGAGAAGATTCATTGTTTAATTATTTTAATCTGTGAATTACCTCTTACTTTGTGCCTGTTGGCTTTTCTCTCCTTAGACGTGAATACTCTGACCCATTTTTTTCATGCACATATTTTGATGTTTGATGTTCTGCTTCAAGTGAATTAGACATTGGTGGGTTTTCAATTAGCCTTCAGTTAGGATAATACAAAAACATGTAATGTCAGTTATGCACAAATTTCCCCCTGCCTTTGCAGGTGCAAACACCTGGATGTCCATTATCTGAACTGCTTACTTCTTTTAGCAGAGTTACAGAGACTTTAGTTAAGGCACATGGACAAATTGCATAGGAATGGGGTCATCGTTGTGCAAACAGAAGAGATGAGGGCTCCGTTGTCTTTACCAAATGCTCTCTTCTAACAGAACTGTTTTTCTCCTTCTATCCTAGAATATTCAATCCTTTAACCCTCCCCATTTGCTCTCCATCTAATTTCTTAAAGTCTGACATGTCACCACTTGCATCTAGTTTGTGCCGTTCACCTCTTCCAATAAGGTTCTCAAAGCAGGGAATTTATTTTCTATCTTTTCTACCTTTCCAAAGACTGCAGTAAACAAATTATGGCATAGTGTGAATAAATACATACAACAGACTATCTAGTCCTTTCCCTTTGACTGGCGTAGTGATCTATGCCAGATGGAGATATAAGAGACTGTTAGTTCTGGGCTATTCCACTCTTTAAACTTGCCACAAAATAAATGTATCCAATCTGGATAGAATTTTGCCATTTATTGCCAGGATTCCAGTTATTTTGTCCATAGTAAAATGACTGGGGTGTGATAACTAACCATACAACCAAATGTAAAGTGATTCCTGCTGGCCACAACACAAAATGGAAGATTCAAGACATAGGGTAAAAAGTAAAACAGGCATGATATTTGCTGTCTTTAGCCTTTGATAGCCTGCCTTAGTCCAGGGCTCACCTGCACATCTGGTCTGTCATTGTTCACCCAGACGGACTTGCTACCACCCTGGGGCAGGCTTCCAGCCATCCGCTATGGGATGAGTTGGGCAGTAGAGGTCAGAAACCCAGCCTAAAGGCTTAGCCACCCAGGCTAAAGCAGGCTATGTTCTCCCTCCCATCTGTATGTGTCCACTAAGCCTCACCCCAAGGTGAGGTTGGAGGATCAGGTCCCCATTCTCACCCCAGCCCCACCACACAGCTGATTGGGGGGCTGGAGGAATATGTGACCCCTGGCCCACTGAACAGCTGTTTGGTGGAGCTGGGATGCACACGCTCCTTCAGGCCCCTTAATCAGCTGTTCCGAGAGTCCAGGGTGCGCATGCTTCTTCTGCCCCCCCGACCAGCTGTTCGGGACGCGAGACACGTGGGCACACATTAGCTCACATGGAAGATTCCACATTCTCTGAGACCTCGCCATGCGTGGGGGCTGCATGTCTGGTATGTGGAAGCTACGTGACCAGGAGTGGTGAACATGTAATAAACTGACAGGTGGACACCCATCTGATGTGGGGTAATGTGGGCTAACATCTCATTTGTTAACACCCTAAAAGTAAAGTGACTTAGGAAAATCTATTGGCAACAGACTAGTTAAATGATAAATATTGCTGCAACCCTTTCCTAACCCAAATAAAAAAATTTCTAATGAGAGGCAGTTAAGAACTACAACTTTGCTCCGTTTTTGAGTCTGTTGATTTATTTTAGGCAGACCACTGTGAAAGCTGAGGATGATTTTACTTCAGTTTTATGTTGAAGTGCTTGGTTTAAAATGAGAGATTTAGAACTGCATAGTCTGCAGGAAACAAGCTTTTTTTATAACCTGTCAATTCCCAGGGAGATTTCAGAATAATAGCTTTTATTGTGAAATATAATAGGAAATAAAAAGAACTTTTATTGCCTCAGAAACATCCCTATTCCCCTTTTCTTTCCATCATTGCCCATAAGCCTCCTCTCTTGTCTAGCAACAGAAAACTGGATTTTTTCCCCCTGCAGACACCAGATATTAATGAGTTTTACTGGGGTTGGATAGTTAAGGTAGCCTACACTGCCATTGTAAACACTGACATTTTGAAATGGTCTTAAGAATAAATGGGTTGAACTTCCACTCTCAAAATTGCACTGCATGTTCTTTTAGGAGGTAGGGTGGTACACAACATATTTGAAGCCGATCAACTAAGGAAATGTAAAGTTGTAACAATTTAAAAAGTGAATTAGTTCATGTCTTTTTCAGGGTGTCTGACCATTTTATATGGGGTGATATCTTCCTTATTTCAGTGAGGTTTGGCTCACAAATTCACACGCGTATAGCCCATCATTCGCTTTGGATGGACTGGCAGCGTTTACTTAAGTATAAATAGAGTTATTAAACAATGAAAATTTAGTTCTTGTGCTGGTGCAGTTGAGCTGGGCTAGTGAGTTGTGGAAAGATGAGGGGAAAGGCAGAAGGTAGAGTTGTGCAAAGAAGAGGAGTTTGTTTAAATAGATTGAATGAGTTCAGCCCCCTATTGAAGATTTATCTGCAAAGCGCTGTGGGGCTGCGCAAGGGAGAGAAAGGTTCAGCCGGGGGGGAGCCTGGGTCAGATGACCCCAGCCCCAGAACATACCAGCTGAACCTGCCTCCACTGAAGTCGGCTTGAACAGTGTAATGCCAGGATGTCCTGTGGTTTGAGCTGTGGGGAACCTGCGAGCAGTGTGAAGCCTGGAGCAGCTTGAGGTGGAATGAGCTGGGGTGTTCTGGGGGATGGGCCCTGAGAGAGGGATGGAAGTGTGTGTGTGTGTGTGTCACTGCAGATGCACTGTGAATGAGCACAGGAGAACTGGGAGCTGGAGTGGGGTATTTATTTATTTTTAAAAATTTTTATTTTATTTTTCCAAATTTATATCCCGCCCCCTCCTGCAACGTAGCTCGGGGCGGCTCACAACAGTCAGCAATAAAACATTAAAATTCATTTTAAAATATAAATATAAAATATACCATATAAAACAGGGCTAGAAAAATAATACATAAATAAATAAATGGGTGGGGGACTAAAATCATCCCTCCCCACCCTCCCTCCCAAAGGCCTGGGCAAACAGCCAGGTCTTACAGTTCC
>QEPC01013647.1:34226-44794 GCA_003113815.1 Sphenodon punctatus
CCAAGTTACACGCAGGGAGGGCTGTGGCCAATATATATCTAGAAGCTGCCACTCTAGCCCCAGGACCCACCGTCATGAGTCTGGGGCCATAATTCCTCGCACGGAGGTGATGTCTTTCCACCGCATCAAGAAACAGCCACTCCAGCCCCAGGACCCACCGTCAGGGTTCTGGGGCCAAGTTACTGGCAGGGAGGACTGTGGTCAAAATGTAGAAGCTGCCACTCCAGCCCCAGAGCCCACAGTCAGGGTTCTGGGGCCCATCATTCCACTCACAGAGAGCCATCTTTCTATCCACTGTCTATCCAGGTTTCTATCCACTGTATCTAGAAGCTGCCACTCTAGCCCCAGGACCCGCCGCCAGAGTTCTGGGGCCAGGTTACAGGCAGGGAGGGCTGTGGCCAACATCCAGAAGCTGCCACTCTAGCTCCAGGACCCACCATCAGGGTTCTGGGGACATCATTCCAGTCACTGGGGGCTGCATTCCATTCCGCTGCATCCAGAAGCCCGATGCCCACATGCCAGCCTGCACCCCCCAAAAAGCCTACTCCTCTGCACCCATCCGCGGATGCCTGCTGAAACTGCTGTAAATTATTAAAAGCCCCTCTGACCACCAGCTCCCACTGCCTGCTGCCCGCTGCCAAGAAGCCTGTCTCTTTTTCTCTCTGTCACACCCACCCACACAAACACAAACCCTACACCTCCCGGAGGGGCCTGTCTGCTAATTGAGACCCTGCTTCTGGCTGGCACAGCACATTTTTGGGTTGATAACTATGCTACATGGGGTGGTAGGTGCTGCTGGTAGGGATCGACAACCTGTATGAGATTCTGCCACCTGCCAGCCAGAACTTCAGCAGATAGGGATAAAAGATTGGAGGTCAAACAAAGCATGTAACAATAAATATAACAAATTAAATTAAAACTATTGATATAACAATAACACAACAACAACAAGAACAAGAACAAGAACATTTTAAAAAACAAAAGCAAACATGTAAAGGAAACTTATAAAGTAAACTAAGAGTCTCTGGACCTGTCCCCCGGGAATTGGGGGAAAGAAAACACCCATTGGGGCGCATCACAGGGCTGAGGGCCAGCCACCCAGGACTCATCCAGCTTGAAGACGTGGCTCACGGCAAGCTGCATGGCCTCTGCCACATCCAAATGCCACCTGGAGACCATCTGGTGGTACATTTTCATGTGGTTCAGCTCGGCGGAGACATATTGGCCATATGCCTCCACCTTCTGCCGCTCGACCTGGACTGCCTGAAATTGTTCCACCAGGCTGTTCTCAAAGGCGGCAGAGGACTCCTGGATCTCCTTCATATAGTCCCGGGTGGGCCGCTGCACTTTACCCCGAAGGGCCTTGCCCTCTGCATCATCCGTGGGCCCGGGGGTCTCCACGTCGGGGCTGGAGGAGGGGGAAGGGCTTATATGTCACCTTTTGCGGGTTGCCTTCCCCCCCTTCTTCTGGCATTGAGGCTCCACGGCTGCCACTCAAGACTCCTCATCAGTGTCACCCTGCCGCCTCACTCTGATGCCATGGATCTTCTGAATGTGATTGATTAGCCCCGATGTGGTCCCCTCCCTCTGCCGTCAGGAAACTTTCTTGCAGATCTAAAAAGAGCATAAAAAGATACGAACATAAGTGCCATACTGTGTCAGACCAATGGTCTGTCAAGCCCTGCCTGCATTCTGTCTCCACAAGTGGGTGGACAGGGTGGCCAATCTCTCTCTGCAGGGGACTTCCATTCCTAACAGGTCATAGGGCAATTCATTCCCTATTGTTCCAGTCCCCGTGCCTTACCTTGCATGTGGCGACTCTGTCGCCCTTGTCAAAATACCTCCAGACATCCGACCTTGACTGCCGGATGTCTGGGGGTGTCACTGGCGACCTTGGCCTAGGGGTCCTCCTTGGCCTGGCAGTGGCAGGAGAGCTGGGGTCAGCATCCAATTCCTCTCTGAAATGGGAACACATTAAGAACACCAAAGTAATATCATGCATTTATGATGCTGATGCCTCTAGTCCTCCCTCTTTGGGGTGCTAGGGATTGCAACTAGGAAGCACATGAAAATCTTGCCCTCCTCCCTGGGGTGCTAGGGAATGCAAGGGAATGCAACTAGAAAGGAAGTCCTGGCTGGCACGTGCAAATCCCGCCCTCCGCCCTGGGGTGCTAGGGGATGCGAAGTAAAAAAAAAGTCCGAGGAACTGGTCACCACCACAGGAGGTGTACTACGTGGTGGGGCAGCGACCTCCTCCTCGATTACAAAGTTGGCCCCCAGCCGGGAAAGCAACACAGCAGTCTTCTTCATTTTTTTGGTTTAAATTTTATTTGAAAATCACACACACAAAACACACAGTCACCCACAACATACACATAACCCACCAACCACAAAAACCACAACAGTACACCCAATCACAACCAGAACACACAAACCGAACACCAATACAGCCAAACAAACACTCACTCACCACACAGCTCCGCACGCACACAAATTTCCGGTTTCCGGCTCGTCCTCTCGCGATACTGGTTTCCGAACNGCAGGGAGGGCTGTGGCCAATATATATCTAGAAGCTGCCACTCTAGCCCCAGGACCCACCGTCATGAGTCTGGGGCCATAATTCCTCGCACGGAGGTGATGTCTTTCCACCGCATCAAGAAACAGCCACTCCAGCCCCAGGACCCACCGTCAGGGTTCTGGGGCCAAGTTACTGGCAGGGAGGACTGTGGTCAAAATGTAGAAGCTGCCACTCCAGCCCCAGAGCCCACAGTCAGGGTTCTGGGGCCCATCATTCCACTCACAGAGAGCCATCTTTCTATCCACTGTCTATCCAGGTTTCTATCCACTGTATCTAGAAGCTGCCACTCTAGCCCCAGGACCCGCCGCCAGAGTTCTGGGGCCAGGTTACAGGCAGGGAGGGCTGTGGCCAACATCCAGAAGCTGCCACTCTAGCTCCAGGACCCACCATCAGGGTTCTGGGGACATCATTCCAGTCACTGGGGGCTGCATTCCATTCCGCTGCATCCAGAAGCCCGATGCCCACATGCCAGCCTGCACCCCCCAAAAAGCCTACTCCTCTGCACCCATCCGCGGATGCCTGCTGAAACTGCTGTAAATTATTAAAAGCCCCTCTGACCACCAGCTCCCACTGCCTGCTGCCCGCTGCCAAGAAGCCTGTCTCTTTTTCTCTCTGTCACACCCACCCACACAAACACAAACCCTACACCTCCCGGAGGGGCCTGTCTGCTAATTGAGACCCTGCTTCTGGCTGGCACAGCACATTTTTGGGTTGATAACTATGCTACATGGGGTGGTAGGTGCTGCTGGTAGGGATCGACAACCTGTATGAGATTCTGCCACCTGCCAGCCAGAACTTCAGCAGATAGGGATAAAAGATTGGAGGTCAAACAAAGCATGTAACAATAAATATAACAAATTAAATTAAAACTATTGATATAACAATAACACAACAACAACAAGAACAAGAACAAGAACATTTTAAAAAACAAAAGCAAACATGTAAAGGAAACTTATAAAGTAAACTAAGAGTCTCTGGACCTGTCCCCCGGGAATTGGGGGAAAGAAAACACCCATTGGGGCGCATCACAGGGCTGAGGGCCAGCCACCCAGGACTCATCCAGCTTGAAGACGTGGCTCACGGCAAGCTGCATGGCCTCTGCCACATCCAAATGCCACCTGGAGACCATCTGGTGGTACATTTTCATGTGGTTCAGCTCGGCGGAGACATATTGGCCATATGCCTCCACCTTCTGCCGCTCGACCTGGACTGCCTGAAATTGTTCCACCAGGCTGTTCTCAAAGGCGGCAGAGGACTCCTGGATCTCCTTCATATAGTCCCGGGTGGGCCGCTGCACTTTACCCCGAAGGGCCTTGCCCTCTGCATCATCCGTGGGCCCGGGGGTCTCCACGTCGGGGCTGGAGGAGGGGGAAGGGCTTATATGTCACCTTTTGCGGGTTGCCTTCCCCCCCTTCTTCTGGCATTGAGGCTCCACGGCTGCCACTCAAGACTCCTCATCAGTGTCACCCTGCCGCCTCACTCTGATGCCATGGATCTTCTGAATGTGATTGATTAGCCCCGATGTGGTCCCCTCCCTCTGCCGTCAGGAAACTTTCTTGCAGATCTAAAAAGAGCATAAAAAGATACGAACATAAGTGCCATACTGTGTCAGACCAATGGTCTGTCAAGCCCTGCCTGCATTCTGTCTCCACAAGTGGGTGGACAGGGTGGCCAATCTCTCTCTGCAGGGGACTTCCATTCCTAACAGGTCATAGGGCAATTCATTCCCTATTGTTCCAGTCCCCGTGCCTTACCTTGCATGTGGCGACTCTGTCGCCCTTGTCAAAATACCTCCAGACATCCGACCTTGACTGCCGGATGTCTGGGGGTGTCACTGGCGACCTTGGCCTAGGGGTCCTCCTTGGCCTGGCAGTGGCAGGAGAGCTGGGGTCAGCATCCAATTCCTCTCTGAAATGGGAACACATTAAGAACACCAAAGTAATATCATGCATTTATGATGCTGATGCCTCTAGTCCTCCCTCTTTGGGGTGCTAGGGATTGCAACTAGGAAGCACATGAAAATCTTGCCCTCCTCCCTGGGGTGCTAGGGAATGCAAGGGAATGCAACTAGAAAGGAAGTCCTGGCTGGCACGTGCAAATCCCGCCCTCCGCCCTGGGGTGCTAGGGGATGCGAAGTAAAAAAAAAGTCCGAGGAACTGGTCACCACCACAGGAGGTGTACTACGTGGTGGGGCAGCGACCTCCTCCTCGATTACAAAGTTGGCCCCCAGCCGGGAAAGCAACACAGCAGTCTTCTTCATTTTTTTGGTTTAAATTTTATTTGAAAATCACACACACAAAACACACAGTCACCCACAACATACACATAACCCACCAACCACAAAAACCACAACAGTACACCCAATCACAACCAGAACACACAAACCGAACACCAATACAGCCAAACAAACACTCACTCACCACACAGCTCCGCACGCACACAAATTTCCGGTTTCCGGCTCGTCCTCTCGCGATACTGGTTTCCGAACGGCCAAACCCACACAGAACAGCCGAACTGAACGGCTGAACCCGAACCCGGTGACCGCACCGAATGGCCGAACCCGAACCGCAACCTGTTCGCCCATCCCTATTGCTGGACCTGGTCCAGCAAAGTATTTCAGCACAACAGAAGTACTTCCACTGACCTCACTGGGGTTTGGAAAAGGTACAGGACTCATCCATGGGCAATCTATTGGAGTACCTAACTGATTATTCTGCCCTTCCCCCAGCCTTCGCACTTCATGGCTTTTTAAATGGCTTTGATCAATGGGGTTGTAACATGTGAGGTGGGATAATTCACTTTGTATTGTAACAAATTGTATTTGACACAGCTTTTCTACTGAAGGTGAGAATGAAAGTGTTGCCCTGGCTTGAGGTGAGATTCCAGGAGGACATCAGCAGGTGTCAAATTGTACACCATTGGGAGCTTGTACTGTTCCATGAATGCATGCTGAGAATTACAAAGTAGAGAATTTAAAGAATACTCTGGATATGAGACAATAGAGTTCAGGCAAAGTTTATTGCCTAGCTAAAAATACTGGAGAATTGCTAAGATCACAAGTAAATGTAAATCAGCGCTGGACAAATGGAAGCCTGTGTGTTGCATGTGGCTCTTGGGAGCCCTGACTGTGGCTCCGGTGAGAATGGGCTCCTTGGTGACGTATCCGTTTTCAGTTCCTGATGGTTCAAGGGAATATGAATTATTATTCACATTGTCATCAATGCTGGAACTGCTTGAGGGCCATGGGAGCAGTGGAAGTGAATTCTGAGATGCTATTGTCATTGGTGCTGCTGCTGTCACTTGAGTCTCATCGCTGCAGGAGCTGAAAGCCATTGCTCTGCATTGGAGCTGATGCTTTGATATGGGTTGTTCTAAGAGTGGGGGAGGGGGTTGGAGGAAGCCATGCTCCCCCTCCCACTCAAGATTGGTGCAAGTCACATTCAACCAGCCCCAGAAGATGAGGAAGGGAGAGTCAGGGAAAAAGGTGGACCCCTTTCCCTAATCAGGGGAAATTCCACTCAAACTACACTGGAATCAGGGAACGTTGGGACAAGACATGTGTGTGCGATGAGTGACCCCTGTACCATGGCCAACTGCTGTGACTTTGCATTGGATACTAGCCCTTTTGTAGCCAGAACTGTACACCAACAAAGGGTTTATGTGTCCTGTAGGGATGTGTGAAAATGGTTAGGAAGTTCAGAGCTCGGACCGAACTCAGTCTGTTAGGAAGACCGAACCCGAACCGACCAAACCCGAACTTGATCCGAACTCTGAAATGACCGAACAGTTTGGTTGATTTGGACTGAGTTTGGATGAGTTCAGGCGGGAGAAACGCAACCCCTGCCTGACACAGGGAAGGGGGGGATCAGCTGAGGAGCAGACTTCCAGGCACCAGGGGTGGAGAGACTTGAAGTAGCAGCCAGCCTGCCCAATCACCATCCCTTTTCTCCTCAGACCACTGGCTTCGTAGACTGCGATTGGACATGGGGGCAGGGGGGGGCCTAGGCTGGACAGAACCAATGGGGCTTGTGGTAAAGCGGGTGCAGCAAGTAAAAAGACTCATTACCCTCCCCCCTTCCAACACCTTCTGAGCTAGTCACTGTTCCTGACAGGAGGAGTTTTCAGAAGGCTCCCTCTCCAAGCAGTTTTTGTTCCTTCCTATTCCTAATCCATTGCCATCCTCCTCCTATTTCACCCATCCCACACATTTACCTCCATATTATCATTTATTTAGTTTAGATTAGATAGATTTAGGCGTTATTTTTATTTTTTACCCATCCCTGTGTTCTTTATCCCTACCCTCCATTGAATCCTCCCCTCCTCCCTTTATATATTCAATCCCTGATTCCCTTCCCCTGTTTTTGGATTTATTTAGAGTAGGATTAGATTGATTTAGGTTTCATTTCAGTTTTGTACCCCTCCCTGTCTTGTTTGTGTTCCCCCCCATCCCTGTGTAATATTGTAGATAGATAGATAGATAGTGTGTAGTAGGGGTGGGAATTTTGGATCTCCCGGTATCCGATACTCCCGGTATTTGGCAGTATCGGGGATATCGGATAGATCCGATAATTCCACGTACCGGTGCTGGCTCCTGTACCGGATTTATTTTACATTGCGGCCATTGAAATCAATGGCCGCAATGTAAAAACAAAAACAAAACCCCACTTTCCCTCCCCTTCCCAGGCTGCACGGGTGGAAGGGGGGGAAACCACCCACCCAACCTGTCCAGCCTGTTTTTTTGTTTTTTTTAAAGTAAACCTACTGCACCCGGGCTCTGGGCTGCCACCGGCTGCCCGGCGGCAGCCAGCAGGGGCTATAGAGGCAGGCAGCCTTGTTCTGCTCTGGGAGCCCAGGCTGTCTGACTGCAGGCACTCTGGTAGGTAACCTAACCCCCCCAACCCGGATCACCTTTTTGACTTGTGTTGTGCTGCCTCTGGGTGGCAGTGGTGGTGGTGGCAGCATGGGCCTGGCTGCAGTGCTGGCTTGAACGCTTCACCAGGCCTTCCGGGGAACTTCCGGGTTTCCTCGCAAGGCCTGGTGAAGCGCTGTCTGGAGCTGAGGCAATGGCTGTCCCTCCTCCCAGAGTTGTGTCATCACCGACACCAAGTTCTGCCCCTCCCATCAGTGCTGGCAGCAGTGTGTCACTCAAGGGGAAAAAATCCTCTGTCTGGACACATTTTAAGCTGGTGCAGGCGGATGATCCTAGGTAGGTGCAGTGCACTGTGTGCAATAAAGTGGTGAAGCGTGGGCAGGTGCTCACCAACCTTGGGACAACTGCCATGGAGAGGCACCTGAAGTCATGTCACAGAGCTCTGCTGCTAAGTGGGCAGGCAGGGGCAATAGCTGCTAGCGGGTTCCCGACTACAGCGGCCATGCTGGCAAGTCACCCACCTAATTCAGCGGGCAAACGTCCTGCACTAACTGCTGCCTCTAGCAGCAGGAGCAGTATTCCTGCTAGGGGGGAAGAAAAACAGCAGGAGCATCACCAGCAGCGTCAGCCCACCATGGAGGAGCTGGGATGGGGCAGCTGCCAAGACCATCGGAACCTGGAGGGCGGCGTGGCTTTCAGGCAAAATCCAGGTGCCTGTTGGGCGAAATGATTGTGCTCAATAGGCAACCCTTCTCCATTGTAGAGGACATGGGCTTCAGGCGGCTGATTGGGTTCTCGGCCCCCCCAGTTTAAGCTGCCGTCCCGCACCACCATCAGTCGGAATGTGGTGCCAGACCTATACAGGACTTCGAAGGAGTGGGTGAGGGAGCAGATGGCAGGGGCTGGGGGTGCCACCATACACTTCACCACAGACCTGTGGTCCAGTAGAAATGTGCAGCATGCATACCTGGTGGTGACGGTGCACTGGTGGCAGGACCTGGCAGAGGCAGCATTTGCCAGTGGTAGGAGGGGTCCCGAAACAGGGTATAGGTGGGCCCTGCTTTAGGCACAAGTAATTGAAAACCCCCACACCTCCAGGAACATCGAGGTAGCCCTGACTACCATGGTGAGGGAGTGGGTCATGCCAGGCTCGCCGTTCACCAAGGGGTGTGTGGTGACGGACAATGTGACCAATATACTGAAGGCAGTCCTTGATGGGGGTTTCACCAGCATCCCTTGCGCTGCACACACCATTCACCTGGTGGTCAGTGATGCTCTGGGCTTGGGGGCTAAGGGGATTGGGGAGGCACCCTAAGCTCTCTGATCAAGCAAGGGAGGAAGCTGGCCGGGTTCTTTTACTGTAGCATGAAGGGCAGCGAGCTCCTCTGGGCCAAGCAGGTTGAGGAAGGCTCCTCAGTGCACCAGCTGGTGCAGAATGTCTCCGCATGGTGTAATTCCACCTTCCTGATGCTCGAGCAGTTTGTTGAGCAGAAAGCCGACCTGCATCAGGTTCAACTGGTGATGGACAGCGGGGCACCTCCAGGGTACGATGGGGAGAAAAGGGAGATCCTGGCTCACAAGCTCTTTGTACTCAGCTCGTTCCTGGCCATGACGGACACCGTGAGCAGTTCCACCACCACCCTTAGCCAGGTGACCCCTCTGGTCCAGAGTCTCCACAGGAGGTTGGATGAGATTCTCGGGGGTGGCATTGTGGTCCTGAGGGCAGGAAACTGGGCACAGAGGCACTTGACCTGGCGTGGCAGCTGAAGGCAGGGCTGAAGGTGTGGTTTGACAAGCTCCTGCGGCGGGAGGAATATGTCCTGGCAACAATGCTGGACCCCAGGGTCAAGGGCAGCATGGTATTCCAGACACAGTTCTATGGCCACTGGAAGGGTGACCTGGTGAAGAAGGTCCAGAGAGCAGAGCAGGCTATCCAGCAAAATGCCCCTGGGGATGGTAGGAGTGGGAGAAGCCACCTCTCTCAGCCAGCTGGGTCTATCCCTGCCCCCAGCCCTAGTGGTAGTAGCACCATCAGCAGAAGCACCCTTATTGCCAGCAGAAGCACAAGCAGCTCGGCCTATGTACAGGCCACTTTGGGGAGCATGGGGTCCTCCACAATAGGGCAAGCAGCATGGCTGAGGGCAGTGGTGGAGGTGGTGCCCAGGCAAAGCTACCAGAGGGAGTACGATGGCGTCTCAGCAGCCATGGAGACCGACCTGGAGGAGGAGCCATGCATCTATCTCAGCAGCGATCCCTTGGCCTACTGTGCCGGCAAGGCCAACATGTGGCAGGGCCTGTCGAGAGTGGCCAAGGGTATACTGTTCTGGCCACCAACGAGTGTCCCCAGCAAGCGGGTGTTCTCTATGGTGGGGGACAGTTGCTCCCTGCACCGCCTGAGACTGGGGACCAAGTTGGTGGAGCAGTTGTTGTTCATCAAGGTGAACCTTCCGCTGCTGGGATTCCCTGAGCTGCCCCTGGACAACGATTGATGGTGCAGTGGCACATGCCATCCAATGCCAGAGCAGTCTTGGGATGGGGCTCCTCCTCCTTAATCTGGGCTACTGCTGCTGTGCTGATGAGGTGCTCTCCCTCCCTCCCAATGCCTGGCACCTGCCATGCCCCCCCCTCATACTAGATGGTCTCGGATGGCTTATCTGACTGACCGCATGATGCAGGGTGGCATTGGGAAACAAACTGCAAGCCTGCCAGCCAGCCTCTGGCTAGACAATCTCAGCCCACCTATCTGATTGGCTCTCTTTCTCTCTCACTGCACATTCTTTGCCAGCCTATCTGAGTGCCCTGCCAATGTCCCAGCCTGCCTTCCCTACTGCCTTTCATGCCATGCTGCCTGTATGCCCGCTCAGGTTGCAGGCCCTGAGGCCTGCCTCTCATGCCACACTGTCTGTCTGCCCGCCCAGGCTGCTGCCAAGCTCAAAGCCTGCTCCAGCCCTCCAGCCTTCCTCTCATGCCATGCTGTCTGTCTGTCCACCCAGGTTGCCACCAAGCTCTAAGTTTGTCCCAGCCTGCCTGCCCGCCCGCCTCTCATGCCACGCTGGCTGTCTGCCCTCCCAGGTTGCTAATCTCAAAACCTGTCTCAACCCGCCTTCCTGCCTCTCATGC
>QEPC01013647.1:44894-64995 GCA_003113815.1 Sphenodon punctatus
CTTGGCTTGGTTACGATGAGAATGACAGCAGGCAGGTCCATGTTGCAAGGATAAGGGTAAACCGATCGTAGGTATAGGAATAGTGGCTCAGCAGGATAAAGAGTCAGACAGAGCAGAGCGAAAGAGGTGAGTTTTAAGGAGAGATTTGAAGGTATGAAGGGAGGGTGCAAGGTGGATGTGGACAGGGAGGGAGTTCCAGTACCTGAAGCAGTCAGTCATGCCAGTCCCATGAACCATCATCAAGATTCTGGGACCATCATTCCAGTGATTGGGGGCTGTCATTCCATTCCACTGAATCGAGAAGCAGTCACTCCAGTCCTAAGATCCATCATCTGGGTGCTGCCACTGCTCGTACCTGACTGACCACTGGCCAGTGGACACCGGTGCCCACCTGCAAGCCTGCCCCCCCCAGCCTACTCCTCCACACCCACCCATGGATGCCTACTGAAGCTGCTTAAAGAGCCCCTCTGCCCAGCACCCACCACCTGCTGCCCAGCTGCCAAAGAGCCTCGCTCTCTTTCTCCCTGGCACACCCACACAGACACAAGCCCTGCCTCTCGTGGGGAGCTGTATTCAAGTTGAGACCCTTCTGCTAGCACATCTTTGGGTTAATACCTACGCTACATGTGGTGCTGCTGGTAGGGATCGACAATCTATGAGATTCTGCCACCTGCCAGAACTTCAGCACAGAGGGATAAAAGATTGGTCAGTTAAAACAAAGCTCGTAACAACAACAAATATAACTTTTATTAACACTTTTTAAACAACAACATTATAAAACCAAAACCAAATATAAAAAGAAAGGAAACTTAAGGGGTCTACTCTTTGGGCCTGTCCCCTATAACTTGGGGGAAAGGCAAAAGGGGTGCATGGGATCTAGGAGTGGGCACCACGTGCTCCGGCATTTGGTACCCATTCTGGAGGGCAAAGTCCATGGCCCCTGCCATGGCCACCTGCCACCTGGAGACCGACTGGTGGTAGAGTTCCAGGTTGGCGATCTCAGTGCAGGCGTACTGGGAATACGCCTGCACCTTCTGTTCCCACACCTCAACTTCCTGGAACTGTTCCACCAGTCGGTTCTCCATCATCAGGGCTTGAAGCCGTCGTCCATCCATAAAGTCCCGGGCTGGCTTCTCCACTTAGGCCTGAAAAGTCCTTGCAGATTCCGACTCCTGGGGGGACTCCTCAGCAGCGCTGAAAGAGGAGGAAGGGCTATCCTGGTGGCAGCGCTTTTGCAGTGCCTTTCTTCCCTTCTCCCGGCAGTGCTCCTCCATGGCAGAGTCCTGCAGCACCACCATCAGCTTATGCATGTTCTCTACGTGGACTATCAGCCCCGATGTGGTCCCCTGTGAGCCATACTTTATTTTTTTGCTGTAGATCTAAAGAACATAAAAAGATAGGAACCTAAGAAGTGCCATACTGTGTCAGACCAATGGTCTGTCAAGCCCTGCCTGCATTCTGTCTCCACAAGTGGGAGGGTGGCCAATCTCTCTCTGCAAGGGACTTCCTAACAGGTCATAGGGTAATCCATTCCCTGTTGTTCCAGTCCCCGTGCCTTACCGTGCAGCTGGTGTATCTGGTGCCTTTCAGCTTGTGATACCACTGTCAGAAAGCTGACCTTGTGCGTCCACTTTCTGGCAGCGGCGACCTCCGCCTTGATGGGGTTCTGGGGCCCCGGGCACCAGCGATGGGGGCGTCATCATCACCCTCTCTGAAACAGGAACACATAAACAATTAACAACACCTAAATAATATCATGCATTTATGATGATGCCTCTAGTCCTCCCTTCTTGGTGTTCTAGGGGATGCTAGGGATGGCAAATGGAAAGACCCTTGCTGGCATGTGAAAATCCTGCCCTTCTTGGGGTGCTAGGGATGGCACTGGAGAGACCCTTGCTGGCACGTGCAAATTCTGCCCTTCTTGGGGTGATAGGGATGGCAATGGGAGACCCTTGCTCGGGATGGCTGGCACATGTTTGGATGGGTGCTTCCTTTGGTTCATGCTTGACTGCTGGAAGAGCCCTCCACACCCTCTCTCTGTGTGGCAGACATCCACTGCCACCCGCTGATGCCCACTGTTTGTGTCTGACTGCCCACCACCCACCCGCATGCCAGTGAGCTCGCTCTAAAGGATAGTAATCTTCTTGTCCTCAAAGTAAAAATAAAGTTTACAAACCTGGCAGCACCTGTGCCCTCTTGCTCCTCTGCTGAGGAGCCGACCTCCACCACCACCACCACCACAGACGGTCCAGCAACCTTTCCCTCCTCCACCTTGTCCATCCTCCAGTTCCTATTAATAACCTCTTCATTCCCCCCCCCAGTCCCACAAAAAGTTAAAAACAGCCAAACAAAACACACCCACAACTCTCACCAACCAGCCAAAACAACACAGCCAAACCAACACACAGTCCAACACAGCCAAAACACACCAAACAAAAGCAAACAGACAGACAGCCACACCACACATGCTCTCTCTCCACACAAGCTCCGCATGTGCTCGAATTTCCGGTTTCTGGTTTCCGACGTGATCACGGGATCATGCAATAGTGCAACTGATACCGATACTGATACCAATTTCTGAATGACCGAACCGAACTCCACCAAACCAAACAACCAAATCCAAACTCGGTCCCCGGACCGAACAACCAAACCCGAACTCGGTTCCCAAACCAAATGACCAAATGACTGAACAACTGAACCACATTCTGTTTGCACATCCCTAGTGTCTTGTGGGTCTTGACGATGGGTGTTTTTACACACACATTTCTCCTGCACATTTGCTGTTACATCCTGAACTTTCTGTGTGTCTAAATCACTCAACCAGATCTTAAACATCTGGCTCTTTGAACCTCTGCATAGAACTTCTCCCAGAACGTTTGTGTGTAAAAAGTTCTCCTGGTAAACTGCTTTGCTTCAGGCAGCTGTGGTCACTTGGTTTCCATGGCAGCCCCTCATGTCTACAGTTGGGGCTACTTTAGGCTGCCTCAGGGCAGTGTTTGTGCAAAGAATGCATCCAGGAAGGGGGGGGGGGGTGTTTGAGAGAGGAAAGAATGTATCTGGAACTTACTTGTGGACTTGTAAACCCAGAAGATTGAAAGACCAGCACTTTAAGGTGTGTGTAAAAATGCCCAATATGAAGATTTTGGAATGCAGCTCTTGGGGTTAGGAACTTTGCCCACCCCTACTATGGATGTATACTCATGAAACTGGTAACAAAATTTGGTCATCTGAAGAGTGTTGGAATAACACTAGCTGACCCCAAAGAGAGCATTACTTGATTCTGTTTCTTGTTTGTTCATTTCCTCTACATTTGCAGCTAAGCATGACAAGTCGGGGAGATTCCTGGATGCATTCATCATACAAACACTGCCCTAAGGCAGCCTAAAGTAGCCACAGCTGTAGATGTGACAGGCTGCCATGGAAACCAAGTGATCACAGCTGCCTGGAGCAAAGCAGTTTATCAGGAGAACTTTTTACACACAAAAGTTCTGGGAGAAGTTCTATGCAGAAGTTCAAAGAGCCAGATGTTTAGGATCTGGGTGAGTGATTTAGACACACAGAAAGTTCAGGATGCAACAGCAAATGTGCAGGAGAAATGTGTGTGTAAAAACACCCTTTATGACCGAGGGATGGAAGGAAGAGGGCCTATAGTCTCCAGGATGTACCAGGCCCCCAAATTTCTGTCAAGGGTCTGCTTGGAGCCAATATAAGGCCATGTTTGGAAGGAAGGAGTATACATTACACTGTTTGCAAGGGGAGGAACAACCCAGGATGAGGTGTGCTATAAAATTAATATCCCAGGGGAACCAGTATTTTTAAGATTAAACATAGTAATTGCATCAAACACTCTGCTGGGTTGCAAGTGTTTGCAAGGGCGAGCTATTTGCCCTCCTTAAAGAAAATAACTTAACCAAATAGGCAAGTTGTCGGATTAACTCATTGATCTCTTCAGTTTGCTAACATATTTCTTGACTGCATAATGTGAAGAATGTTCCCTGCCCTGGATCGTGGGCTGGAAATTTAGAAACAAACACTGTGCCTAAAGAGATCAATTGGGGTTTTGTTTTGTATAGCCTGCCTGTTTACATCTTGGTGATTTTACACAACACTTTAGGAAATAATTGTATAATCTCAGACAAATCAAAGTGCCTGCAGGGTTTTCATTCTCAGAAAAAATTATAGAATTCTCATGTATTATATTACAGCTCAATGTGAAAATGGTCCAAGGCCCAATTCCTCACAGCTAACCATTTCCAAGGAAGGGAAAAGAAGAAAAAAGCGAGACATTCCCTTTCCGTGGACAGGACTGGTAGCCATCAGCAGGACTATCTGTTTTACATTTAGATTAAATAGTTTTCTGTTTTCCAGAGCACTACCCTTGTGATTAGAGGAGATGGAATTTACATCAGTTTGGTGTGTGTTGTGATCCCATTTCCTCCTATTGCCTGTCTCTCTCTCCAGATATGAAAAGCGTAGCTTCCAGCTGAGGCAAGCTTAGCACACTTTTTATTGGCTCTGACAGAGGGAAGCCTCTTTTTTTGGCTCACTGAAGAGTTCTGAGCTGCTGCTTTTGTTCTGTGAGGATCTAGTCTAACACCGTTTTTAAAAGGGCACGGCTGGAGATGGGTCCACATACATCACGTGGGGTACCAATGCACATCCAATGAGTGGGGGGTTAAATTGACTGGGATGTGTGTGCGCTGGATGTGCGCCCCTACCCATGTACCACCCACTCATGCCCCCGCAAGCATAAGTATGAGTGGATGGTGCATGGGTCATGGGAGTGCACACCCACCCACTCTGCCTTCACATGGATGCTTGGGTGGGTGAGGGAAGGGTGGACCTCTATGGCCCTTTTTACATGAACGGAGTGGGTGGGGGATGGGTGTTTTGTCACAGTGGGTGGAGGTGGGGTGTGTGTCCCTTTACACAGATACATACCCACCTCCACCCACAGAGCCTCCTCCAGTTTTCCGGAGGGCTCTGTGAGTGGAGGTGGGTGGGTGATGGGTTGAGGTGGGTATTGCGTGGGAGCGTGCATGCACCCCCACCCATCCCGCTCTGTGTTCACACAGATGAACACCAAGTGGACACCCCACCCACCACCGGCCGTTTACATGGACAGCTCCCCACCCCACACACCCACCCAAACACCGAGCAGGGGGGAGGAGGGCATCCGTGTAAGAATGGCCCATGGGTGCATCCCATTTTAAAATGGCCTAAGTCTCAGTTTCAGTTCAGTTCAGTGCTACTGTGTTGCCACGAGCAGCTACATGACAAATGTTGCCAAATAATGAATAAAAAAGACCCACTCCCCAAGTGTTATTTTTGGTGTCCACCAAGGATGTAGTCACATATGGTGTTTGGAGCTTGAGATCCTGTGCAATGAGATCCAAACAGTTATTAAGGTTGGGGAAAATTCTGAAAGTGAGCTCCCCACTGTGGGAATGAGGATTTGTGGAGTCTCTGAAATGGGGTGGGAGGTTGGGACAAACTGCCCTTTTGCTTTCCGCTCCCCTGCATTATCCATGTTCTGTGGCCATTTATCATTTTTGTCTGTTCATAATAGGATGTCAGACCTTGTATATTTTTTTCTCCCAGAGTTAGGTGCAGTTTTTCTTTGTAGTAAAATGTGGTACCCATGCAGCAAGACTTACCTCTGGATCAAGGAGTCTAGTACTCACTCAGCTCTAATACCTGGCTACCCTATTTTTCCTGAGCAGAACTCTATTACTTTTGACCTAAGGTTTACCAATACATAGTTTACCAAAGACTATGGGCGTCTTCAGACATAACAAAATTTGGGTGTCAAAACACTTAAGCACATGTTTGGCCATTGTGTGTAAGCAGCACCATAACAATCCCAGCACCAATTTGGTCACCAACTGAAGATGCGATGTTAACACTGCTGCATCAAGAGGACAATTTGCATGTTCCAGCTGAGCACGTGTCTAATGATATCGTGTGGCATGTTAGCAGGTACAACACAGGCAATGAGGCAGCAGCGCTTGCATACTGAGATCAGGTGGCGAGCAAAACACCAATTTTCAAGATGGGCTCGTGTTTCTAAGCAGCACCACATGGTGAACACAGGGCCAAACTGATGTTCATATCAAGGTCAAAACACACATTCAGACACCCATTGTCATTATCTCTAAAGACACATCCATAGGCCCTTTTTACACAGACACTCTAACACTGATAAAATTGGTGTTACATTTTATTATACATGTTACAGGGCACCCACAGGGCAATTCTGCAGCCCTGCAGCATGAGCCCTTTTCACACGAGATGCCTCCACCCAGTTTCACTGGGCTGAGATGGATGGAGGCATCTGTGTGAACACTGCAAGCAGTGGGTGGGGTGCATTTCGCTGGATACATATGGGTGGAGGTGTCTGTGTGAACACCGCGGGCGGTGGGTGCTCCTGCGCAACACTCATCTCCACCCACCACTGATCCACGGAGCAACTGAAACTGGGTGGAGGCATCTCATGTGGAAAGGGCCCATTAGGGACGGTGCTGGCGGGGGTGGTGAATGCGTCCCTTCGGCAGGGGAGGTTGTCGCCTTGCTTAAAAGAGGCTGTGGTGCGCCCCCTGCTGAAGAAACCATCGTTGGACGTAGACGCCCTCGCCAGCTACCGACCTGTCTCTAACCTTCCCTTTTTAGGGAAGGTTATTGAGCGGGCAGTGGCGCTCCAGCTCCAGGGTCATCTAGATAATATCGGGCTCCTTGACCCGTTTCAATCTGGGTTCCGCCCCGGCTATGGCACCGAGACGGCGTTGGTGGCCTTGGTGGACGACCTCCGCCGGGAGATGGATGCGGGATGTTCGACATTTCTCATCCTGCTCGATCTCTCGGCCGCTTTTGACACCGTGGACCATGGGCTGCTGTTGAGACGACTGCGTGACCGGGGGGGTCTGGACGGGACTGTTCTTGAATGGTTCCGTTCATTCCTCTCGGGGAGGAGCCAACGGGTGGTGTTGGGGGAAGAAACATCGAGCCCCCGCGCCTTACCGTGTGGCGTTCCGCAGGGATCGATCTTGTCTCCATTATTATTTAACATCTATATGCAGCCCTTGGGGGAGGTCGTGAGAGGGTTCGGGGTGCGATGTCACCAGTATGCTGATGATACTCAGCTGTACCTCTCGTTTTCTACCGACCCAGACCCTGCTGTCTCGGTGCTATCCCAATGTTTGGAGGCCGTGGCGGATTGGATGCGGCGGAGCAGACTGAAGCTCAACCCAGATAAGACGGAGGTGATGGTGGTGGGGAGGGCGAAGGGGGTGGTGGCCCCCCTGATTGGGGGGGTTTGCCCCCCTGTAGCTCAGCAGGTCCGGAGTCTGGGGGTCATATTGGACGCAGACCTGCGGCTGGAGCGGCAGGTGGAGGCAGTCGCTAAGGCTGCCTTCCGCCAGCTTTATCTGGTACGTAGGCTGCGTCCGTATGTCTCTGGCCCGGACCTGGCCTCCCTCATCCATGCCTTCGTCACCTCGCGGCTCGACTACTGTAACGCGCTCTACGTGGGGCTTCCCTTGTTCCTGGCCCGGAGGCTGCAGCTGGTGCAGAATGCGGCGGCCCGTCTTCTTACGGGGACGGGTCGCCGGGAGCACATTACACCGGTGCTCCGAGCGCTGCACTGGCTGCCGATAGTGTGCCGGGCCAGGTTCAAGGTCCTAGTAATGATCTATAAAGCCCTATACGGCCTTGGCCCCTCTTACCTTAGGGACCGCCTCGCCCTTCGCGCCCCGGAACGACTCCTGCGGTCTGCCGGGGGTGCCCTCCTGGAGGTCCCCCGTGTTAAGCGGGGGGCCACAATGGAGCGGGCATTCTCGGTGGTAGGGCCGCGGCTGTGGAACTCCCTTCCGGAGGAAGCTCGCCTGGCCCCAAGCCTTTTGACTTTTCGGCGGAACTGTAAGACCTGGCTGTTTGCCCAGGCCTTTGGGAGGGAGGGGGGGGGTGATTTTTAATCCCCCACCTGTTGATTTATTTTTGTATACCACCAGCTTTATTATATGTTTTATGGTTGTATTTTAAATGTTTTAAAAATGTTTTTATTGTTGTAAACCGCCCCGAGCTGCTGTGCAGGATGGGGCGGTATATAAATCCAATAAATGAAATGAAATGAAAATGAAAATGTTGCAGGGCTGCACTGTTGCCCTGTGGATGCCCCGCAACACTTATAATAAAATATAACACTCATTTAATCAGTGTTAGAATGTCTGTGTAAAAAGGGCCATAGGAATGAACATCTAAATTTGTCCTTGCCATCATTGTGAACTTCCCAACTTAATTCATTTTTTGATTTGTTTCAATATTTCAGTTACTTTGGTATTTTTTGGTCAGCGTTTCAGTCATTTGTGCTTTGGTACTTCATTCACTTCAACAATACTACTAAGCACTGAACACCAAAGTGAAGAACATTCCAAATAGCTAAATACTGGAGTAACTGAAAAACCAAATCTAAAATATCAACAGGACAGTCCTCCACCATTAAAAGCAACGGGAGCTTTGTTATTGACCCAAATAGGTGGAGGATTTCACCCCAAAATACGAAAGTAACCAAAATATGGAACATGAAAATACCAAAACCAATATTTGGAACCACAAACAAATCAGGAAGTAAATACTGTGCTTTTCATTCTCCTCATTAAAACAGATATATTCAGTATTTGCTCCAAATATGATGAATTCAAAATTCACATGAATAACACTCCTTCTGTATGCCCGCATAAACACTTTGTACAGCTGATGATCAGCCTCCAGGTGGCTCCTCAAGCATCTCCTCTCCAATCTAGGCCCCAGCCTCTTTATGTCTGCCGGGTCACTGTTTAAATCACAGTGGTCTATGGATTGTTGAGACAACTAGGTTCTGGTGAGGAGTCAGGGAATCAAGGACCCCCTCTAAACAGCTGAAAAATAGCCCAGGTGTCGGTCGTGATTCAGAAATGCTTTTTTCAGCCTGGCAATTTGTGTAAGTTATGCTCTTATTTATCCCAGGCTGACCTTGCCACAGTATCCCATGCCCTGGTGACTATAAGGCTTGAGTTATGTAGCTTCCTGTTCTACAGGCTGCCAGCAATGCTTATCCGTCGCTTGCAGCTTGTTCAGAGTGTAATAGTGCAGCTGCTTACTGGTTTGGGCAGCCGTGATCATAGTATGCCTGCCCTGAATTCTCTGCATTGGCTGCCTGTGGAGCGACAGATTGAGTGTAAGATTGCACAGCTGGCTTTTAGGGCTTTTAGGGCCCTTAACGGTTTAGGCCCTGACTATATTTGATATCTAGAGCATTTTCTCACAAGACACTCTCCAACCACTACCCACCCACCTACTATACATGTTGCAGGGTGGCAGTGTTGCTCTATGGATGCCCTGTAACATGTATAGGGAGTGGGTAGTGGGTGGAGAGTGTCTTGTATGAAAATGCCCTTCTGGAACCTTACACTGATGCGTATCTGCGCTCAGGAACCACCTGCTGTTTGAAAGGTCTGCTAACGTGTCTGAAGTTGGCAGGCAATTGGGCTTTTGCTGTGGCAGGACCCTCAGTGTGTGTGGAACACGGTCCCTCCAGATCTTTGTCTTAGTTCTTCCCTCATTACCTTTAAAAAACACCTGAAAACATATTTATTCTCTAGATGCTTTAAGGATTCACTGATGGTTTCTTCAATGTACTTTGTCCTTCCTTTTTCCTGCCCCATTAAAAAAATTCTAATAACTGTTTTAAATTGTTTTTAAATTGTTTTGTTTTTAAATGGTTTTACATTGTCTATATAATTTTTTTAAAACTTTTTGTGAAGTGCTCTGAGTACCATGCAAGGATAATGATGGGGTGCATGAAAAGTCCTGTCCCCCAATTTTTCACTACTGCATACAAGAGAAGTTATTGGAAGAGCAACAGAAAATGCTCAAAGAACTGGGACAAATATTTTCTGAGCAGTATGTAAGCCTTGTTTTACAATAGACTTCTTAATTCTTTCCTTGTTTTGAAAAGCTGAATATATATTCTCTTTGAGATCATTGCAACCTTTTCCATTCCAGCTCTCATGCCTTTCCCCCAAAGTGATATTGCTAAAATAATCTCTTTTCCTATCTTTAAATCACATCACACAATTTTCCATGGTTTCTTGTTTCAAATTTCTTCTTCTCTTCCAGGCTCTAAAAATATCCTGTCTTGGCTTATATACAAGCTCATCTCCTTCTCTCCTCTTCCTATGCTTCACACACACCTGTTTTCTTAATGCTCTTTTTGTAGCCTTTTCCTAGTTATGAATCTGTACCTTTTAAATTCAACTCCAATGAGGAAAAGTTGTGAGTGGGACTATAAGAAAGGTATATCTTTTCAACCATTTCTTAGCCAATCAGGACTCCTGGGACAGGGCTGACCTTAAACATGGTTCTCCCCATGTGTGGATGATGAGCTGTAATGGCTAAACATTTCTTGAGCAGAATATCCTATGTAAAACCCTGCCAGATTAAATTAAATAAACCCAACCCCCTTTAAAATTTAGAAATAAGTAATCCAATTTACACAAGTAGCTAGATAATATGCAATCCATACAATTGTTGTTTCCTCTTAACTTTATAGATTATTATTATTATTATTATTATTATTATTATTATTATTATTCTAAGCATTTATATAGTGACAGCAATGTACCTGGTGCTTACAGAAAATAAGATAGACACGGTCCCTGCTTGAGAGATTATTTTTCACAGGATGCATTTGCACTAGGGCTGAAATTAAAATTTTGAAAAATCTCATGAGAAATTTTCATGAGATCAAACACTGATATCTTGCCAAAATATCAGTCCCAGTGCAAGATCGTGTAAGATTTCTTGCAAAATTATGTTTTAAAAAGAAATGTATTGGGGCATCCTGGGGTGTCCTGGGATGCCCTGGGACACTGATTGACTTACCTCACTCCCAGGTTGCCGGCGTCCAGTTCGGAGGCTGCTTTTTGCTCCCTTCCGCCGTGCTGCATTCTGTGAAGAGCTGGACTTGCTCTCTGCATTCCAGCCGTGCTGTATTCTGCAGAGCTGAGGTGGGATCCAACAGTAAATTATCTAAGTGGGGAGGGGAGCAGGGAAGCTTCTTCCCAGCTGTGTGTAACACTCTAATTGGCCCCTGTTTCCATGGAGACTGATCAGAGGTGCACTGTGTACTGCCTTGATATTAGTCCCCCTGTAAACAGGAACTGATTGCACACAGCTTGGAAGAGGCTTCCCTGCTCCCCTCCCCAATCAGATAATTTACCTTTGGAACCCAGCTCAGCTCTGCAGAGTGCAGCATTTCTAAGGAGGCAGAGAGCTAGCTCAGCTCTCTGTAGAATGTAGCATGGAGACAGGGAGCAGCGAGCAGCCACCAGACTGGAGGTCAGCAAGCAACCCCACAGTAAGTACTTTTAAAAAAAATAAATCTCATTTTTCAACGAGAACTCGGTCCATTTCTCAGTTTGTTCTTGTTTCCCAGAATGAACTGAGAAATGTGATTATCATTAAAGAAAGGAGAAAATACCAATAATGATTTATACCTTTAAACATCACTATGGGCATTTTTACATGGACGCCACCCACCCACCAACATCCATAAACACCAATTGGATGGGTGGGAGAGTGTCTGTGTGAATATCAATGGGTGTGTGTGTGCGGTCCTGCGGCCCACCCACCAACACCCATCAACACCCACAGAGCAGCCAGGAAGGAGCCGGCATGCTCCGTGGGTGGAGGTGGGTGGAGATTGATGTCAACACCCACCCATCTGTGTAAACAGAAACACACATACACACACACACACACACACACACACACACACACACACATGGGACGGGTCCGCCAAAACCAGTGACACATGGATAGAGATGCTCCACAGGAGCCCGCAAGCAGACACACCCACTGGGAGAGATGCCGAACGCCCGCCCGGGAGCCCTTAAAGGAGAAACCCCTGAGGACATGGGAGTGCCGGCTCCCAACATGTCAGGCAGAAAAGCACATGACAAAATGAAGGGAGCCAACGCCATGACATGTGTAGGAAGGGACAGGGTAAGCAGAGGGACCCTGGGATGCCCAGGGGAGGAGGCCCCTGGACAATGGCACTGGGGGGGGCAGGACGGCAATTGACAGCAATTGACACAGGGAATAGGGCGCAATGCTGCTCCGGCACCACCTGCATCCACACCCCAAACCACGACCACGGGGCACAGGGAGGAGAGTGCATTGGAGAGTGAGGTAAGAGTGAGGGTACCCAGGGTACCCACCCACCCAAGGGATGGGGGGAGGGTGCTGACAAGCCCCGAGCACATGTCAGTGAAACTCCAGGTGGGCAGCTGACAGCCACCCCGTTCCCCCCGACAGGAAAGCATCTAGACCCTGGCACACAGCACCAATGGGGAGACATCCAAGGAAGGCCTCAGTGTCAGTCAGGTAAAAGAGCAGAACCCCCTGGGGAAGTGGGGGCTAAGGGACACCCCACAGAAGCAACAGGGGTGCAGCAGGGCAACAGCTCACCCCCATGCCTTCCCCCAACAGGAGACCACCTGATCCACTGCCACAATAGCCACCGGGTGGGCCCCAAGCTGCCAAGCTGGACGTCCCCCCACATGAAGAACCCAAAAGGGGAACCCTGGTCCAGGCAGGAGACCCTGGACTTCATATGTGTGTGGGGGCCAAAAAGGTCCAGTACAACCTGGTGCGCAACTACAAGACCAAACATGTCTATGAAGCCATCACCCAGGAGATGCAGCAATTGGGGTATAATTTGTTTATTTATTTTTTATAATAGGGATGTCATCCAGTGCATGCAGCAGGCAAAGGACTTGAGGTCCAGATATCAACATATCAAGGACAACAATCTCAAGTCCAGTCGTGCCATGAGCACAATGGAGTTCCATGACCAGCTGGATCAGTTCCTCTGCATGGACGGGGACATTGTGGCCTCCCACATCCATGGCACATCCTTTGCCGGAGCAGAAAGAGGGCAAAAACAACACACACCCTGCTCAAGCCTCCAGAGCAGGGGGAGCCCTCAACCCCTGGTGAGGCCAGCCAGTATGCGGAAGGTGACAGACTCATCCTACTGGTGGAAGAGGTGTCCCTGGAAACAGAAACAGGACACATCACCCTCTGCGTGTGCCCCTGAAACCCACAAGGTCAGAAGGGGGCTCATGGGGAGCGGACCAACTCCAGGGATGCCCCCCAGGATGTGGAGGAATATGATCCAGGTAAGTGAATGACCACAGGGAAGGGGGAGGGGAAACCAACAACAGGCAGGGCCACAGCTGGGAAGCATAGTCCAACTGACAGATCACATTTGCTCACACAGCTCAAGGAGACCTGGAGGTGCACGAGAAGGAGGAGGTGGTGGTCCTGGAGGAGAATGTGCAGGAACCAGAGGGCATCCAGGGGCCCAGAAACTAGGAGACCGATGATAGGTACACACAGACATGGGCACAGTGGCGGGAGGCGGTGGGGTGATGCTAGGTGGCCAGGGGAAGAGCATCGCTACCGGTCCCATCCCCATCTAAGGGAAGCAAGGGATGGGCTAGGGTACAGCAAGGAGGGGGGCTGGGAACACCACAGGACAATGGCTGGAGACAGCATAGGGAATGGGGGGAACACGACCATGGAGGAGGGACAGGGGGACATGGCCGTGACAGGGATGGGAGACAAATGCACACAGAGATCAGGGGATCAGGGATGGGGCCATTGCCACATGCCAAAGCAGATGTCGGAGCAAAGGGGGAGAATGCCAACAGAGCTAAGACAAGAGAGGGAGAAACCAGGGGGTGGGGGGTATGCCAGAGCAGCCCCGGGAGCCAGAACAGATGAACGGGGGGCAGGTCCCCATCCCCAAGCTAAACACAGGTACCCTTGCTGTTCACAGAAGAGCAGCCCATTCCATTCAGGAGTGCCACCGCCGGGAGTGCAGAGAGGAACCAGGAGATGCAGGCCTGCAACCAGCAGAAGAGAGAGGACCTAAGGAGGGAACTGCTAGTGAAGACCAGGTGCCTGGAAGACACTCAGAGATGGGAGAGATCTCTAAATAGGGAGGTAAAGCTAGAGGAGAGGGAAAGGGACTGGGAACAAACATCAGCTATGCTTACCCGGTCCTGCACAGAGCACCTGTGGGACAGGTGCCAAAATGCCTCCCTCCTCCATGAGCAGCACCTAGACAGGCAGGAGATGGAGAGAGCCCTAACCCTAACCCAGTCTAGACCACAAGGGCCCCCTCCCCCCCCAAGTACCCACTATAACACCAAGGGGGCATATGTGTCCCCATACCCGGAAGGCACAGCCAAGGGCATGGATCAAGGGTCCAGGACTGCCGGCCACAGGAAGGGATGGAGGCGAGGGATGCAACTCCACCCTGAAGGGACCCAGAAACTGGCATGGAGGGGATGGAGAGGTGTATGGTAACAGGGATGTCGGGTGACAGCGTGAGACATCACGCCATCACCAGCCCATCACCACCAACAGGTGGTGGAAATGGCGAGGGACGATCAAGGGACTCAGGGCTAAGACCACCCTGCACATGACAGCCATCCATCTGCTCCAGGACAGGTCAGGTGCACAACAGGGTGCCATACCACACATTCACTGTGTGGTTGGAATAGTGTGCGAGAGCACACATACACCACCATGGCCAATTGGGCTCCATTACAGGGGATATCTCACAAGAGGTTCAATGAGTTTTTCAGTACACAAGGTAGTAGGGTGCAACAACGGGCAGCCCTGCCATGGCATGGGGGATTCGGACCCATGCCGACACCACACCGGCCAACGGACCATGGGGAGATCACCATGTCAACAGTCAAACAAGACAGATGTAGGAACAGAGGTAGACAGCACTATGTATTGGTGCACAGTTTACAGTGATATGGGACTGTTGGAAGGGGGCCGCCTATAGGCCACGGTTTGTCCCTGGCAATTTGGGCTACTATGCGCCTGCATAGAGCGTCACAGTTCTCCGAAATCCGCCTGAAGGCCCCACCCTGAACATGCTGGTACAGGGGCACAGGGCTCGGTCTCTGTACAGAAGGGGGATAATCCAAGGCAGCCCCACTAGTCTCACAGATGTTATGGAGTAGACAGGCCACCAGGATGAGGATGGGGGTGTGCTGCAGGTTGAACCAGCTTCGGTTAAGCAGGAGACGCCACCTCATCTTGAGCAGGCTGAAGATCCTCTCCACCATGCACCTTGCGGAGGCCAGGCGCTCATTGAAGAGCACCCGATCGAGGGTGTGGGCAACAGGATAGGACCTCATCAACCATGGGGTCAGAGGGTAGGCAGGATCCCCTATAACAACCAGAGCCATGGATATACCCTCGATCATCCTGAACATGTTCCGGGCTATCTCCCCATCGAACATCCTGGCATAGAAGGGGGAGGAACACAGAATCTGAGAATAGTGACTCCTCCCCGTGCGGCCTGTGTACACATCGATGAACAGACATCGGTGGTCAATGACTGCCTGCAGGTTCATTGAGAATGTTTGCTTCCTGTTCAGGTAATTGGGGGGCGAAAGATTGGGATGTGAGTGCTATCGATAGCACCGATGCAATGAGGGAAGCCCATCGCCTCAAAGCCCCGGATCACCACCTCTGGGTCCCGGAGCTGGATGACCCACTCCAGGAGCAGTTCGACTATGAGGTCGCAGTCATCGTGGTGTGCCCTGTTCACTGTCGCTTCCTGAACACCGAACTGTTCACCCATGACCCGGAAGGAATCAGGGGGTTGCTAGGATCCACACTGCCATCACCACCTGCATCCCTGGGGGTAAGGGAAAGCGCATGTTGGTAATGTTCCTGCAGAGGTGGGGGTCAAGGATCTCACCAAGCCAGGTCGGCAGGGAGTGGGTCATCCAGAAGTGATCGGTCCACTCCTCATCAGTCCAGGTCGCCAGCATGTTCTCCCACTAGTCATTGCTCCAGAACCACATCCAAGCTATCCATCACATGGATAGGGTTATCCAACAGTCATACACATTGAGGGGCAACCTGGAGAGGACGAGGTGGATGTAGTGCGATGCTGTCATCCCCGCCATCGCTTGGCACCTAGAATTGATCCTCCGCACCCATTGCACTATTGCCATGCGGTGCAGGTTGGCTGTTCTCTGGCGGCGTGGACCATGGGTATACCAGCAGGGAGCTAGGTGCAGAAGGTTGTCCAATTGCTTGAACACCTATGCCAGGAGACCAAAACATGCAGCCAGGATGGCAATCACAGCAGCTCACACATGCGGGGTGCCCACAATGGGCATTGTGCTTCCACCAATGTGATCACTCCCTGTGAACCCAGCTACACACCCAGTGACTGCCCATCGGTCCCCAACCCAACAACCCACCCTGTGCTGAACCAGCTAGTTGCCCTGTGTTGTCACGCCTCACACACACCCTCTCACCCACAGGCACCACTCCACGCACTCAACACTGTTCCCTCACATGTCACGCCCTAGCAGTCGATCTGGCTTCCTTATGTAGATAGGTGAAGGGTCACTGGTCCTCAGTAGCTGGTGCAGCACTCTGGGTGCAGCATGCACACTTGTCCAGGGTCTCCATGATGCTACCCGTGTGTACTGGGCACCAGCTGTATATGAGGTCAACCCATCTGCCTTCAGTGGGCACCTGTAACGGTTCTGTCAGATCACCTAGCCCATGCACCCCTACCGGGCCCTCCTGCTTGCTGTCCGAGGCCCTGCACCATATAGTGGGCATGTGGTATGCAGCATGGGTCCCCCATGCTCCGGGACAGCTGTTGTTGGGAAAGCAGCCATTCCTCTGTGCTGTGTACAGCTACGGCAGTCCCTTGATGGTTTGCCATCCCTTCTTCCCCCAGGGCCTGTGCTGCCTCCCTGCCTCTTATCGAGCGAGAATGGGTCCACCCTGTGTGTGGGATTGAGGTTCCCAGACCCAGACCCACTGAGCCTGGCTGCTATCAGTTGGCCAAGGTCACCCTCCTGGTAGCTGGCAGCTCTGTCCCCATTCAAGCTCAGATACTGCATCTCACCATCCAGTTTGGTTGCTCCCCAAGTGACAGCCCTTGTGCAGGCCATCTCCAGCTGTGGAATGGGCCATGTTTTTGATCCTTGGGCCAGGGAGGAGTGGCCGGTGTGTGCCACCATGTTGCTGGGAACCCTGTGGCAGAGCAGTGATGTCCAATTGTTTGTGAGAGACCCCCATTCCATGGGTGATGGCTTCAATCTCCTGTCCCATTACATGTGGCTGTTGGGGCACCCCTTTGGGGATCTGGAGTGCCAGAGGCATGCCAGGGAGCTTGGATTCACATCCCTATGCCAACATGACCATGGGCCTCCACCCACTATTGTGCTGCCATGGGAACCCCGGGAGCTTGCTGCTGTTCGCCAGGTAGCCAGTCATCAAGAGTTCAGTCTGGCCATCCAGGCTGGTGGACTGTATGTAGCGAGCTGCTACGCCTGTGTCCTCCTGCATGCCCATGGCTTTGCATACCCTCATTATGCTTGTCAGGACCACCTTGGGGACCCTGGCTTGCTTCCGCCTGATGTCGGTGGGCCCTTCCTGACCGGGCAGCCCACAGTGCTGGAGCGGGTTGCCCTGAATGCTGTGCTGACCCGTTCAGATGTCAAAGAAGCTGTTGCCACGGGACACCCCCTCCTGCCCCTCTTCATGGTGGATGTCCATATGTGTGCCCGTGGATACCGCTGGGGTCTCTTTTCCTAGGATGGTTTTGTCCAGGGGCCCATGTTCTCCAAGCACCCAGGAGCACCGTGATCCTGCCATTGCTGCAACCGCCATCATGGATCCCCCTCCCTGTCATGGACTGGCACTATAGCTCCCCCTTGACCATGCTGCTGGCTTCCATTCACCTGCATGACCCATCAACCACCCCATCTGTTTACTGAGGTGTGGTCTGTGGGTCTACCTACTGACACTTTCCTGCCAGGTCGGCCTGTCAACCCCTTGGACCCTGTGACTTGGTAGTACCACTCCTTCCGTGCACCCTGGGGTGCTCTCCCCCTGTCCCTGGCATCTTCTCTTCCTGGCCGGTGTAGCATCTTACAGGTCCCTGTGCCAATAAACATTGGCCTTTTTTAGCTGCCTTTGTTCTCCTTCTGTGTCTGTGGGTCCGTTCCACCAGCTACTGTAGGTGCTCATGGGTGTGGTTTGTGAGGGTTGAGCCTTGGGGAATCAAAGTGTTGTTAGGGCGGGATGGTTGCTCTAAAAGGGGCACCTTGCCATCAGCATGCTGGGTGTGCTGCTTTTATGGCTATCCATGCCTGAACGGGAGGGGGTTAACTTAGAGCTCTGGTGAGCGGTGCCCGTGCACCTTATGGGCTCTTGCAGCTCGTGGTTCATATTAACTGGGTTTTATAGTAATGCAGGACCTTACCTTTCACCCCCTTCAACTGGCCTGGGGGTTAGGGTCCACAGATGGTGGGACCATGGGGGTCGTAGATGGGCACTGTGATGTTCTGTTGGGGTGGCCCATACACCCCTGCGCATACATATTGGGGGTGGTTCCTAGCTCTTCTGGCTGGGATGTTACATGGTATGGGCTCTTGGCTCTCAAGTGTGTGCTCCCTCCACAGTCTGTAACTTCGCGCCCTGTTGTTACTCTCCCTAGCTGTGTTCCCCTGGCTCTGTGAATCCCATGGCATGTTTCAAGACTTTGTTGTCTCCCACAGCAGCCTTGCACATGGCCAGCCATGCATTGTGGCTGTGTGGTTGTGCATGGCTCTGGGTGCCCTATAACATCGCCCTCCATGTCACCTGCCACTGTGATCTGTCTCAGGCTGTCTCCGACCTACCCCCTCTTGGGAGGTTTTGCTTCCTGCATGGAGCATGGTCCTTCCTTCTCTGTGTGCGCTACTGTCCATTCCTATTGGCCTTGGTCTGGTTCTGACCCCGTGGTGTGCTGTGTCTATCACCCCTATCAGCCCCCCATTCCTACTCTTGCAGCTATGGAGGGGTGTTGTAACTGCAGAGCTCCTGACTGTGAGTCTGGGTGAACTTCTGGGTGCAATCCGCCTCCCTGTGTGCTCCCTTGGGCTCCGCCACTGGGGGCTGGGAGGGCCGAGTGGGAACAATTGGGCTGTTTTGAGATTTCAGGTGGTGACCAAGGTGCTCCCCCCTGTTGTGGCTATCTCCCTTTCCCCATCTCCCACTTCCTTCCCTTTTAGCTGCTGTGATTGTGTTCCTGAAGGTGCTGCAGCTGGGGGAGGTGGCTGGTCAGCTCCAGTGGGTGGCTGCTGAGCTTCATGCTGGGGCCAGGGTCAACCAGAAGATCCATGAGTTACCCCTGTGTGTGTCTGTTCCCCCCGCCCATATGTGTGAGCTGCCCTAGTGGTGCACTGACCCACTACACCACCTTGTAGCCACTCAGTGTTGGTGTTTGTTATCTGATGTGAGCTTGTTGCTCTAGTTGGTTTATAATTAAAGATTGGTTTGCTTGGTCCCCCCTGGTGTCTGTGTTCTCCTTCCCTCTGTTGTACCCCTCTATGTGGGCCGTGTCTGATTGGAGTGGAGTGGTTCTCTGGCAGGGCATGGGTCCTTTGTAGGGCTGATGTGGCAGCAGCTGTTACCACTCCGTGATTCCATTCCTAAACCTCGGCATCCCACGTTGCGCCTCGCAGAATTCCGCGCGGTACTCCGCGATTCTGCGTTTCTTTCGCTACAAGAATTCGCAGATGCGGAATGTATGTGTTTCACCGATTTCTTCATCGTTACCGTTGCCGTATACAATCAGCGGTCTTTTCCCGCATTCCGCTAATTTAATATATGAGACACAGGCATGAGCGCTTATCGCAGTTCCACGAAGGGAGTATGAGTCATACTGTATGACTATTTTGTGCTGCCGTTGCAGCGCCGCTGTGCTGTGAGTGACGCTGCGCGCGCTGTCACACTGTCGCTGACTGCTGTCTGTGTGTGTCTTTTGTTCTGCAGTAACCACTCGTTCTTCTCAATACCTACATGCATGTACAACATGTTCTTGTTGGGAGTTGAAGGAACGGTGTTTTTATTATTTTTCCAAAAAAAATTTATGTAAAGATCTGCAAAGAAAAGTTTTTTGTCCAAACGTCATGTTTTTAGTTGTGACCTGTGTAACTTTAAAATCACCACTTAAGCT
>QEPC01013647.1:66488-76609 GCA_003113815.1 Sphenodon punctatus
GGAGGCAGTCGCTAAGGCTGCCTTCCGCCAGCTTTATCTGGTACGTAGGCTGCGTCCGTATGTCTCTGGCCCGGACCTGGCCTCCCTCATCCATGCCTTTGTCACCTCGAGGCTCGACTACTGCAACGCGCTCTACGTGGGGCTTTCTTTGTTCTTGGCTCGGAGGCTGCAGCTGGTGCAGAATGCGGCGGCTCGTCTTCTTACGGTGACGGGCCGCCGGGAGCACATTACACCGGTGCTCCGAGCTCTGCACTGGCTGCCGATAGTGTGCCGGGCCAAGTTCAAGGTCCTGGTGCTGGTTTATAAAGCTCTATACGGTCTCGGCCCCTCATACCTTAGGGACCGCCTCGCCCTTCGCGCCCCAGAGTGGCTCCTGCGGTCTGTCGGGGGTGCCTTCCTGGAGGTCCCCCATGTTAAGCGGGGGGCCACGATGGAGAGGGCATTCTCGGTGGTGGGACTGCGGCTGTGGAACTCCCTTCCGGAGGAAGATCGCCTGGCCCCTAGCCTTTTAACATTTTGGTGACACTGTAAGACCTGGCTGTTTACCAGGGAGGGAGGGTGGGTAGGGAGATTTTAGTCCCCCACCCATTTGTTTTATTTGTTTTATGGTTTTTGTCTAGCCCTGTTATATTTATATTTAATATTTAATATTTAATAGTTAAAGTATTTATGATTGTTTTAGATTGATTTTATTGTATTTTATTGTTTTATGATGGAAGCCACCCCGAGCTGCGTAGCAGGAGGGGCGGGTAAAAATTTATAAAATAAATTTAAAAATAAATAAATATAGGCGAAAACCAACACCTTGAATTTATTTATTTATTTCCTCGATTTATATCCCGCCCCTCCTGAAAACAGCTCAGGGCAGCTGGAATTGGGCCTGGAAAACCACCTGCAGCCAGTGCAGAGAGCGGAGCACTGGTGTAATATGCTCCCAGCAGCCCAGTCCAACCAAAAGATGGGCAGCTGCATTCTGCACCAGCTGCAGTTTCTGAGCCGTCACCATGAGTAGCTCCACATAGAAAGTGTTACAATAGTCCAATCTGGAGCTGATGAAAGCATGGTTGATGGTGGCCAGGTCAGAGCCTGAGACAAACGGACAAAGCCATCACATCAGATGTAATTGGCAAAAGGTACTCCTCGCCACAGCCTCCACCTGGGCATACAGGCAGAGCTGCGCATCAAGGAGCACTTCCAGACTCCGTACCTGGGGTACCAATGGAGGGCAGACCCCACCAATAACGGGGGTCACCATCTCCATCGCCTTACCCACCAACATCACCTCCGTCTTTTCGGGATTCAGCCTCAGTCGGTTAGTCCTCATCCAGTCCCCACCCCACCCCCAGCTGTCAAACACCAAGTAAGCACCGAGACTGCAGGGCCTGGGTCTGTTGAAAAAGATAGATACAGTTGGGTGTCATCAGCATATTGATGACACCGCACGCTGAACCTCTTGGTCACATCACTGAGTATCAGTGGGTCCTCTTAGGATTCTCCCCTTGGTACCCTGTCATCGGGGTCATACCCCCTCCACTGTTTGCATGTGTTCCTGTGTTCCCACCCCCCTGATGTCCCTGCTGTGGTGTGAGGCTCATCTTGAGCCCGGTGCATCCCTGCCCCGTGCTTGTTGGGCTGCTGCTGTGTTACAGCCGGCTTGTATTTTTTGGGAAGCACCTGTCCACTCTGTGCCCTCCAATCCTGGCTCTGACTTGCACTTTGACACCTGCCACCGTAACCTCAGCTGTCCTATTCCTTGCATGTTGTTCTGTGGTTTGGGGGGTTTTGTGGGTGGTGGTCCATGCCAGGGTGTGTGTGTTGGTGTGGTCCTCACTGGTTTCAGGGCTCACCTGTTCTTCCCAGTGACTGTGATCGCTCCTGATGCCCCCTCCCCCAGTTGGGGTCCCCCTTTCTCCCTCATCCTGCTGGGTTTCCCTGTGTACTTGTGTGTACTCTGGTGTGCTGTGTGGTCTGGGTTGTAAGGGGTCCATTGTTCCCGGATGTCTGGCCTGTGTCTCGGGGCTTGACAGACGCTGCTTCTTTGTATCTCTTGACATTCCAGATCCCTCCTTCCCCTCCCACTTGGAGTCTGGCAGTGTAGGGGCGGTGCTGTATGCCGTTGTTTTGTTTGGTCTCACTCGGCCATGTTATAACATCACTGTGCTGGGTGTGGTTTTCCCTCTGTTTGGTGTACGGGAAGTCCATGTAAACATTATCAGTGTTTGCTCGGTGTGGCCCTGTGTGTGTGTATTCCTGATGGGTGTGTGCCGGCCCCTCCCCTTCTTTCCCACCCCACATGGTAGTGTCTGTGTAAACGTCTTCCTGCTCAGCGCCAATGGGTTCGATGGGTGTGATCACCCACCCACCTCCACCCGCCTCCACCCAATGGGCCTATGTGGCGTCCATGTAAAAAAGGTCTATGTGAGATGAAGCATTAACCAACAGTACTGAGGGAAAAGAGCATGGATCTAAGCTTTCCCTAAGCAAGGACACCTAAACCCTTGATTAAGAGTACCCAATAGGTTGTGTGAATAGATTGGTTTGAGATTCGAATGTAGCCCTAGTTTAGGTGTCCCCAGTGGGTTGATTTCTGTGTGACATGAAGAGGACACCCTGCCACTTGGGGGGCATCTGAATGACTACCAGTGCTGCTAGAGAGCCTCTCTCTCTCTCTCTCTCTCTCTCTCTCTCTCTCTTGCACCCCCACAGAGAAACATGCCCTGCTGCTGCTTTTGCCCCCACTCCTACCAAGGTGCCACCTGCCCAAGTGCCTTCTCCTCCGATGCCACCCGCCACTGCCCGCTGCCAGTCTCTCTCTTCTCTCTCTTGCTCTCTCTCTCTCTCAGCCCCTCACAGAAACATGCCCTGATGCTGCTACTGCCACCCCTGCTCCTGCCAAGCTGCCACCTGACCGACTGCCTGCTCCTCTGATGCCACCTGCTGCTGCCCGGTGCCAGAGAATCTCTCTCTCTTTCTCTCTGGCACTCCCTCACAGAAACATGCCCTGCTGCTGCAGCCACCACAGCTCCTGCCAAGCTGCCACCTGCCCAACTTCCTGGTACTCCAATGCCACCTGCCGCCACCTGCTGCCAGAGAGTCTCTCTCTCTCTCTCTCTCTCTGGCACCCCCACACAGAAACATGTCCAGCCCCTGACAGCTCTACTTGAAGTGCTGTCTGCAAACAGATATAAGCTACCATTCCAGTCCCAAGAACCATCATCAGGGTTCTGGAGCTGTCAGTCATAGGGAACTGTCATTCCACTGCATCCAGAAGCAGCCATTCCAGTCCCAAGAACTATCATTGAGGTTCTGGGGCTGTCATTCCAGACACGGGGGTCTGTTGTCCCACTGCATCAAGAATCAGACATTCCAGTCCCAAGAACCATAATCAGGATTCTGGGGCCATTGCTCCAGTCGCAGGGAGACTGTCATTTCACTGCATCCAGAAGCAGCCATTCCAGTCTCAGGAACCATCATCAACTTCTCAAGCTCCTCTAGAATAGAAGGCACCCGCTGCTGGCTGCTGTCAGAGAGCACCTCTCACTCTCTCTGGCACCCCCTTGCAGAAACATGCCCTACTGCTGCTGCCATGCTACTCCTGCAAAGCTGCCACTTGCCTGCCTAGTGCCCACTCCTCTGATGCCTCCTGCCACTGCCTGCTACCAGACAGCCTCTCTCTCTCTCTAGCACCCCCGCCCCCCCCACACACAGTTCCATCTAACTCTTTCTAGGACTGTGAGACAATTCCACGCGGGAATGGTAGTGTGGTAGACGTGGTGAGAATGATCAGAACCATCATGAAGAACCTTGTTTTGTTATGATATGGCATGGGCCTAACAGAGATGCTAATTTCCTTGCTACAATGTAACCAAAGCAGAAGTGCTTCTTCTGACACAAATGTGCCAGAACAGACATTGAATTTCATTGTAACTCATTCTTTGTTGAAATGTAACCAAAAGAATATTGTACACATCTGTAACTATTGAAAGGATGCTATGAGTTTCCTATATGCTTTATTTGCTTGTTATATGCTTCATAGTAATTTTTAGTTTAAGAACTCATATGTATATTATGAGAAAAACAGACTGGTAGGAGGAGAGAGAAATATGCTGACAGGGATATATTCTTGCCATCTAGAAGGAGAGGCCTAGTAGTAAGAACTGTCCGTTCCCAGAACAAGGTTGCAGATAAGAACCAAGCAATGCAATAAGGGAAAATGGCTTGATCAGACAGAGAGACACCTCAGAGAAGGGGTGTGGAGGAACTATGGCCTAAGGTCATGTCTTCCGGAAGGAGGACAGGCAGGACCTAATCTGGTCATGCCAAACCCCAAACAACAGTGACAAACAGGGAAGGACCCCCAAACCTGAATAGCAAAGGGGAGGAACTTTCTTGACGTGGAACTGTTAGACCCGTGCTCTGGATAACTCATAAGGGAAACAGCATCAAAGGCCAGTCCCTAGACAGAGATGTTGCCTTTCATGGTGCTTGTCTGTTAGCCCTTATCAGGGCACCGGCTAGCTTGATGATTGGCCCTCTCTGGGACTTCTCCCTAGGAAGTCCTACAACGTGCTTACAGCTAGGCTCTCTCTCTCTCTCTCTCTCGACTTCTTGGGCCCCCTGACTGCCTCTCCTCTCAAGACCAGACCTGAGACCTCTGACACGTAAGAACTCATATGTATGTATTTATGTGTGTGTGCTCGCTGCTAGAGTAGGTGCAGGCAAATACCACATGCAAGTGTGTTGTAGGTGCTATATTACTGCTTTATTTTCAGTTCTTCTATATTGATATTATATTAATAAACTTGTGTCTATCTGAAGGACTTTGCAATGTGTTTCATAGTGTCTTTGCCCAGATCCTGAGATTGGAGCTGCCTGCCAGGGGTCTAAGTCCTGTCCCTTGTAGGACTGATAGAGAACAATTCCAATTTTTAACAGTTTACAAGGTAGCAACTTGCTGCTCATGCCCAGCTGCCCACCATGGCATGACTGATGGCCTCGACCTCCTCTCTAGGATAAAAATCACCCTCCCCTTTAGAATGACAGTTCCTTCCTATCCTCTCTAGGACTATGAGACAATTCCATGCGGGGATGGAAGTGTGGGTGACTTGGCAAGAATGATCAGAGCCAGTGCGAAGAACCTTGTTTATGAGGGAGCAACCTGCTGCTCATACCCATTTACTAGGAAGAATATAACCTTTCTTATGAGGCAGCAACCTGCTGCTCATGAGAGTGAGAGGCTCCCCGCTGCTAGAATGAGAGAGACACGCTCCTGCCCATGCCACCACCTGCAGTACATGACCAGAGAGAGAGAGAGGCAGACAGACAGACAGAGAGGCTCCCAAGTCCCCGCTGCTAGAACAAGAGAGAGGAGGGGCGAGAGAGAGTTGCATCCTGCTCAAGCTGCCACCTGCCAGAACAAAAGAGAGAGCTTATTTGTGCTCATGCTCAATGTCCATGTCCAGCAGCAAACCCATCAGAATGAGATGGAAATAATACACAACATACTTATGTGCCTGCCTGTGTTCCTCCCTGCACCTACTACCACCTATCGCAATGATTTAATCAAGTGTGCCCAATCACACACTCATTCTAGTGACATCATTCAGCTTCCACAGACTGTCATTCCACTGCATCCAGAAGCAGCCACTTCAGTCCCAGGAACCATCATCAGGGTTCTGGCACCATCATTTCGCTCACAGGGAGCTGTCATTCCACTGCATCCAGAAGCAGTTACTCCAGTCTCAAGAACCATCGTTAAAGTACTAGGGAAAAATTTAACTCCCATGGGCTGCTCTCTCTCTCTCTCTCTCTCTCTCTCTCTCTCTCACACACACACACACACACACACACACACAAGCCCTGCCCCTCCTGGTGAGTGGAATATGCTACCAGTGCTGCTGCTGTTAGTTATGGATATGACAAACTGTATATATAATGAGCTTCTGCTGCCTGCTAGAAGCAGCACAGAGGGGTAAAAGATTGAACAGGTCAAAATCGACTGGTAACAAATATAACTTTGTTAACATTTTTAAACACATTTTAACTATGAACAAAATAAACATTTGCATTATAACAAGGCATAGAAAAATAACAAAGGCTTCTTTGGGCCTGTCCCTGGGAACATGGGGAAAAGGTAACAACAGTGCGTGGGCTGAGGTCTAGGAATGTGATTGACCTTTGCCCCATGTCACCTCACAATGTCCAGGGCCCCCAACATGAACTCCTTCCATGCCACCAGGGATGGGCACAATGCCCCAACCGCATCCTTTTCAGTATGTATGTACTCTGCTTAAGTCTGGGCCTGCTGCTCCCTGATCTGGAGCTCCCAGAATCATTCCACCAGCCTGTCCTCCACATCCCTCATGTGGGCCTTGAAGCCCTTAATATATATTTTTGGATGGACTCCACAGTGACCCCTAAAATGTCCTTACTTTGGGGGTGTCCTCTTCCCGTGGATCTGGTGAATCGTCCAAGGAGCTGGAGGGGGAAGGACTGGGATGGTGCCTCTTCTGACATGATTCCTTCCCTTCCTCTACCAGATATTCCTCCTTGCTCCTGCTGCTCCTGCCAGCATGAGATGCATTCCTCCTCACCTCGATGAGGTGGACTGTCTTGATGTGGGCAGTCAGCCCTGATGTGGTCCCCTACATCCCCCTCTTAATCTTTTTGTCACAGATCTAAAGAACATAAAAAGATAGGAACATAAGAAGTGCCATACTACCAATGGTCTATCAAGTCCTGCCTGCAGTCTGTCTTCACAACTGGGTGGCTGACCAAACTCTCCCTCTGCGGGGGACTTCCTAACAAGTGATAGGGCAATCCATCCCCTGTTGTTCCAGTTCCTGTGCCTTACCTTGCATTGTCTGAATCTGCCTTTGGGGTTATAGAAATACTTCCATACTGTGGACCTTGTTGGCCTAGTTTGGCCCTGTGACGTCCGCCTCGATGGGCTTTCGGCACCAGCAGCGTCATCATCACCGTCTCTGAAACAGGAACACATAAACACCTACATGATATCATGAATTCATGGTGATGCCTCTAGTCCTTCCCAGACCAATACCCATTTCCCCACACCAAGTAGGTGGATGGTGCTGCTGCCTACTCTCCTCTTTCCCTTTCTCCCACATACACCACCACCACCACCTGGGGTGCTGTAGTGTCTGCAAGTGAGACTCTGGCTGCTACTGCTGCTGAAAGAGCCCCCTCCCCCCCGGTAGACCATGAAATAAGACATGTGTAAATCCTATCCTTTCGGGCGGGGGGGGGGGGCGCTGCTGTTTGCAAGTTGAGAACCCTGTCATGTCTTTGGGTGCTGCTGCTTGTGCCTGACTGCCCGCCGGCACCCCCTTGCCAGCCTGTCCGCCCACCAGTCTGCTCCTTCTCTGCTACCTGTTGATGTCCACTGCTGCTGCTGCTGCTGCTGCTGCGCTGCTGCTGAAAGAATCCCCCTCTCTCTCTGGCAGTCCACATGCAAATCCTGCTCTTCCACTGCCACCCGCTGATGCCCGGCCTGCTGCTCATGCCTGACTGCCCACCCACCCGCACACCAGCAAGCTCGCTCTAAAGGATAGTAATTTTCTTCTCCTCAAAGTTATATGGAACAATAATTAAATAAAAACAAATTTTACAAACCTGGCAGTGGCACGTCCTCTGCCCTGAGGAGCCCATCTCCACCACCTCATGTGAAGGACCAGTCTGGGCCTCCATGATTTGTTCATCCTCCACCTCCACCTTGACCTTCCTCCTCAGGTTCTTCTTCCTACCTATGCTGCTTCCTTCACCTTCCATCCTCAGATTCCTCACACAGACACACACAACCCACCCACACAGAGCTAGATACAACAGAGTAGACACACCGAAGTTCACAACCAAGCAGCCACACACAGACACCACACAGCCAATCGAACTACCGTTTCCGGTTTTTGGTCTCACGAGATCATGATACCAAATATCAATATCAATAACGAGAACATTACCAAAAACAAAATCTTCATTTGAAATCAGTACCTATATCAATAACGACAATAACAAAAATGACATTGTCGTTATAGCAATAATTATAAAAGGACGCATTTTAATAATGACAATGATAACGATAACGAAAAACAACATGGGGCCCTGGTTCACATCCCTATTGTGCATGCACAATAGTGCAAATATTGTCAAAATAGCATAGCAGAAATACCCAAATGACCAAAATCACCAATCTGAAAAAATGAAAAACCAAAATGGAATAACCAAGAATATAAGAAGTGCCATACTTGGTCAGACCTAGGGTCTATCGAGCCCAGCATACTGTCTTCGACAGTGGCCAGCTACAGTAGCTCAAGAGAAGTACATGTACAAGTCATGGAGGTGTGACCCATCTCTTGTTAACCACACTCCCAACTACCAGTAACCAGGGGTTTAAGCCCCAGCTAGTAAGTATTTATGGCTCTATATTCAAGGAATTTATCTTGTTTCTTTTTATTTATTTATTTATTTATTTCATTACATTTGTTAGCCCCCCCTTCATGCCCACGACATCTCAGGGTGGCATACAATACTATAAACCCAATATAACAATAAAAAAACAACAATAAATCAACCCCCAGCAATTTAAAAACATCACTAAAAACCAAGCTGCTGGCTTTCACAGCTTCCTCTGGCCACAAGTTCCATAGCTGTATTGTCCACTGAGTGAAAAAGTACATCCTTTTGTTTGTTTTAAATCTAAGGATTTATCTAGTTTCTTTTTGAGCTGCTGGTTTTCACAGCCTCCTCTGGCAACGAGTTCCACAGCTGTATTATCCACTGAGTGAATCCTTTTGTTTGTTTTAAATCTGCTGCCATTTAACTTCTGAGAGTGTTCCCTTGTTCTCTTGTTGTGAGAAAGGGCAAACAACAGTTCCCTATTTACTTTCTCCATGCCACTCATGATTTTACAAACTTCTATCATATACCCCTTTAATTGTCTTTCCTCCAAGCTAAACAACCCAAATCTGTTCTGCCTCTCCTCATATGGAAGTCAATCCATCCCTTCTATAATCCTTGTTGCCCTTCTCTGGACTTTTACCAGTTCTATTATGCTTTATTGAGATGGGGAGACAAGAACTGCACACAGTATTGAAGGTGGGGTTGTACCAAAGATTTATACAGCAGCATTATATTTCCCTTTTATTTCCTATTCTTTTCACATTAATGCCTAGCATTTGGTTTGCCGCACACTGAGCCAATGTCTTCAATGAACTAAACATGATGACTCAAACCAGGGGTGGTGCGCCCCCAAGGAAGTCAGGGGCAATGCCCCTCTGGCCCCAGGAATCAGCCCGAGTGTCCCCAACCGGCCGACAGGAAAAAAAAAAAAAGTTGTGCCGCGGGTTCATGTGTGGAGCCAGGTCAAAGAACCTTGTTTGAAGTAGCAACCTTCCAAAGGTTGCTACTTCAAACAAGGTTCTTCAACCTGGCTCAGAACATGTCACTGGTTTGTGTGCGTGCGTGCACACAAACCAGTGACTCACACACCACCACCACCCCTGAAGGCTTCCTAAGGAAGCCTTCAGGGTCAAAAGGGAGGCCTTCTCCCTTTATGCGGAATGGGCGGCTAGAAACACCGTCCATTCTGCAGGAAGGGACCCTGCAATGAAATAGTGCCGGCAGGGGGAACTATTTCATTGTGGGGGCTGGGCAGGGGGAAAGTCCATACCTGGGCACGAAACACAGGCACTCAGGTATTGTGGGGGGGAGGCTGGGAGCTGCTGAATGCGCAGCTCCAACCCTCCCCCCCTCCCTCCCTGAGTCCCTTCTGAGTCCCTCACTGTCAAGTCAAACTTTGACTCGACTGGGAGGGAAGCCAGTGGGGGAGGGAGGGAGGCGGACTTGGGAGCCAGCTGTGGCAGCGCCCAGGCCCGGGCCTCAAGAAGAGAGCACAGAAGCAGCAAGAGGCACACGGGGGAGGGGGGAGTGAGGGAGGACATGCTGGAGGGAGTGGGGGCACACAGGTGGAGTGGGGGTGGGTTAGAGTAGGGGAGCTGGGAGCCAGGACTCCTGGGTTCTTGGGGAGGGAAGTGGGAGCTAGTGAGTTAGAGCAGGGGGTGCTGGGAGCAAGGGCTCCTGGGTTCTCGGGGAGGGGAGTGGGGGCT
>QEPC01013647.1:76923-91507 GCA_003113815.1 Sphenodon punctatus
GGGAGCCAGGACTCCTGGATTCCCTGGGAGAGTACTGGGGGACCAGTGGGTTAGAGCAGGGGCCCAGGGGCTAGGAGCCAGGACTCCTGGGTTCACTGGGAGGGGAGTGGGGACTAGTGGGTTAGAGCAGGGGAGGTGCTGGGAGCCAAGACTCCTGGGTTCTCTTGGTGGGGAATGGGGGGCTAGTGGGTTAGAGCAGGGGGATGGGTGGGTGGCAGCCAGGACTCCTGGGTTCTCTAGTGGGAGGGGAGGGGGGCTAGTGGGTTAGAGTGGAGGGAGTGCTGGGAGCCAGGACTCCTGGGTTCTCTGGGGGGGCTAGTGGGTTACAGCAGGGGGGCTGGGAGCCAGGGTTCCTGGGTTCTCTGGGGAGGGAGTGGGGGTTAGTGGGTTAGTGCAGGGGGGGACTGTATGTGGTAAAATTGAGGTTTGGAAATCCTGAGATGTCACTGCAAGTCATGCAATTTCAATTGTGTTCAACATGCTGTAAATGGGATGTGTATGGTAAAATTGAGGTTTGGAAATCCTGAGATGTCACTGCAAGTCATGCGATTTCAGTTGTATTCAAAATGCTGTAAATGGGATGTGCGTGGTAAAATTGGACTCAGGCTGTGTTACTGGGGTGCTTTACAAGGATGGGTCCCTGTGTTTTGGGTTTATAAATTATTTATTTTAAGCTTGATGTGCATGTGTTTTCTTCCATCCAGTGTTAACCTGGGAACTCCTTGCTGCTGGGTTATGCAATGCCACTGGCCTACAATCCCCCTGGCTCTGTCTACCATCCCCCTGGCTCTGCCTACCGTGCCCCTGACTCCACCCCTAGGCTAAGCTCTGCCCCTAGGCCCACCGTCCTTACTGCCCCAGCGCCCCTCCAACATCAAAACCCACCAGCTGCCCCTGACTGAAATGCTCTTTTTATATGGGCATTATCCAGACATGAACACCCAGAAATCTGGGTGTTCATGTGTGGGTGCCACTCATGTAAATCCCATGGCGAGTGGGGATGAGTGGGTGTGCATGTGTGTGCACCCTTGCACACCCATCTACACCGACCTCCACCCATCCCCCCCATACAGAGCAACTGGCAAAAATGGTGATTGCTCCATGTGTGTTGATGGGTGGAGGTGGGTGTAGATGGGTGTGCACCCATCTACACCCTGCCCCCACCCACAGCACATGGACCATGGCTCAAACCGACCCACCCACCCCCGCACCGCAGCCCATGTAAAAAGGGCCAAAGATCCTTCTCCTGAGTAGTTACACCAAGATCAGAACCTAGCATTATGTATGTAAAGTGGGGATCTTCTGGCGTGCCATCATTGGGGCTGCCCTGGAGCAGGCACAGCTTGCTCTGCTTCCACCTCTGGCAGAGGAGCTTTAAAATAGACTGGCCAATTGTTTTAAATTGTTTTATACTTTTTATATTGTTTTATATTATGTAAAGTGCTCTAAGAGCCATGTAAGGTGGGGGGCTATATAAATATTATATTATATTTTAATTAATTATTTATTATTAATTATTATTATTTATTATTTATTTATCTCCTGGGACGCCCTATGCAAATTGAGTCCCCTGATTCCTAGTAGGCTGTAGGGTCAGGTGGGAGTTTTTCCTTGCATTAGAACACTGAAGTCTGTGTAGTGGAGGACCAAGAGGGTCAAAAGGCATTTTTACATGGGAGAGCTTTCTCCCAGCAGCTTTAAAATGCAGCTCAGGAAACCCCTGCAGGGTGGGAATCAGAGGCTCATTGCTGGACTTGAAGTCACCCAGGTACTGTTGAAAACAACAGCACCAGGCGCCCAGCTTGAGAGAGAGATCATCCTCCACCCCCTGAAGGTATCTACCTGGAACAATAATGAAAACCAACAAGCCACTAAAGAAGGGGTAGCATCCTTTCTCAACACCATTCCCAAGTGTATCCACTGACTCAGCACACGGCAAGGCATTGGAAATGCAGCTCATGTGAAACAAAGTTTTATCTTGATTGTTCTTTGGCAAAGTGCAGCCAGTTAAAATGAATATGAATTTCCCTCTATTCAGAAATTTGCACAGACACAAAAAGACCACAAGCATTTGAGATTCAGGCGATGCCACAGATAGATCTCTCTCTATGCTGAGATGAATGCTCACAGAAATGAAATGCACAAGGTCAATGAATTAGAACATTTGATACATCTGCTGAGTGACAGGCTAGAGAGAGAACCTTTCCAGGTTTTCTCCACTCACTACCATTTCAGTCCTTCTGAAGTGTAAATATACAGAACGAAAACATTTTAATTTTTAAAGGAAAAAACAACAATTAAACTCAGCAATATATGGGAATCAGGATCCCCAGACAAGTATATAATGTGTTTAATTTAATGTGTAAATATTGAGCTTGATTCTGCTACTCATCTAAGGACAGGACTGCTATTGAAATTAATGGATGTTCAACATACTTGAGCAACTACCGTACAAGGAGGGCCCAGTGTTAGTTACTTTAAACATCAAGTAATGCAAAGGGTCACTTGACAGCACCTGGAGTTCAGCCATTTTAGATCACCTAAACAGTTGATATAAAGCTGTACAAAGTTATGATTCAATTTGAACTCAGTCCTCAAGCAGACAAAAATATCATTGAATTCATTGGGTGTTTGCCTGTATAAAGACTGGGTAAAAAGGAAAGAGGAGTTCGTGCCCAGACTTGGGCCAGTCCAAATCTGCATGTTCTCTGCATTATGAGCTGGTGCCTTTAAGGTACAACTTGGCTCTGAATAAGAAACTTTAGGATTTAGTCCAAGGAAATTAAGTACAAAACATAATGTCAAACTTCTTGTGCCTTCATCTCCTCCCATCTAGGTTGAGTAGTTTTCAGGGTTACTGTTTATGCTTCTTCATTTCATAACGTTAGTTAAACAGGGCTTTTTAGGAATTGAATTAAGGGAGAGGGATATTTATTTGCATTTATCAGTTGCTGTTAGCCTATTTTGAACTCCTCTGTTTTGGAGAAATGAAGTGTTAAAATACATCTTTTCAGGACATCTTCAGTATAAGCATTTTTACAAACATTCCAACTTCATTTAAGCCATTTTTACAAGGCCCCGCTTGGTGGGAGGGGGGTCCATGGGTGCGCCGGGATGTGCGTGGTGGGTGGGCAGGGCATGCATACAGGTGCACACACTTACCTCCCACTCATCAACATGCATGGAGCAACCTCGGACCTTGATGAATTTATCTTTTTTTGAGCTCATTAATGTTGTTGGACACAGTGACATTGATCTCAGTGAGTCAAGGATCAGATCACTTATTCATAAAACATGAAAACTATGAAGAGCTTCCATGCAAGCTTTCTCCATCTGTCCTTTCCATGTGTTTTAGTCCACTCTGTGGAATCACAATCCCATTTGGTCTCCAGTCTTTGTGGGTGCTACAGGTACTCTACAGACAAATAAGGCGATGACTTATTATTATTATTATTATTATTATTAACAAACATTTATATAGCGCCAGCAGTGTACCTGGCACGTTACAAAGTAATAAAATAGACACGGTCCCTGCCCCTAGGGCTTACAATCTGAGAGACAGGAGCTGGGGGAGAGACTTAGGAAGGGGAACAGAGGGAGAGACAAGGGGTCTAACATTCATGAAGATGCGAGGTCTCAAGTGCACGTACTTGGCTTGGTTACGATGAGAATGACAGCAGGCAGGTCCATGTTGCAAGGATAAGGGTAAACCGATCGTAGGTATAGGAATAGTGGCTCAGCAGGATAAAGAGTCAGACAGAGCAGAGCGAAAGAGGTGAGTTTTAAGGAGAGATTTGAAGGTATGAAGGGAGGGGGCAAGGCGGATGTGGACAGGGAGGGAGTTCCAGGCATGGGGGGCAGCAAGTGAGAAGGGACGAAGGCGCTTAGGGGAGCAGGGAAGGCGTGGAAGGGTGAGAGAAGGCACAGAGGAGGAGCGAAGTGCACGGAATGGAGTATGGAGGGCGATAAGTGCAGAGAGGTAGGGGGGAGCAAGGTTGTGAAGAGCTTTATAGGTGAAGACTAGGAGCGTGTGCAGAATTCGTTCAGACTTCTGTGATGTGGAAAAGAACTAGGTCAGGGGTGGGGAATAGTTTCCTTCCCACATGCCACTTTGAAGGTTATTTCAAGCTCTTTGTGCTGGGTAGGAATTGGGGTGGAGGTGTTTAGCAGATTTACTCAAGATGCGGGGAGAAAGAGGAGAGTCCAGAATCTCTACCATGGCTCCAGCCCCCATCCTTGAGTGTATGCTTTAATTTCTGCTTCTGACACCATAGTTTGCTTTTTCACTGCTTGAGAGTAGGCTGGATCCATGAGCCAGGTCCAGGAATTGGAAAGGAGAATAAATAAAATGAATAGTCGTGGGTCAGATTTGACCTATAGGCCAGAAATTTCCCACTGCTGCTGAACTAGATTAAGGGTGTTTCCATATATTCTCCATGTCCATAGCAAGAAGAATGGCATGGAGAATCTCATTGATGGAATTCTGCAATTAATTGCAGATTAATTAATTCACATGTCCTTAGAAGATGTATGGGAGCACCCACTACTCCCATACAGGAGTGGGAGGCTTTCATTTGTATTTTCAGTTTTGTGTTTTTAAGGGGTTTTGGGGGAGGGATGAGGCATGTGTTTTATGAGGGTGTGGGGCAAGGAGATTGGGTTAGGGAGGGAAGGGCTAACCCCCTCGGTGAGAGGACGGGGGATGGCCCTTGGGGAAGGTGGGTGAGGCCTCCCTGTGAAAGGGGGGGCAGTGCCCGAATGATAGGGAGGGGGGACTCCCTGTGAGAGATGGAGTCCCAAGAGAATGAGGGTATGGGGGTAGGAGGGGGAGAGCTTGCGTCCCGGTGAGATGGGGGAGGCATTGCCCAAATGACAGGGAGGGGGAACTCCCTGTGAGAGAGGGCGCCCCAGGGAGAGGAGGGGGGGATGGGGTGGGAGTGGGGAGAGATACTTTGGGGAAATAATATGGGGGGATGAGAGGGGAATCTCCCTCGCAGCCTGGGCAGGACAGCCAGGGGAGGGCCGGGGGGACAGCTGGGGGGGTGGGCATGGCTATTGGGGTCGTGACAGGCCAGGGGAGATACGGTCTTAGGTGGAGGGGAGAAGGAGTGGTGAGGTGGGATAGGTGCCTAGTGCACATCCTGATTACTCCTCCACCAGCAGGTGAGCAGGTGCAACTTGGTCAGGGGGGCCGCGGCCTGGTTTTGGTGTTGCTAAATGTGAGGTCAGTGGCAAGTAAGGCAACAACGATCCAGGAGGTAATAATCTTGGACTATGACACCGATCTCACGTGCATTACGTAAACCTTATTGGACAATGAATTGGGGCCTATCCTGTCTGATCTTGTTCCGGCCGGGTATTCCATATAGCACCAGTCATGGTCGGAGGGACAGGTGGTGGTGGTGTAGCTGTGATTTTTAAAGAGGGGTGGTCTCTGAGGAGGTATCCAGTGTGATCCCTGGTAGGCACTGAATGTCTCCATCTTGTGTTTGATTTGGTGGGGGACAGTTTGAGAGCGTTGCTGGTATACTCAGTGTGCACCTACCAGTACAGCGACCTCCCTGCATGCTCTGGTGAAGGCTGTGTCGGAGGGGGTGTTGCGGTCCCCAAAGACGATAGTCTTGGGGGACTTCAACATTCATGCCGATGCAGTTCTTGGGGAAGTTGAGCATAAGTTCATGGCCACCATGGCAACCATGGCCCTGTCCCAGAGGGTCATTGGCCCGACACATCTTGGAGGACATACCTTGGACCTCATGTTTTGCACTGGCCTTGAGGTGGGTGCTCTGTTAATGGGGGAGATATCATCAGTGCCCTTGTCATGGATGGATCATTACCTTCTTCAGTGCAGACCTCCCTTCTAACACATGTCTGCCCCAGAAAGAGTGTGGAACCTATTAGAATGGTCTGCCCCCAGAGGCTGTTGGACCCAGTGCAGTTTCTAGGCGCTCTGGGAGAAGTACCCTCTGACCTCGATGACCATCTCATCGATGACCTCATCAAACTATGGAACACCTTGCTGACAGAGGCTATCGATCAAACGACTCCCAGGCGTCAGTTGCCCAGGTGGAGACTCCACAGACCTCCTTGGTTCTCCGAGGAGCTGCGGATGCTGAAGCAAGAGGGGCAACAGTTGGAGAGATGGTGGCATTGTTCTCATGCTGAAGCCAACAGATTGTGACATAGAGCTAGTTTATGAGCCTATGCAGACAGCAAAGAGGGAGTTCTTTGCTGCCCTCATAGCGTCCGCAAAATCCCATCCGGTGGAGCTGTTCTGGGTTGTGTGGGGACTGGTCAGTCCAGTCTCTCTCAAACCTGGGGTTGAGTCATCATCTGCCCGCTGTGACTTTTTGCGGATTACTTTGCGGAGAAAATCACTCATATTCACCAAGTCCTTGATGCCGCACTTAATACAGTGGAGGATGTAGAGGTTGTAGAAACCCTGGCTTGTACGATTTTGTGGGATCACTTTCAGTCAGTGACACCTGCTGATGTGGTGGATGTGCTTGGGGAGGTTCAAGCCACTTCTTGTGAATTAGATCCATTCCCGCCCAGGCTGGTTAAGAGCTGCTGGGAGACAATGGGGCTGTTGCTGGCCAGGGTGGTCAACGCCTCCCTGCGGGAGGGCAGAGTGCTGGGCTGCCTCAAGGAGGTGGTGGTGCAGCCTCTGCTCAAGAAACCATCACTTGACGCTGACTCCCCTGCCAGCTATCAGTCTGTCTCTAACCTTCCCTTTTTAGGGAAGGTTATTGAATGGGTAGTGGCTCAGCAGCTCCAGGGGCATCTTGACTGAATCGGTTATCTTGATCCTTCCCAATCTGGATTTCATCTGGGTCAGGGCACTGAGACAGCATTTGTGGCTTTGGTAGATGATCTCTGCCGCAAAAAGGACTGGGGTAGCTCGACCCTACTGGTCCTGTTATATCTCTCAGTTGCATTTGATACCATTGACCATGAGATGTTGGTGATGCACCTGCGGGACAGTGCGGGGTGGGTGGGATCATTCTCAAATGGTTCTGCTCATTCCTGACCTGGAGAACTCAGCGGGTGGGACTCGGTGACTGTTTTTCATCATACCGAGACCTCTTGTGTGGGGTTCTGCAGGGTTCTGTCTTGTCCCCTCTCCTGTTCAATGTGTATATGCAGCCGCTCAGTGAGGTGATATGGGGTGTTTGGGGTGAGGTGTCATCAGTATGCGGATGACACCCAACTGTACCTCTCATTTTCAAACAACCCAGGCCCAGCTGTCTCGGTGCTTACCCGGTGTTTGGCAGTTGTGGGGGACTGCATGAGGGCTAATCGACTGCGACTGAATCCTGACAAGATGGAGGTGATGTCAGTGGGTAAGTTGGTGGATGTGACAGCTCCCTCTGTCATGTATTTTCTATAATAAGCATATGTTTTTAGCCATCTGTATCCAATGTATTAACAATGTATTGACTGTGTTTCAATGTATTGGTAATCAGCAGACTTTGTGTGGTGGAGATTTTAATGAATTCCTTTTGAGTTAGCTCAGACTAGGCTTTGGACAGATTCACTATTTCTGTGAACTTTTGACCATATACTAGGAGAGAGATTCTAGCTTGTGGAATAACTGAAGGGCCTCTTGATTTACGGCATGGTATGACCATCTCCAGAGTGAGTTTTAAGTTTTGTTTTTCCTAGCAGGCACAGCTGCTTCAACTAATTGGTTAAGAAACCTTGAAGCTGTGGTCAGTTCTCTCTGTAATCTATCAATTAATTTTGAGGGAAACATGAAGCTTTTTGTTCAGGCCTTCTCTGTAGCCTGATATTAATTTTGAAGGAAACCAGCTGGAATTCTATGTGTTTCCATGGTAACTGACGTCATCAGTGTCAGTATCTCAAACTGGTAGAGTTTGCTTTAAGAGACACACACACTCTTTGCTGGGGCAGATTGAAATCCTAAACTGACTTTGGGATATCTTTCTCCTTCATGGCAGTAAGGACAGAGCTGGGTGAATGTAAATTATATTCTTTTTGATATCTTTGAGCCAATGAATTAAGTGTATGTTAAGCTTTAGAGCTTTTCCTTAAAAACAGGAATGTTATTTAGATCATGTATCTTTGACTGACTACTGATACCATTCTGTGTAACCTACTGATACTTTTAATTTGAATCTAAGTAAACTATGCTTCATTTTTATAATATTCTTAGCCTCATGCCTCATTCATTTATAAATATATTGTCTTTTACAATACTCTGCTAAGCTAGACAGGCTTCTGAGCATAGTGTAAACTCATTTTCTACAATTTGGAAAAGAGTACCCTGATCTAGCTAAAACTATGTTTGGCTAGGCCACTAGGCACTTTTTCCTTTGGAGAAAAGTGAGGCACAATGCGACAATTCGATTGATGGGATCTGTCCTCCACTGACTTCCCAGGTGCAGAATCTGGGGGTGCTCCTCGATGTGCAGCTCCGCCTGGATCTTCAGGTGGAGGCTGTGGTGAGGAGTGCCTTCCGCCAGCTACATCTGGTCTGGCAGCTTTGGCCACTGATTTCAGTTCTGGACCTGGCCACAATCATCCATGCTTTTATTACCTCTTTGTTAGACTATTGTAACTTGCTCTATGTGGGGCTACCTATGGTGATGACTCAGAAGCTGCAGCTGGTGCAGAATGTGGCGGCCCGGCTCTTGGTGGGGCTAGGTCGCTGGGAGCACATTACACCAGTGCTCAGATCTCTGCACTGGCTGCCAATAGTCTTCTGGGCCCAATTCAAAGTGTTGGTTTTGACGTATAAAGCCTTACATAGCCTGGACCCTGTCTACTTGTGAGATCGCCTCGCTCCCCAGGTTCTAGACCAGCCCCTGCAGTCATCCGGGGGTGCCATGATGGAGGTCCCTCGGGTTTCCCAGGGAACCACGCAGGATAGGGCATTCTCGGTGGCTGTGCTGAGCCTGTGGAATTCCCTCCCTGTGGGGACCCTTCTAGTCCCGGACCTTCCAATCTTTCATAGGAATTGTAAGACCTGGCTGCTCCATTAGGCTTTTGGTGAGGGAGAGGGGTGATGGGTTGGATGGCGGTGGGAGATTGGGGAGGGTGGAGTGGATTTTTTTCTGTATTTTTTCTATTATTGTTATTATATTGGGGGATATATTTTAATTGTTTTATTGTATTTTATATTTATTATTGTTGTTAGCTGCCCTGGGCTGCCTGTGGGAGGAGGGGTGGGATACAAAATTTGTAAATAAAATAAATACTATTCCTGCAGTGCTCCTGGGTTCTTCTCAGCTGGTGATGCTGTAGAGAGACTTCTCTCAATCTACCAGCAGCAGCCCCAGGCAGAAAGAAAACATGCATTCTGAGGGTGGACCTGAAGGGGGCTTCGTCTCTCCCAACTGCAACTGCAGCTGAGGTGGGGGGTGGGAATGGGGGAACTGTTTGCCTTCTTTCATACATACTAAGACTGAGGTTCACAGTGAGGCTTTTGCCACATTAGGCATTTATAGGGCCTTTCTTCTGCATAGTGGTGAATTCTCTGGTGTGTAATGAGGGCTGAGCTCACCCTGTAGCATTTCCCAGAGATAACACATACACTGTTTTTCTCCTGTGTGGATTTTCTGTTGTATATTGAGTGCCTCCAACTTCTCCTGAACCCTTTCTTGCCTTCCTGGCATATACAGGGTTTCTCTTCTGTGTGCATTTTTGTAAATCTTTCTTTTTAAAATTAAGGGAGGCATCCATTTTGCACATTTGCAATCTGGAGAAGGGAGGACACTGTAACAAGGGGGCCTGCTCCGCCCCCCCCCCCCCCAGCAGCAATGGTGCTTCAATCAAGCTCTCTGAGGATGGTAAGTATGGTTCAGCGGCCCTGGGGACGGAGGAAGTATGTATACATATTTATATTATCTGAGGGACTGAACTGGGGTGGGTGGAATTGTTCTTGAATGGTTCTGATCTTTCCTGGCCAGGAGAACTCAACGGGTGGTGCTTGGGGAGTGTTCATCATCTCCCCAGAACCTCACGTGTGGAGTCCCTCAGGGTTATATTCTGTCCCCTCTCCTGTTTAACATGTATATGCAGTCTTTGGGTGAGGTTGTGAGAGGGTTTGGTGTACACTGCCATCACTATGACGGCAGATAGTCATTATCTATACACAGCGTTATACACAGCGTTATACACTATACACAGTGTTACCTCTTTTTTTCTGCAGACCCAACAGTCTCTGTGCTTACCCGGTGTCTGGCACCTGTGGGGGATTGGATGAGGGTGAGGCGTCTGAAACTGAATCCTGACAAGACGGAGGTGATGTTTGTGGTTAGGGGTGAAGGGGTGGTGGGCCCCATTATTGATAGGGTTTGCCCCCCTTTAGCTACTCAGGTCTGTAGTCTGGGGATGCGTCTTGATTCATAGCTCTGCCTGGATTCCCAGGTGGCGGCAGTGGTGAAGAGTGCCTTTTGCCAGTTACATTTGGTGCAACGACTGCAACCGTATGTTTCAGGCTCTGACCCAGCCACCATCATCCATGCCTTCATCACCTCTAGACTACGTCAATTCACTTTACGTGGGGCTACCCTTGGTGAAGGTTCAGAGACTGCAGCTGGTCCAGAATGCGGCGGCCCGCCTCCTTACAGGGACAGGTCATCACGAGCACATTACACCAGTGCTCTGTTCTCTGCACTGGCTGTCTATTGTTTTCTGGGCTCAATTCAAGGTGTTGGTGTTGACCTATAAGGCCCTAAATGGCCTGGGCCCCACTTACCTGTGGGACTGCCTCATGCCCCAGACCATGGTGTGGCCTCTGTGGTCAGCTGGGAATGCCCGACTTGAAGTAGCGACGATGGGGAGGACATTCTTGGTGGATGCTTTTAAGCTGTGGAATTCCCTCCAGATGGAGGCCCGCCTGGCCCGAGACCTCCACTTTTTCCAGACACAGTGTAAGACCTGACTGTTCCTCCAGGCTTTTGTGGAAGGAGACAGGTAGGGTAGGGTGGGATGGGGATGGGGGTGGGGGTTGGGGAGGGGTTTTGGTCCTGCTCTTTTTGTAATTTTATGAGTTTTAAATTTTAAACTGTGATTTTAACTGTTGATTTTATTGTTTGACATGTTGTGAGCTGCCCCGAGCTGCTATCTGAGCAAAAGGGTGCAGGATAAAAATACTCTGAAATAACTAAATAAATAAATAAATAAATAAAACTTGGATCCATAACTAGGAGGGCCTAAATTACAGTTTGCTTTGGATTAAGTTGTAATAGTTCATTCCAAGCAGTTATAGATTAATCCCAAACCGAAATTCATATCCCTAGTGGCAACACTTAATTACAACTATTTTCTAATACTTAAGCTACCTACTTACCAGGTAGCAGATCAGTATGTCTATAACTTGTTTATAATTGGCTGCACAAGACATTCTCCCCCCCACCAAAAAAATATTTATTATCTTTATATCAACTTTACATAACAGCAAACCGAATATAAACATACATTGGTTTACAACAATGATAACTAACAATGTTCTAAAAATCCAATCTAAGCACAAGACATTATTAATGTTATCTAAAATATTTGAATGAAGTCTGAAAATAAGATCATTTACAGTGGCAGTATTCAGATTTTGGTTGTTCTAGAAGAGAAAGAAAAGCAATTATTCACTTGACAGAAGCCAGAGTAGAGAATATTATTTCCTTTAGAGCCATGCCAGGCTACTGGGTAAATGCAATACTAATTATGTGTGCACATTAATTTCTAGATGGTTCACAGCATCTCTAAATAATTTTATTTTTTTTTTGCTTCAAATATTATTGGATTATTGTATGAATGCGCAGTTTCAGACATTTTACATACACAGTGCTTATTTGATAGTGAAAAGAAATATGCACAGATAGAAATTCCTAAGTTATCTATTGCCTTTTTTATTTTCAGTAAACACTGAACAGCACAGCATAGAGCTCAAGCTGAGAATAAGAAGAACAGGGGAGCTTTCAGTGCCCAACCAAGTTGGCCAGTAATAGCTCACGAAACAGAAGAAATGTTTCCACAATTTATTCTAATGGACAAGGCGGGAAATAGGTTTTCAGCAAGGGCTCTTCAAGTATGGTAATAATAGCCATTCTAAAGCTATTACAATGTTTCTTCCATTGCACAGAAGAGGCTGTGAGAATGAACCCCCACTGTCAGAGAACACTGTCATCTATTGCATACTGTACCACAAAATCAAGTCCACCTGCCCAAATCAGCCTTCTGATGAGAAGCAGAATGAATGTGAGTTTAAACATGAACATTAGTGTGGCCATTTTTCAGCATAATGGAAAAACAAAATGGAATTTACACCTTCAAAGTTTAGATGAATGATCAGAGATCCACATTTGCTGGTTCCCAAAGTCATCATAAAAACTTCTGTTGAGTTTTCTGCATCTGAAATATATTTGATGGATCAGGTAATATCTTTTATTGGACAAACCACTGTTGGTAAGAGTATTCAAGGTCCCAAGCCACGTAAGACCCTTCCTCAGACATGTAGCAAATCAGGACTATGGACTGAGAAAATACAAGACAGGTATAAAGCAATCACTTGAGAGGGATCTTTTAGGGGGGGAAAAACATTGGGGGTGATCCCATCCCCCGCAGATGCCATGTGCACCCCCATCATGCGCATTCACGCAGTTTCCACACAGCACAATGTGCCGGTTATGGAGGTGTGTGTGATATCCATGGGGCATAGGATTGGCCCCATTGCTGTTCAAACATTTAGCATTTAACATTTAATCTTTAAAATTAATATTTTTTTTAGATACAAAAAGTAACAGATTGACTTTAGACCTGGGCTTTTTAAGCCACTATGGAATTTACAAGTAACTGACAGCCTTGTTTCCCACTGCTCCCTATCTAAATGTTTGCCATTGCATTGTTCCTCATCTGCATTTACTGTGAAAAATATACTTTTCAAAGATAGTCCACTTTATTTGATGTATTTATAAACAGTTGCTGCTGACAGATACCTGGATAATGCTTCTTATGTTGGTAATCTGGCATCGGGAGACAGCAGAGTGGGTAAGTGTGTTTAGGACTGGGGTTACTGAAGTCATATGAAATGTTTGCATTGGCATCATAATTTAGTATATCTGTGCAATTTCCTGTCTGTTCTTTTAATGTAGATAGTTCATTTTGCAAAAAAGACACCTCTGTTCCCTTGTTTCTGTTCTTCTTACTGTTCTTACTAGTGCTGCAATGCAGGTATGCTGACAGCTGGATAGCTGACACACAGGGCATTAATTAATATGATGCTCAGGAGTGGATCCAAAAGTGATGTGGATGGGGGGGGCTGAAGTCCAAAGTTAGTATAGCTCCACCCAGGTGAGCAGGCCCTGCCTCCAGCCCCACCTCTAGCCCCACCCCCTACCAAGTGAGCAACAGTGTTAGGCCAGTTTATCCCCCACCCCAAAGGCATGGGAAACCCCCCAAGCCACAGCTCCAACAGGGAAGGGGGACTCAGGTTCAGTGGAGCAGTGGATATGATAGCTGGGTTCCAGCTGCTGCCTGAAAGTGGGCATCAAACACAGATGGTTAAATAACCCCTTCCCCTAGTCTCACTACAGGAAAATAAAGTCTAGGGGCAAATCCCCATTGTACCCCATGCCAAAGAGGGAAATAAATCAGGGAGGGGCAAATGCCACCTTAAGCCCAAAGTAGATGAGGGGCAAATCCTCACTGTGAAAAAGAGGGCAATAAAAGAGAGGGGGGAAAATGCCCCCTTACAAGCCAATCAGGTAAGAAGCAAATCCCGACTGCACTCCGTACCCAAAGAGAACAATAAAAGAGAGATGGACAAATCATGTCCCCTTTTTAGGGGTGTGCATGTCATTTTCATTATTACAATAACAATAATGAACATTGTTGTTTTCATTATTGTTATTACAATATCAAAAATGACAAATAATAATAACAAAAATAGAAATGAAAATGACATTTTGTTTTTGAAATAAAGGGAAAAACCTGAAAAACATATTTCTGGATGTAACTTTTTTGTTTCTTATTCAATTCTTATTAAACTTGGGGAGGATGTACCCCCAATGGAGCACACTATGTGTACCAATTTGTGAAATAATTAGGTAAAGGAAACCAATTTTAGAATCAATTGAATGTTGTGATTTTCAGAAAAGCTCCATACACATTCATGGCTACAACTTCTTTATCTTGCATCCAATTTGCATTACACCTGTGAATATTAGGTCGCTCCATAAATCTAACAGTTCTGCTAATTTTCAGAAAGATTGGATAAAGGGTCCTGATGGTATAAGACATTCACTTTAAAATACATTTCCAGCTGTATCATTTGTATATTCCATTCTGTTTAAAAGGTGTTTGGCAGGAATGTATCACATACCTTACCTGTCACTTCTGTCAAACTACAGAGCAATATGATAAAGGGACCCAATTTTATAAGCAATTGATGTTGTCCCTGTGAAGACCATTATTCAGATAAATAGCAGCACATGCAGTGCCAGTCAGAGGCAGGCACCATGCATGGCAAGGGGAGAGAGATTGTAGGAGGGAGGATGTGGAGCAAACCAAAAGACTGACAGACACATTCACTGGCCAATTACTGCATGCTTCCAGCTTTACA
>QEPC01013661.1:34562-56381 GCA_003113815.1 Sphenodon punctatus
CCCCCCCTGCTGCCACCAGGGTTTGGCACTGGGACACCCTCACCAACCCCCCTCCCTCTAACCACCCCTCCTACACCCCCCCACCCTTCCTTCCTAGCCCTGCACAGAAAAAGAAATCCCTACCTGCCAATAAAACCTCCTGAGTCCCCTGTGGCCCCGAAGGGTCCCTAAGTGCCACGCCCTTTGGCCCTTCGGTGGAGCCGCTGGGCTTAATAGTCCTCCAGTCACTTGCGGGTGGGGGAGGGGACAAGCTGGCCCTCACGGCTGGCTTCTTCGATCCCCCTCACACACACACCCCCCGGCACTCACTGTTCTTTGTTCCCCCCGCTTTAAAGGCTGACTGGGCAACATTCACTTTGTATTACCACTAATGCTGAAATGAGCAACGATTTTGCTGCTTGTGAAAATGCTTGCAATTGTGAGCACAAGGACCGAGTTCTCACCAAGATCTTGGTCCTGATGCAATTTTTGAGCAAGCGGTTAAGCAACAAATGCTTGTTTTTTCCTAACAATGGGGTGATCTGTTCCCTGTTGTTCACTCCCAGCTCTGGACAGCAAGATGTTACAATCGCCAAAACCTACCCAGTTAAAGCTACTAATAGACCTATCCTCCAGAAACTTGTCCAATCTTTTTTAAATCCAGCTATACTACTGGCCTGGACCATTTCTTCTGGCAACAAATCCCACAGTGCTTAATTATGTACTGAGTAAAAACAAAAACACCCAAACCAACACCACTTACCTAAGTCTGCTACTTGTTAGTTTTATGGGGTGTCCCCTAGTTCTAGTATTATTTGAGAGGGTAAACAACCGTTCCCTATTTACTTGTTCCCCAGTCATGAGTTTCCATATTTGTATGTAGTGCAAATGAAGAGGTACAGTACTATTTATTTTATTTATTAAAATGTATACCCTGTCTTTCCCTGAAAGCTCAGGGTGGCTTACAATAATAAAAAAATACAGTAAAAGTAAAATCACTTAAGTCCCCACCCTCACCTCAGAAATCCACCTGCCCCCAGTCCCTATCCCCCACCTGCCAAATGCTTTACCAAAGAGAAAGGTTTTACACTGTCTTTGCAATATACTCAGCTGGAATGATGGGGGAAAGGGAGTTCCATAATACCAGGGCAGCAACCAAGGAGGTCTCTCTGTGGGCCTTTGTTGTACGGACAAGATTGGCAGGTGGTAACCTTCAAGAGTGTGCTCCGGACCAACTGCAAGGGTCACAATGGAGCATGGAAGGAAAGGCAGTTCTTTTTCAGATATGTGGGGCTCAGACTGTTTAGGACTTCAAAGATCAAAACCAGCACCTTGAATTGTACCTGGAAAGCTACAGGAAGCAAGTGTCGACTATAGAGCATAGGTGTGATGTGCTCACTGTAACCCACCCCCAAGAGGCGCCAGCCTGCAGGGTTCTGCACTAGCTGCAGCTTCCAAACAGTCATCAAGGGTATCCCCCCCAGAGTGCATTGCAGTAATCGAGCCTTGACGTAATGAAGCTATGGATGATGGTGGCCAGATCCAAGTCTGAAAGAAAGGGCCACAGCCTCCTCACCAGATGGAGTTGGCGAAAAGCACCCCTGGCCACTGCCACTCCAGGCTCAGCAAGGGATCCAGAAGCACTTGAAAGCTGCAAGCCTGCTATACCTAGAGGGAGCTGTATAACATGGGTCCCAATCCCCTCCAAGTCATGGGGTTGGTCAACCATCACCACATCAGTCTTGTCTGGATTCAGCTTCGAGTTTCTCACCCAGTCCCCAACAGCAGTCAGGTACTGGGTAAGCACTGAGACTGCAGGACCTGGATGACATGAAAAGGGGGGAAACTGGGTGTCATCAGTGTACTGATGGCACTTCACTCCAAACGATCTTGCCCAGCAGCCTCTATACACACTAAACAAGAGGGAGACAGGATGGAACCCTGTGGGACACCACAGGGGAGGCACCAATGAGCAATCTCCCACCATCACCCGCTGGGACCTCTCTGACAGGAATGAACAGAACTCAAGAACAGTCCCGCGTACCCCTGCCAAGTCCTGCAGTCATGTCACCACCACCTCATGATTAACTGTATCAAAAGGCTGCTGAAAGCTCTAACAAGGTCAACAGGGCACAATAATTCCTTTTGTCAATCTCCAAGCATAGATCAACCAAGGTTACAAGCGCAGTCTCCGTGCTGTACCCTGAATGAAAGCCTGACTGGAAGTAGTCTAACAGATGGGTCTGGGAGTAGTCTAATAGAAATGCAGCATTCTAACTCAAACATTGAAAACTGCTAGAAAGGTGATACCTGAAAATCCCAGAACAGTTCAATACCATCCTCTGGTCAAGATTTCCTATTCTAACTGGACCCCTCAACCTCACCACCACACATTTATCATTTTAGACAAGCATGCATTGTTCCAGGATATTAGTGAACAGTGATACCAAGAGTATGCAGCGTTATTATAGTATTCACCTTGCGTGCAGAACTTGTAGACATGCTCCAGAAAGGGTTCATAACACGTATTCCAAGTAAAGGACCACAACTTCTCTATGTCTCCCGACTGTTCAGCTCGCTGGTGTCACTTTCTGTGCAAGAAATATACAGAATTGAGGTTAAGGAATCTGCATCCAATAGTGGATATTCATCAGAACTCATTGCCCATTAGTATCACAGTAGCCATACAGCATACATTCCAAGCTGAAGAACAAAGATCAGTTCAATTATTCGCTATTAACCTCAAACACCATGAAATGCAGCTAAAATTGTATTTTGCTTTTAGACAGCAACATCTACCATACTCCAAATTCCTCTGCACTATCCTCTACAGGAATGACCATATGAGATTTGCATCTACCTGTTTTCTTGCTTCCAAGGAAGAAGACACCTTACCCACTAGACCAGCATGGTGAAAGACTAAGGGTGTCTTCACATGGACAGACGCCCTGCCTCACTCCTGGATGGGACTTTTGTTTAAAGGCAGCCCATGAGATGTTCAGGCAGAGCAGAGGCAGACTGTCCCTGCTCTGAGGCAGCCCTGTTGGCAGTGCTCCAGAACATCCCAGAGCACCGCCAGCAGTGGGCAGCCCAACCCTTGGTCACCAGTTGGAGGCGGGACTGCTGTACATCTGCTCAGCAGATGGCCACTGCAGCCCTGCTCTCGACTAGGGTTTGCCTCAGCAATGCCATAGCGTTGTGGGTGCTATGGTGTGGGGGAGGTGCCCCGTGTGGGCTGACTGATTGTAGGCCCCAGCAGGGCCCCACCCCCTGTAAGCAGGCAGACATGGGGTGGGGGGCACCCTAGGACTTGCTCCAGGGTTGTGCACCCCCATGTCTGTGCAAAAATACCTCATGTTTAGAAAATCCCTTCCATCCCCTGGAAAGGAACTGATATGATGCAAACTCAATGCGTGTGTGTGGTGTTTTTATCTATGCTGAAATGTAGCCAGAAACAAACAAAGGGCTCAGAGTACAGAAGCTTCTCTGTAGCCTGCAGAATGTAGTGGTACAAACTGGAGATGCTTAATGCTGGCATTTTATAGCAATATTCGTGTCCTTTGCATCCACTCATACACCCTTCCTTTGCCTCACCTTCTATCAGCTTCCCGATTTCCTTACAAGTAGTCTTATTGTTTACATGACAGCTTTCTCCCTTGTGGTTACTCCCTTTTGGCACAGGGAGTTTTCCCCACCTCTTTTTCCAACTCAGTCTGAACAACACTCCCCGTTTCTCCTCCTCCTCCTCTCCCTGATTGTATTAACTACAGCATTTGGGGAATTTCATAAATAATGTTGCGTAAGATGCAGCTGGTAGTTTTCTTTAAGGCATTAGCATGGATATTTTTGCTTGATGAGTCCCAATAAGGACTACTGACTGACCTTTTTTCTTCAAATTTTGTCAATAAATCTTATTAAGATATGCTGCTATTTAAGTTTTAGGACACTTTGGTAAAGAGTGTAGAACTGGGACATGAAATTTCAGATCAAACTCCAGGCCCCCCCAAAAATAATTGTTTTAATTGCCAGACTTTATCCCAATATTAAATCGTTCTTGCCCCACTACATCCCTGAACCAAAAACCAGCCTTCGTTTTCTGGACACCAATGGCTCCCAGGCACCTGTGAATTTCATGCCCTACGTAAAGCTTAAGTAAAGGTTATATTTGCTGTGGAAAGAGGGCTTATGTAGGCTACTGTGTCCATGTCTACCTGCTTTAGGGTGTATGGAGCCCCCTTCAACCTCATCCTGTTTTTTGTATGCCACCCTCAGCAAACCCTGACTGAGCCATGATCTGCTCGCAGACAGGTTGTGCAACAAGATCACTCCAGCCAGAGACTTGCTAACTGCACTCGGATGTCAAGATACGAATAATGCTACTAATGTCACATGCTGAAAGTTGACATGGTCCAAGATTCCCCAACGAAGGGATCATTTACAAGTGTTCCTTACAGTACTTACGGTTCTGCCACTGCACACACCTTTTAGCATGCTACTATCAAGAGTAACTCACAATCTGTTAAGTCTGTTTAGAGATGCCCATTCATTGCAACAGAAATTAGATCCAGAGTCTAAAGCCAACCCAGAAATAAGTACTGAGTAGTCATGATACATTTATAGCTATGGAATAGTTCACCATGTTTCCACATCACTCCACATAACTGAATATATCCACCATATTGCTGAGCTAACAATAAATTCATATTCAGAATGGGAATACAAGTTATCACCTTTGATGAAGGAATACATCAGGACTGCAGACCCTAAAGGGCCATTCATAAGCCCCACCTTTGTTCGAGCTAGCAGCCTTGAAGGCACTAACTGAAAGATGCAAAAACTGCTTGCACCGGTTATGAGTATTATCAGAAGTAAATAGTTTGGGAAAGCATTCTGCCATTGCCTCTGCCAAGTAAAAGGCTCCAGCATTTTTAAGCTAGCAAACATTGGTATGCCAGCATTTTTAAGCTAGCAAACATAAGGTAAGCCTATTAGCACCCCTCTTTTGTTTACTATGCTTTCCCCTCACCTAAACACCGGAGACACTAGGGGTGATCCACAAGCCACCTACTCAGGAATAGCCCCACTGAAGCCTATTGAGAGTGTGCTTGTTTGTTCTGACGCACCCTAGATGTTACCGAGCACCATGTTCTTCTCCTTCCTGCTTGGAGAAGGAGCATTGGGCTCAAACGTATTAAGTTAGGAGTTACCCCTCACATAGCTGTGTACAGGAGTGCCAGGCACCATGAAAGCTGCTACACCACCACCCTTACAGACTTAACATCTATTCACTTCTGTCTGCACCAACATGGGACAAAGGTATGCATACTTCTAACAAATATTTCATTTGCACGATATGTCCATGATGGTCTTCTAAAGCTAGTGTCTTAATATCCGTGTGCCTTAATATCCGTGTGCACCAAACCAAATTCTACATGTTCCTCAACATAAAATTCAAAGCAAGGTTTACCTATTCCAGAAAAGAAATTCAAGTAGGCATTTGTACCATATTACTGCTGTAATGTCTTCCCACCCCCACAATTTTTTGTACCTTTGAGCTAAATTAGCCTTTTCACTGTTTTAATGGCATCTTAACTCAGTTCCTACAATTTTCAGTGGCTGGCAATAAGACGGCCAAAGCATTTTGCTGGCACAAGCCCTCCTCATTTACAACTGGGCAAAGGAAATGGAAGGGAAGCCTGTGTTGGGACTAGAGAGTTCAGCAGTAAACAGAGATGTATTTTAAGTCCTGCTATACATAAAGTTATAAAAGGATTCTATCCCATCACAGCTAACTTAAAGAGAATTAACTCCCCAGAAACATCCAGTGAGAAATTAATATTTCCCCTCTCCACCAGAGAGAGGTATCTTCCATTGCAATCCTGAGACAGAGTGCACAACCAGAGAGGTGAAAGACTTTCCAAGTATACTTTGGGCATTGTTAGGTATGTTCCAGTCAGAAGGTACTATATGCTGTTCATGCATCCAGATCTCCTCCCTTTGCCCTGCTTCTTACCACTTGTTATTCCAAGTTATGTATTAACATTGCTGGATCAGAGGAGTAACAGGAAACTTGGTACATACTAAAAGAACTAGTCACACATTTCAGTTTCCTCTCACTATGCTTTGAAGATATACTGCTTCAATTTAGATCAGACACACTCAGAATGAATACTGTTCTCCCATCTACAAATACTAGTTCCTTGAATATGCTTGGCATTCAGTCACTATTTTGAGAATACAAGTAGTGCTAGATAAATGCACCACACAAAACAAGTTGGGATTTCTCAATCAACCAGTTCAACATGTCTTCCAACTCCATTCCTCAATAAAATTTAGCCACACCTTTACATGAATACCTCCAAGTGTCTCACTAAAGCTATAGTTCTCACTTGGCAACCTTCCAGCCCCTTTCCTAACCATATACAACAGTTTAGCTGTACCAGCCAGATGAATCTCTGACTTGAGAAATTTACAGTACAAAGACAAGAGTGGATTAAACAGTGGTGTATACGTGCTCCAACCAGAATGCTTCGTAGGTTAGACAGCTTTTGGGAAACAGTTCAAAACCCAGAGGGGAGATTCAGCAAGGGTGACAAGTTTACAGCTAGGCAAAGGAAGCAGAAGGGAAGCCTGCACTGTGACTAGAGAGTTCAGTAGTAATAGGATGGCCAGAGATGTATTTTGAGACAATCGGAAAACAAGCATACTCCCACTTTAGCAGAGAAATAGTGTTTCCTATGATCAAGTATGAACACACATACTACAACACTAGCCCACCTCCAACTCATGTGCACACCACTCATATTCCTAGCTGTTTGAACATGATGTTCAGACCCCTCTGCATTAAACACTAGTTCAGTTATGCACTAGCCAAGAGACTCACCAACTACAGTACCCAAGTATACACTCCTACTGAGTTATCAGGCATCTATCACAAGTCAAGCTTTCACTTTACACTCTGCTTCAAAACTTTAATAGATCAAACATTTGTGTCTGAATAATAATAATAAAAAGATCTACTTGCCAGACTGGGCCTTACAATGGGGGAGACTTTGAAAATCCACTCACCCGCTTAAGACGTAACCCTCCTTATCCCACCCAACATCAGAGTGTTCCTCTCACCAGCCCAGGCTGCCAGCACGTTCCCCTTGCCATCACCAAGCAAGCAAATGGATTTTTATAATCCTGATCTGAACCAAGACACTTCTACGTTGTTACTGGGTGAGAATTAGAAAAGGGTTTACATCCCTGCCCATCCAGAAACACTGCCATTAGTGACACCCACCTTCCACAGACTGCCCACACCTGCAACACAAGTATACACAACACACCCTAATGCCTCAGAGATGGGCCAACCTGCAACTACTTACACAAATGCAGCCACCCAGGGTGCAGGAAAACCACACCTGGGCTGAGCAGTGCAAAAGAAGAGGCCACACAGGGAACCATGTCCTCACTCACCTGCTTCCTCCACCTTCCTCTTCTATTCCGACAAAAGTGTTTCTCCCTCTTCCTACCCCTCTGCAGGAGAACGGGGGTTCTCCTTCCTCCCACCTGCTTGCCGTCCCCTCATGAATTGTCGGTTCTGTCACCTTCTTCCCCCTCAAAGGAATCGCCACCAGCCCCCCTACTCCACCCAGCCCGCCACAACCTTCCTCTCGCCAGTCCAGGCTGCCAGCACCTTCCTCCGTCTGCTGGGCTTGTCCCCGCCCGGCCACCGTTGTTGTTACTACAGCAGCAGCGAGCAGCTACCATACCTCCCCTTTAATAGGGGATGTTTATGACAAATACATGTTGCAGGGATGCACTGGAACTAATGTAGCCCTACAACATGTACTTTTCATAAACTACTCTTTTAAAGGGGAGACATGACAGCCCTTTCTCCCCTCCCGACCCGATAAGGCTGAGGGGACCTCACTCACCCACTCACGCCTGGCCGAGACCCAGCCGTCCTACCACCTCCTCCTTTTCCCTACCCTCCGCAGACCTATTAACCATCCACCCCCTCTGCTACGGATATCCGGCAAGTTTCTTACACTGATTGGTTCCCGCAACAGCCAATCAAGGATTAAACCATCCCGGCAGCATTGTGACAGGGGCCAATGACTCCCTAGGCAACCAATCAACACCTCCGCTGCACTTGTGACAATAGCACCACCCACACAACCTGTTTTCAGGGGCGAGGCCTATAGCTATAAAGGCCTCTCCACCCTGCCCCCCCCCAACAAGGATTGGATAGCGGGCCTGCCACTCAATGAGGGACCAGCTAGTGGGTTGCATCTGATTATGACTGGTTATCAGAGCTGTCTCTCACTAGAGCTGGGGATTGTCTCATTTGGCGAGTGGGGGGGGGAATCCGGTATCTGCCGAAAGCCTACGACCTTTGGCCTCTGCCCCCGTCGGCTTGCTTCTTCGCTGTCGCTGCCACCGCCGCCGCTTTGGTCCCCTGCCACCATCGATCAGCTAGAGGCTGCCGGGGGCGGGGCGATCAGAAGCAACCGCCCGCGCATTGGGCTACGGCGCGGGCAGGCGCCATCCCTCCTCGCTCGCCCCTCCTCTTTCGCTGGGGGTGCGGGGAGGAGCTCCGATCTACCTTCTTGGCTTTCGGCGCGGGAATTTGGAACTGGGGGCCACGGTAGCGGGCGGTAATGCGGCCGAGGTGGGGTGGCGGCCATAGGCCTGGAGCCTCGGGCAAGAACACCGAAGTGAGCGACCGAAGAAGGGGAGCTCAGCTGAGCGTGCCCGGGCTGTGGCGATCACCGTCTGTTGTGCGGCCTGGGGGAGGCGAGCTAGGTAATGATTCCTTTGCCTCTTTAGAGAGTAGGCAATAGTGTGATGGAGAGAACGGCTCTTCCCCTACACTTTAATTTTGGAGTTTAATAGACGGGGGGGGCCTGATTACACTCATCCTTTTCCCGTTATGAAGCTCAGTTTGCCTAGTTCAGCCTGTCGGTGGGTGTAGGTCCAGTGGCTATAACCCTGGCTGCGTGATGAGGCCTTTATAGCTATAGGCCTCGCCCCAATCCGCTGCTGTCTTCTTTGATTCTCCCTCTCTATCACTCTTTCTCCAACCTCCCCACCCCTTATTTCTCCCCTTGCCTATTTCCCTTCATCCCCCCCTTAACCATTCCCTGCAAACCTCCTCCTCCCTTACACAGGCCCCGCAAGCCCCATCGCTCCATATCCCCCAACTGCATCCACATTCCCTGCCTTCCCCCTGATCAACACCCCTTCGCGTGCTCCCTCTGGAACGGTCGCTCCTTTGTCATCAAAGCCCCCTTCATTCACGACCTCTTCCTTTCTCACCGCTTTCAACTCCTTGCACTTACTGAAACCTGACTCTGTCACCCCTGCCACACTCTCCTCTGGAGGCCTTTCATTCTCTCGCCGGCCCTGCCCCAAAGTCCGGGGTGGTGGCGTGGGCCTTCTTGCCAACCAGTGTTGATTCCAGCCCCTTTCCCCTACCCTTCCCTCTCCTTTCCTTCCTTTGAGGCTCACTCTGTGCATCTCTACTCGCCCCTTTAAATTCGTGTCACTGTCATCTACTGCCCCCTGGCCCCCTTTCCTCTTTTCTCCCGGACTTTGAATCCTGGCTCACCTTCTTCCTCTCCGATGATACCCCCGCTCTCATTCTTGGTGACTTCAACATCCATGTTGACGCACCTTCCCAGTCCTCCATCTCTCGCTTTTTCTCCCTAGCTGCTGCCTCTGATCTCTGCCTCTGGACTGATTCCCACACCGACGGCCACTCTCTCGACCTCATCTTCTCCAGAAACTGTCCTGTTGCTGACCTCTCCTTTAACCTTTGTCTGGTGTCCGACCATTACCTCGCTTCCTTCAGCCTCTCCCACCAATCCCCATCTTCTTCCCCAGCTCCATGCCCCTTCCGTGATCTGCAGGCTATTAACCTTTTGGATTTTGCTTCCTCTCTCTCCTCCCTCCTGTCTTCTCCTCCTCTTCCCCTGAAACTGCCATCTCTTCTCTCAACGCCTTTCTCGCCACGACCCTCAACTCGCTTGCCCCCCATCTCTTCCCACCCTTTTTGACCCCAAAACCGGGACATACTAAAACACAGGACATGGATGGACAATTGTAAACAATGGGAGCAAATGGATGGGCACGTTCCCCTGCTGTCCAACATCAGACTGACCTGTCCAGGCTATTGGGAACAATGGGAGCCAATGGATGGACAATTGGAAACTTGTCCATCCATTTGCTCCCATTGTTTCCAATTGTCCATCCATTGGCTCCCCTTGTCCATCCATGGGCTGGACAGGTCAGTTTGATGTGGGGCAGCAGTGGACATTGTCAATCCATTGGCTCCCATTGTTTCTAATGGGGCTGGACAGGTCAGTCTGATGTGGGGCAGCAGGGGAACTTGTCCATCCATTTGCTCCCATTGTTTCCAATTGTACATCCATTTGCTCCCCTTGTCCATCCATGGGCTGGACAGGTCAGTCTGATGTAGGGCAGCAGGGGACCTTGTCCATCCATTGGCTCCCATTGTTTCCAATTGTCCATCCATGTCCTGCGTTTTAGTATGTCCCCCGAAACCCCCATCCTTGGCTCACCCCTGGTATCTGCTACCTCCGCTCCTGCACCCGGGCTGCTGAACGCCTCTAGTGGAAATCCCGCTCCCACCCTGACTTCCTCCATTATAAATTCTCCCTCTCTTTCTCTGTCTCCCTGATGAGGCAACACTACTATGCCTCCCGGGTTGAATCCTACTCTTATGACACTTGCTGCCTCTTCTCCACCTTTGACTCCCTTCTCAGGCCCCCCTGCCCCTCTCCACCCTCTTCCCTTTCTGCTCAGGATCTCGCATCATTCTTCACCTCAAAGATTGACAAGATCCGCCGGGACATTGTTTCCCACCTGTCTCTTCTCTCCGCTCCCTCACTTCCCCCTCTCTCCTCTCCTCCTTCCCTCCTGCCTCCCTTGAGGAAATCTCCTCTTTGCTCTCTTCCTCCAACCCTTCCACCTGCCCTCTCGACCCAATTCCCTCCCGCCTCCTGACCTCCATCGCTCCCACTGTCCCCTCCCCCCCTTTTACATGTCCTTAATCTCTCCCTCTCCACTGGCTCCTTCCCCTCCGCCTTTAAGCATGCCACTGTCTCCCCCATCCTCGAAAAGTCCACCCTCAACCCCACTGATCACTCTAGCTACCGGCCGGTCTCCCTTCTTCCCTTCGTCTCTAACCTTCTGGAACGTGTTGTCTATTCCCACTACCTGGATCTCCTCTCTGCCAGTTCCTCCCTGGATCCTCTCCAATCTGGCTTCCGCCCCCTTCACTCCACTGAAACTGCCTTTGCCAAGATCACCAACGATCTACTTGTCGCTAAATCTAGTGCCTTTACTCCATTCTTGGCCTCCTTGACCTCTCTGCTGCCTTTGACACTGTTGACCACTCACTCCTATTGGACTCTCTCCGCTCCCTAGGCTTCTGCGGCTCTGTCCTTGACTGGTTCTCCTTCCGTTCCTTTAATGTGTCTCTTCCCAACTCCAACTCTTTCTCCCTCCCCCTTTCAGTTGGGGTTCCCCAAGACTCTGTCCTGGGCCCTCTCCTCTTCTCTATCTACACTCTGTCCCTTGGCAAACTCATTGCCTCCCACGGCTTCCAATATCACCACTATGCTGACAACACTCAGCTCTATCTCTCCACACCCTCTCCCCCTCTGTCCAAGCTCGCCTCATCAACTGTCTCTCTGATATCTCTGCCTGGATGTCCCAACATCCGCTCAAGCTCAACATGACTAAGACTGAGCTCCTTATCTTTCCTCCCTACCCTTCCTCTCCCTCTTCCCTGTCCATCCTTATTGACGGGATCACCATCCGCCCTGTTCCGCAAGCCTGTACTTTGGGCTTCATCTTCGATAATCACCTTTCCTTTAAATCTAACATCAACTCTGTTGCCAAGTCCTGTCGCTTCGCCCTCCACAACGTTGCTCGGATTTGCCCCTTTCTGTCTCCACGCCATGGTCATCTCTTGCCTTGACTACTGCAACCTCCTCCTTACTGGCCTCCCCTGCTCTCACCTGTCCCCCCTTATCTCCATCCAAAACTCCGCTGCTAGGGTCATCCGCTCAGCCCGTCACTTCGACCACGTACAGCCTCTCCTCTCTTCACTGGCTCCCCCTTCCCCAACACATCCTTCACAAACTCCTGGTATTCACTTATAAATGCCTTCACAACCTGACTCCCTCTTATCTCTCAGCCCTAGTCTTTTTACACACTCCTGCACGTACTCTCCTCCTCTGTCCCCTCCCTCGCACTCCCTTCTCTCCTGCTCCCCTAACCGCCTTCACCCCTTATCCCTTGCTGCCCCCCATGCCTGTAACTCCCTCCCTGCTCACATCCGCCTTGCCCCCTCCCTCCGCACCTTCAAATCCCTCCTCAAAACCCACCTCTTCCTCGCCGCCTTTCCTGATGCCTGTTAGAACTTTCAATTTTTACTGTCTGCCCTCCCCGCAGACTCCTGCCTAACCAACCAAGCCAAGCACGAGCACCTGAGACTCGCATCCGCTTGAATGTTATTTTTCCCTCGTCTCCCCCCTCCATGTCTATTAGATTGTAAGCTGTAGGAAGGGACTGCATCATTCTTATTGTTCTGTAAAGCACCAGGTACACAGCTGGAGCTGCACAAATGCTTATAATAATAATAATTAATAGATTGAAATATGTAGTAATAGGATTGCTTAAAGCATCATTTTAAAGGCTCTGGGAATGGAGCTGTAGGAAGAGCAAGGCTAATTATCTTACAAAAGTAGCAACATTCCAGTTTAGCCACATGGCCATCCTACTAGTAGATTTCTCCTGTTTGTAGGCCGTTCAAGTAGAATTTGTTTTGAAGGCTGGATTTTATGTATTTTGAGGTGCTGAATCTGGATTTTGCTGTACCTAAGCGATGAACAGTGGGGTTCTACCCGAAATTCAAGATGGTGACCAAGATAGCCCTCCTGAGCACCTGCACTTTAATATCCCAGGAAATATATCGCCTAGCGCAGCTAAACTGTCATCTGTGGACAGAATAGGAGAGATTCAATGACTAAAACAACCAACTAAAAACTAATAACTATATAATGAATGTTACTCATAAACATGTTGTTGTAGGCAACCAGTACTTTTTGGGTGTTGGTAATTATGTTAGCGTGTTATATTGAATGATTTGGATATTAGTGCTCTATAATGCCATAAGAATACCTTCTTAGTCCTTTTTTCTATTTTTTTCCCCAGACATGCACCCCTGAATGTTAGATGTCATGGAATGTAAGTTGATGTGGACAGCTTGAGTAGAAGTAACGTCACTGAGACCACAAGTAATAACTAAAGAATACAGTGTCAACCAGTTGCTTCCTTGACCAACGATGCCTGCTTTCTGTTCCGTGCAAATCCATTGAAAAAAACCAATAGAAGCCAAGACATTCAAACTTTTTGAGAAGAAGATTGGCTAACAATCAAACTGTTTCCAGAAGAATGAGCTAATCTTCAAATTCCAGCTAGCAATCTGCCCTAGAGTGAATTTACAAAGACACCTTGTAACCGACAAGGAGACACCTTTTGGAGAGGCTTATGGTCAGCATAGAAGAGACTTCACCAACTGAAGCAAGTTGAATATCAGAAAGCGCAAGTACTTGGTCACAGGTTTACAATGTGAATTTCAGGGAGAGAAGACTGTCCATTCAGAAGAGGAGCACATTAACTTACATTCAGTGTTTGCTGGTCCCAGTGGTCAAACATTCAAAGCGTTTGCCCACGCAGGATAGGATACAGAAATCTAAACTGTCAGACAAACTTTGTGTCTCTAAAGACAAGAATATGAATGAAATGGAAAGGTGTATTTCCTTTTCACATTGAGCTGGATTCAGCGTGCAAATTGGTGGTTGAGATGATGAAAAAGCACAAGAAAGCGTGATCATCTTCTGAAGGAAGCAGCTGATCGACTTAAAGTGGACCTAAATGCCACTGGTTTGGATGTTGCAGCAGCAGACATGATGGTACACGTTAACTGCTACTGTACTTTTGTGCACAAGTCTCAAAGCAATGAAGGGTTCACCTAAACCATATGCAAGGATTTAGACCATAGGGTAAGTGAAGTACTTACCAACTAGGCAGATGCAGAATTTCATGACCTATTTCATGGGCAGGTCCTTATTGAGAAGAAGACAACCTTCCTTATGACACCACTTTTAAGAGACCGGAAAGAAATGTGCAAGAAGCGGGACGTACAGATCCCCAAGTGTTGCAGCACTAAGATCTGAAGGAAAAGCTTATTAGTTGGTTTGACGATGATGTTAGCTTCTATGACACAGGACGACTGATTGGTGGAGATTACAGTTCATCCCGCAAATGTGAACGTATGTTTTTATATCTTTGCATCCATTTCTAGAGCAGGACTTAGTGATGAGCTTAAATGGAAGCCTGTGACAATATGACCCATACGCAAGTGTCTGGGAACAAGGATGACATGCCTGACAATCCCCGGATGACTTAGTGAATGATCTCAAGGCCTTTGATCCAGACACAAACATCTTTAACATTATAGCTTTCAGCATAAACCTTGCTGTCAAAATTGACAGAGATACAGGATTTGCTGTTGGTTTACTCGCCTTTGACTGACAGGCTATAATCACTCATTGGCCAACTGCAAAGCAAGCTGTCCTGAGCCTTGTTACGCACCGTGTAACAACTAGCAAGGAAATGACACAAATCATTAGTTGTCTTGGACATGGAATCAGCTATGACAGACTTTGAGACATTCTGAAGAAGTGGACTGATTACACTCTGAAGAGAAGGAACAAAGCTCCACCAGGAATTGTTGCTGACCTACCAACCCATGTAAGCACAGACAACTCAGATGGAAGAGAACACACGACAGGCTCAGGAACAAAAAGATTGTAGCTACGCAGCACCTTGGTGACCCTCCCACCTCTTCTACCAAAGTATTGCCTGGTGAAAACAACAACTCTAGCAGCAATGGCAGCGATGCAGACTTCGACGCTAGTGATATCCTGGACTCTGGATTTGACAGCGACAGTGATATTGAAATTTAAATTATGCCCTCTAACTTGGACAATGAAGCTGTTGGCACCTTTTTTATTAAGAACATCCATATTTATTTGTTTAATGAGATGATTTTTTGGTTGCTTATGAACAGTTAAATAGTCTCTCTGTTCAAGACTATTGTATTCCTTAATGATTTGGTTGTTTTAGTCATCAGATCTCTTCTGCTCAGAGATGCCAGTTTAACTGCTCTAGGCAATATATTTCTCGAAATGCAGGTGCTTAGGGATGGCCATCTTGAATTTTGGGTAGAACCCCATTGTTCATTGCTTAGGTATAGCAAAATTTGAACTCTGTACCTCAAAATACATAAAATCCAACCTTAAAAACTAATTCTACTCAAACAGCTTTAAAAGGAGAGAGATCTACCAGATAATTAGCTTTTTGAATTGTGTTGTCCTGCCCTCTCATGGTGTGAAGTTTAGACTGTTCATTTCTTCCACTTATCATGCAGGTGAGATCTATGGTCACACCCTATTTAGTATCTAAATGCATATCATCAGAATGGCTTTGCCCATGTGACAAACTATAGTTTTGAATAAGCTGTACAGAGCAAACGGTTAATGTTCTATATCACAGACAGGTAGCTTGCTTTTTTCTGGTGTGCTTAACCTTTAGATTAGTCCTTCATTTTACATGGGTTTTGTGATTTTTCCCGTTCTGCTGCCATGCATAGAGGATTACCCAAAAAATAACCAGGGGGCGTTTAGGAACCCAGGCTGGTTTGATAGATCTTGCAGGCTAGCGAAGCGTGATTTGAATCATCTGGTACGTGCAATGAAGGGAAGTGGTGCCAATGCAGGGCATTGGCCTTATTGTTTACTGCCATAAATAATACTGGGAAAATACCCAAAACTTGGTCACAGAGTGTAATAGTTCCCATTTTTTAAAAGGGAGGGACCCTAAGGAACCGGCCAACTATCGCCCAATTAGTTTGCTGAGTGTAGTAGGCAAGGTATACACAAAATACTTACTGATCAGATTACAAACTTGGGTTGACTCAAGGAATCTCATAGGAAGAGAACAGGCGGGCTTTAAGAAAGGAGTTGCAACCATCGATCATATTTTTGTGCTAGACCAACTAATAGCCAAATATGTGCATTTAAGGATTAAATCCCGCCTTTATATCTGCTTTGTTGATTTAAAGATGGCCTTTGACACAGTAAATAGGGAGAGATTATGGTAGAAGTTATTAAAACATCAGATAGATCTGAGGTTGCTATATTTAATCCAGGCAGTTCACGCAAATACAACTCTCCAAGTCAGAACTAATAGACAGGGCAACCTTACACAATCTATAGATGTCTCAAGGGGCATCAGGCAGGGCTGTATTCTAGCGCCTATATTATTTAGTTTATATCTAAATGACCTGAAGGAGGCACTGATGAATCCCACACACTATCCAATAAAATTTGATTGCCTAACATTTTCGGCCTTATTATACACTGATGACACGGCACTCATAGCACGTATGCAGATAGGGTTAAGAAGGTTGATGGCAGCCTTTTGTATTTACTGCAGAAATGAATTATTCATTAATTACGTGAAGACCAAAGTCGTGGTGATAAGCAAAGCTCAGGTGCAACACAAATGGTTTATGGAGGGTCATAGTATTGAGCAGGTTTGACATTTTAAATATCTGGGAGTCATAGTTTCTACAGCCCCATCATGGCACTTTCATTATAGATCTGTTTGGGCAACAGTAAGATCTACAGGCCAAGGTATTATTGACTTTTATTGGGCTAAAGGGGGAAAGCTGTTTAGACTAGCCCCGAGATTATTTAAAGCTAAAATGATACCCCAATTGCTGTATGGAGTCCATGTTTGGGGTGTAGCCATAATCGACAAGCTCGAGACCAAACAAAATTAAATGCTACAGGCTTTTTTACATGCCCCTAAAGGAACACTGGCAATTTTGCTTAGGGCGGAGGCTGGTGTTAGTTGAGTTGAGGTACTGGCTAAGTTAGCCATTTTGAAATTTTGGTTATGGCTGAACTTAATTTTTTCAGATTCCCTATCACGGTTGGCCACTCATTCAGCTGTGGGTACGTGGCCAGCTAAGGTGGAGGATATTTTACACTCCATGGGTTTTTCTACATCTTGTATTCTATCTTTTTCATTCTCTAGGCTAAAAGATCAGGAGGTTCAATACACAAGAGAACATATTGGTTGCCAAAGGGTTTCACACTTATATGGATTTTTTTTACTATTTGGTTAACCCCAGAATGGGGCAAACTAGAGCTGCATTTACCCTAGCAAGATCTAATGTCTTCCCTTCAGCCTACATGGAAGGCAGATGGAGAGGAACTCCTCATAATGAAAGGGCATGTCAACGTAAAAATAAAAAAGACAGTGTGATCCTGGAGACAGTGGCACATATATTACTATATTGTCCTGCCTATTCGCATTGGAGACAGGACAGTTGGGATTCTTACCTGTGAATTGCCCTTCTGTAGCCTTGCAGGGAGATTATTCAGACACAGGGAGCGATCTCCCTCACGTCCACTAAGAGGCAGCACAGACTTTCAACCGGGCATACGCAGGGAGATCGTGCCCTCGTTTTCCCAGGTGTATCAAGCCGAAGAATCCATCATCTGTAAGAACCAATAAACAGAACACTCCCCAACTAGGAGATAGGTTAACGAGACCCCGGAGGGAACAAACAGTGGTCCACTTTGACCGGAACATGAGAACTATAGCAGGCAGCCCAGGGAGGCCCAAATGATCTCCCTGCAAGGCTATAGAAGAGCAAATCACAGGTAAGAATCCCAATTGCCCTTTCTACAGCCTTCAGTCTGATTATTCGCACACAGGGAGTTACCAAAGCAGTGTATTTATTCGACAGGGAGGGACAAAAGGTCAAGGAGACCCCATCACCCCCTGTAGAATCCTACGGCCAAAGGCGGCCTCAGCGAATTGGAGCAGGTCAATTTTGTAGTGCTTAGTGAAAGTATGTGGGTTTTTCCAGGTGGCCGCCCTACATATTTCACTGAGCTGGGCCCGGGAGCGGAGAGCCCAGTTAGCGGCTGCTCCTTGGGTGGAATGAGCCCAAATAGGGTTAGGAGGTGACAAGCTGGAGACTGTACGCCTCGGCAATGCAGGTTGAGATCCATCCCGATATAAATGTCTTGGAGGCCTTTTGGCCTCTGTGGTGCAGATGGTAGCTTACTAAGAGACCTGAGGATCGCCTGAAGGAGGCAGATCTGTGAAGGTAGATTTTGAGGGCTCTTCTGACATCTAAAGTATGCCATAGCTTTTCTAGCCGATGGTGGGGCTTAGGATAGAAGGAGGGAAGGACCACGTCCTGCGACAAGTGGAAAGGGGATGAAACCTTCGGGAGGAAGGAGGGGTCGAAGCGGAGGTTGACGGAATGTCTTTTGAATGAGCAGAGGGCAGGGTCGACAGAGAGGGCCCCAATTTCAGAGATTCGTCTAGTGGAAGTGATAGCTATCAGAAAGCTACTTTTATAGAGAGGAAGAATAAAGAGACCTGGTCAAGTGGCTCAAATGGAGGGCCGGTGAGGGCCCTGAGAACCACATTGAGGTTCCATGAGGGGAATCTACAACTGGAGGGGAGATTTTGCGAGCAGCCCTAATGAATTGGCGTATGTGAGGGTGGGCCGAAAAATGGGGTTTTTTTGGAGGCCCCTAGGGTACCATCTAGCGCAGCTAGTTTTCTGGAAAGGGTATTGAGGCGGAGTCCATTCTATAGCCCCTCCTGAAGGAACTGAAGGATGTGGCCCACGGAGTGTGACTGAGGGGGCACTTGGTGGGAATGACACCACTTCACGAACACCCCCCAGGTACATTGGTAGATGCGTTGAGTAGACTTTCATCTAAAGGCTAGAAGAGTGCGTACAACGGCATCTGAGTAGCCCAGATTCCGTAGGGCTACGGTTTCAATAGCCATGTGGTCAGCTTCAGAAACTTTGGTTGCTGGTAAAGGAGAGGCCCCTGCGAGAGAAGGTCTGGGGAGATTGGCTATTGGAAGTGGTTCCCTCGGGACAGGTTGAGCAGGTCTGCAAACCAGGGTCTGCAGGACCAGAACGGTGTTACAAATATGGCGGTGGCTCAATGTAGTTTACATCTGCGAATCGCCCGGCTGAGAAGTGAAAATGGCAAGAAGGCATACAGGAGTCCCGTTGGCCACTGCTGACTGAGCGTGTCGAGGACCTCGGCCTTGGGGTGAGGGCATCTGCTGAACCAACAGGGCAACTTGTAGTTGGTTGGAGAGGCGAAGACAGCAGTCAAGAATTGGGTTGCTGAGTCTCCGTACTATGTACTGGAATGCAGAGGCACTGAGGGACCATTCCCCAGGTTTTATTGTCTGGTGGCTCAGCCAGTCCACCTCCACGTTGTCCACACCTTTTATGTGAAGGGCTGTGAGAGAGAGTAGGTGAAGTTCTGCTCAGTGAAAGAGTTGTGACGCCTCCCTGTGGAGCGATGGAGACCGAGAGCCCCCTTGATTGTTGACATAGGCCGTCGCTGTGGTGTTGTCTGTGCAGACCAGCACATGGTGTCCCTTCAGGTGGGGGAGGAAGTGTTGGAAGGCTAGTCGAATGGTCTTGAGCTCCAGCTAATTGATGCTGTGGCTGGTGTCTGCGACTGTCCAATAGCCATGTGATGTTGGTCTCCAGGTGGGCTCCCCAGCCTGAGAGGCTGGCATCTGTTGTCAGGATGAGTGGATGGTTCTGTCAGTGGAACTCTGTGAAGGAAGCAGTGGGGGGCTTCCCACCACTTGAAGGAGCATTGCGTCTTGGGTGGGACTGTGAGGTAGGCAGGGAAGCTGTTGATTATGTGAGTTTGCCACGGGCGGAGCAACCGTAGGAGCAGGCCCATTGAAGATGGTGTATGCAGGAGATCAAGGTGCCCAGGAGAGACGCAAGTGTCTGCAAGGAAGTGCGTGGGGATGTCCGTGTAGCTGCTATGAGTCCTACGATCTTGCGCTGGCGAGGGACTGGTATGAACAGTCTGTCTAGGGAGGTGTCGAAAATCACCCCTAGGTGCTCTGGGCGTTGAGTTGGTGTGAGGTGGCTCTTGTCTCTGTTGATTTGGAAGCCTTGGTACTCCAGGTAGGAGATCGAGTGTTGGAGATGAGCATGCGCAAGTGCCCTGGATGGGGACCGGATAAGCAGGTCGTCCAGATAGAGGAATATGGCTATGCTCTCTAGTCGCAGGTTCGCCACGAGTGGGATTAGGACCTTGGTGAATGTTCGGGGGGCACTTGCTAATCCAAAGGGGAGGGCACGGTATGCCAGTGCTGATTGTTGTAGACAAATCTCAGCCAGTGGCGGTGGGGCCGACAGATTGGTATATGGAGGTAGGCGTCTTTGAGATCCAATGAGGTGAGTCAGTCGTTGATCGAGATGGCTAGTGAGATGGAGACCAGGATTTCCATTTTGAATCTCTGCAACCAGATGGATTTGTTGAGACGCTTGAGATCTAGAACTGCTCTCCATTCCCTGTTTTTCTTTTGTACTAAGAAGAGAATTGAATAGAGTTCCTTTCCTTTTTTGTGCCATGGCACTCTTTCTATGGCTCCTATGTGATGTAGTCTGTTGATTTCGTGGCGCATAGCTGAGTGTTTGGTGGTGATGTGAGAGGGAAAACATGAAAACTCCCTTGACCTGCGTTTTTAGTTCGATGGCATATCCCCGTGAAACAGTTTGTCCTACCCAGCGGTCCGATGTGACTTGGTCCCATTGATGGGCGAAGTGTAGGAGCCTTCCTCCGAGAGGGGTGGATATGGGGGAAGAGAGTGCGGAACAGTCAGGAGTCCTGCTTGTGTAACGGCAACCTGTTCCATCTGGTGGTGTTAGAGTGGGGTGCAGGCCTGTTTGTCTTGGTTCCACGTCCCCTGTGCCCTCTGCTGCAAGGCTGGGTGTTCCAGGTGTTGTAGGAGGATAAGTTCCTTCAAAAGTCCTGCTGGGGGCACTGGAATGGGCGAAAAAACCTCTTTAATGTCTTCACTTGATTGAGAGAGTGCTTCCCGTGCTTATTGGAGGCCTCGGTCAGTGCCTTGTTTAAGGCGGGGCCGAACAACTTACGGCCTCTGAACCTGCTGTTTACGAGGAGGTTCTTGGCAGGAGAGTCTGCGCGCCAGGAATGCAGCCATAAGCAGTGTCTGGCTGCCACGTTTGCTGCCATGCCTCTGGCGGCCCAGGTAACTATGTCCATAGATGCATCGATTAAGAATGCATAGGCCAAGGTGACGTTAGTGACCAGTTTACGGGACAGGGGGGCAGAAATGTTTGGGTCCTTGGCCAACTAAGGAGTTTCAGGAAGTGATGCCAGCCGATGTGGTGGATGTCCTGGGGACTGTGACAGCCACCTGTTGTGAACTTGATCCGTGCCCGTCCTGGTTGGTGAAAACCAGGGAGACGTTGGGGACAGTCTGGCGAGGGTGGTTAACGCGTCCCTGCAGCAGGGGAGGTTGTCACCCAGCCTCAAGGAGGCGGTGGTGCGCCCCCTGCTGAAGAAACAATCGTTGGACGTGGACGCACTCGCCAGCTACCGACCTCTGTCTAACCTTCCATTTTTAGGGAAGGTTATTGAACGGGCAGTGGCGATCCAGCTCCAGGCGCATCTAGACAGCATTGGTTTTCTGGACCCGTTTCAATCTGGGTTCCGCCCCGGCTATGGCACCGAGACGGCCTTGGTTGACGATCTCCGCTGAGAGATGAACGCAGGACGTTCGTCATTTCTTGTCCTGCTAGATCTCTCAGCTGCTTTTGACACTGTGGACCATGGGCTGTTGTTGAGATGGCTGCGTGACCTGGGG
>QEPC01013661.1:63449-112786 GCA_003113815.1 Sphenodon punctatus
GCAGCAGAGAGATCAAGGAGGACAAGAATGGAATAGAGACGTTTAGATTTAGCCACCAGAAGATCGTTGGTGATCTTAGCGAGAGCAGTTTCAGTAGAATGAAGGGGGCGGAAGCCAGATTGGAGGGGGTCAAGGGAGGAGTTGGAGGATAGGAAGTCAAGGCAGCGGGAGTCATGTTGGGCGATCGCCTCATTAGCCAGAGCAATAACTGCTACCCTTACAGGGGTTTCATAGAATCTGTGCTCAATTATGGGGGAGACGCCCTTGCCACACAATTTTCTGCAGGCCTGTTTTACAAAGACACAGCTGGACACCACGAAACAACAGATTTGGAGGTGGGTAATGAGGGTTTTAAGAAGAGGGCATACCTTACCAGAGAGAGCAGAAAAGTTGAGCTGCTGGGCCCCCTCCACAGCGACCTGTTTTTTCAAGAAAAACTATTATTGAATGCGGTGGACGTTAAAATAAAACTGACTCGAGCCAAGGATTCTTTCTGCCTCATGAGTAATGAGCCTGCCAGACGGTACCATTTGCAGCTTCTAAACACCTTGCTTTTTGTGAAAAAAGTACGAGTGGCACCCGGAGTTTGCCTAGGACATGCCGAGGCCCTGTTACCTCCAATGTTAAATACCCGGTAGATCGGGTGGGACTGAAAGTGTTCAGCATCCCCGCCGGCAGTCGTGTCAGCAATCAGGAGAATCTGTTTCTAGGCCAGATCCCAATGCTGTTGGTCTTGGGCTTCCTGGACAATGATGCTTTTAGTGGAAATTATGCCAAGAACCCCTTCCATTTTAAACATTATGATATGATTCCAGCCAAGCCACTACAGCCAGACTTTGCAGGAGGAAATTGTGTCAGAGAATACATGAATCTGGTGCAAACCACCGGCAAACACATGAAAGACCGGGCTCTCCTCATCAACCGTGAGGAGTTTCCAGAGGGATACACGCTGTTTGCCTTTGATCTGTCTCCCGATCAGGAAGGTGGAGACCATTACTCGCTGATTAAAAATGGAAACCTGAGGGCAGAAATACATTTTGCTGCTGCCTTACCCATCACCGTCAACATGATCGTTTATGCTGTTTTTGACAATGTGATAGAGATAAATCAAAGAAGAAACGTGCTGTTTGACTATATGTGACACGGATACTGTGCAGCTAATACGTGTTTTATCATCAGACCCTTACATGAGAGAGACTTTCTTGGATGTGTTCCCGAGTGACTGGCTTCCCAAGGGGAGATTGATGGAAAGCCCTGTGGGGCTAGTGGTCAACACGCACACCCATACCCAGCCTGGAGAACACTGGCTTGCGATCTACCTAACACAACCAGGGCAAGTTTTTTTACTCTTATGGGGAGCCCCCTGACAGCGTTTTGTTTCCTAGAAGCATTTAAAATTTTTAGAAGAAAAATGGCTGTAGGACTGTGTTTCACCATAAACAATTACAAGACCCAAACTCTATGGCCTGTGGTTATCACTGTGTATTTTTTCAACATCACCGATGCAAGGGTTTATCTTTTGAACAAATTTTAGATTTGTATTCTGATAATTTAGCAGAAAATGATCAAATGGTCATGCAATTTGTAAAAAAATAAAAAGTACCGCCTTGTGAACAGGCCCAGGAATGTAACGGGGATGTTTCAACAAGCCCAGACCTGTGTCTCCTGCCATGAATTTCATAGCCCTGTTTCACAATAAAAGTGACCCACTCCCCTTATAAGGGTTTAAAAGTAACTCACCGTTTGTGTCTTTTGTTCAACCCCCCTTTTGAAGTAATGACCCAAACAGTGTAATTCTTTAAAAAAAAAGTCAAGGTTTTATTTAAACTACATCACAGTAAAACAACACGTTACATAGGGAGCCAGTTAAACAGTCCGGGCTTCCTTCTACAGGCTTGAAGAGGGGACACAGGGGTGGTGTCCCCTCACTGCAAAAGCGGTAATTTGACAAGCTGTTTTAGAAGGAGGAGATTTCTCTTGATCCAAGACAACATACTTGCTCTGAAATGCGTCAAATGGGGTGGGTCTAATAAGATCAGCAGCTTTTAACCCCTTTTTTCAAAGTGTATGTGATAGGCCAATCTCGTGTGAAAAGACCCACTCTTAATCTGTACGCCTCAGGTGTGGAAGCATTTAAATCCACCACCATATATATACACCCATAAGGCTTTTGGGTAGCATCGTCAAATGCTTCCATGAAGAATTTGGCTTTGCCAGGATACATTTGTCGGGCCAATGTAGCAATTTGTAACTTGTCCCACAGATTTTCAAAAAGAACCATAAATTTACAGTTCAGGTTTATTGTTTGTGACCGCTTACCCTGGCAAAAGATGTTTTGAACAATATAAAGTATGGATAAATTTCTATGGTGAGAGTACCTCGTGAATGCTCTTTCCACCTCACCATTTTCAGAAGCGGAGTCCATCCAATCATCCACCACAACCCAATTGACTTTGCTGGTAGGAAACAGTACATCATTNAAGATCGTTGGTGATCTTAGCGAGAGCAGTTTCAGTAGAATGAAGGGGGCGGAAGCCAGATTGGAGGGGGTCAAGGGAGGAGTTGGAGGATAGGAAGTCAAGGCAGCGGGAGTCATGTTGGGCGATCGCCTCATTAGCCAGAGCAATAACTGCTACCCTTACAGGGGTTTCATAGAATCTGTGCTCAATTATGGGGGAGACGCCCTTGCCACACAATTTTCTGCAGGCCTGTTTTACAAAGACACAGCTGGACACCACGAAACAACAGATTTGGAGGTGGGTAATGAGGGTTTTAAGAAGAGGGCATACCTTACCAGAGAGAGCAGAAAAGTTGAGCTGCTGGGCCCCCTCCACAGCGACCTGTTTTTTCAAGAAAAACTATTATTGAATGCGGTGGACGTTAAAATAAAACTGACTCGAGCCAAGGATTCTTTCTGCCTCATGAGTAATGAGCCTGCCAGACGGTACCATTTGCAGCTTCTAAACACCTTGCTTTTTGTGAAAAAAGTACGAGTGGCACCCGGAGTTTGCCTAGGACATGCCGAGGCCCTGTTACCTCCAATGTTAAATACCCGGTAGATCGGGTGGGACTGAAAGTGTTCAGCATCCCCGCCGGCAGTCGTGTCAGCAATCAGGAGAATCTGTTTCTAGGCCAGATCCCAATGCTGTTGGTCTTGGGCTTCCTGGACAATGATGCTTTTAGTGGAAATTATGCCAAGAACCCCTTCCATTTTAAACATTATGATATGATTCCAGCCAAGCCACTACAGCCAGACTTTGCAGGAGGAAATTGTGTCAGAGAATACATGAATCTGGTGCAAACCACCGGCAAACACATGAAAGACCGGGCTCTCCTCATCAACCGTGAGGAGTTTCCAGAGGGATACACGCTGTTTGCCTTTGATCTGTCTCCCGATCAGGAAGGTGGAGACCATTACTCGCTGATTAAAAATGGAAACCTGAGGGCAGAAATACGTTTTGCTGCTGCCTTACCCATCACCGTCAACATGATCGTTTATGCTGTTTTTGACAATGTGATAGAGATAAATCAAAGAAGAAACGTGCTGTTTGACTATATGTGACACGGATACTGTGCAGCTAATACGTGTTTTATCATCAGACCCTTACATGAGAGAGACTTTCTTGGATGTGTTCCCGAGTGACTGGCTTCCCAAGGGGAGATTGATGGAAAGCCCTGTGGGGCTAGTGGTCAACACGCACACCCATACCCAGCCTGGAGAACACTGGCTTGCGATCTACCTAACACAACCAGGGCAAGTTTTTTTACTCTTATGGGGAGCCCCCTGACAGCGTTTTGTTTCCTAGAAGCATTTAAAATTTTTAGAAGAAAAATGGCTGTAGGACTGTGTTTCACCATAAACAATTACAAGACCCAAACTCTATGGCCTGTGGTTATCACTGTGTATTTTTTCAACATCACCGATGCAAGGGTTTATCTTTTGAACAAATTTTAGATTTGTATTCTGATAATTTAGCAGAAAATGATCAAATGGTCATGCAATTTGTAAAAAAATAAAAAGTACCGCCTTGTGAACAGGCCCAGGAATGTAACGGGGATGTTTCAACAAGCCCAGACCTGTGTCTCCTGCCATGAATTTCATAGCCCTGTTTCACAATAAAAGTGACCCACTCCCCTTATAAGGGTTTAAAAGTAACTCACCGTTTGTGTCTTTTGTTCAACCCCCCTTTTGAAGTAATGACCCAAACAGTGTAATTCTTTAAAAAAAAAATCAAGGTTTTATTTAAACTACATCACAGTAAAACAACACGTTACATAGGGAGCCAGTTAAACAGTCCGGGCTTCCTTCTACAGGCTTGAAGAGGGGACACAGGGGTGGTGTCCCCTCACTGCAAAAGCGGTAATTTGACAAGCTGTTTTAGAAGGAGGAGATTTCTCTTGATCCAAGACAACATACTTGCTCTGAAATGCGTCAAATGGGGTGGGTCTAATAAGATCAGCAGCTTTTAACCCCTTTTTTCAAAGTGTATGTGATAGGCCAATCTCGTGTGAAAAGACCCACTCTTAATCTGTACGCCTCAGGTGTGGAAGCATTTAAATCCACCACCATATATATACACCCATAAGGCTTTTGGGTAGCATCGTCAAATGCTTCCATGAAGAATTTGGCTTTGCCAGGATACATTTGTCGGGCCAATGTAGCAATTTGTAACTTGTCCCACAGATTTTCAAAAAGAACCATAAATTTACAGTTCAGGTTTATTGTTCGTGACCGCTTACCCTGGCAAAAGATGTTTTGAACAATATAAAGTATGGATAAATTTCTATGGTGAGAGTACCTCGTGAATGCTCTTTCCACCTCACCATTTTCAGAAGCGGAGTCCATCCAATCATCCACCACAACCCAATTGACTTTGCTGGTAGGAAACAGTACATCATTCAGAGATTTGGGCAAGCCATCTACAAACTTAATAAAAGGGTATTTACAATGCAAATCTTTACACAAAGGCTGCCAGCAGCTATAGCACCATACAACATTTTCAGGTATAACAGACAGTAAGCTAGTTCCATCATCCAGAAGCTTTTTTATGAAGTAGCTTTTCCCACAGTTGCTGGGGCCCGCAAGAATAGCTGAAAAAGGGTGTAGCCACCTGGTGTCCATGGCTAATATCCGTAAGGCATGCTAGTGAAGTCTTCTCTGAGCACCCTCTTATCATAAACCACTTTTTGTGTTTTTTTAACCAGCTTGGTGTGGATTTCAAACTGCACTGTTTCTTACAATCCCCGAGTGCTGAACCACAATTTCTTTAGGCTTCTCAGCCTGAGGATGATAATTTTGTACAAGGTCTTTAATGCTCTCAAAATTGATTTTTTTCACAGTTGGCTACATTCAGAGTGATCCCCTTTACTTTCATGCAGACTTTTCCACCTGAGAGCCTGTACCCGTAAGTTTTGGGACCCCCTGACACGTATTCTGTGATGTACTCATCTGGAGCTCGCTCGCTCGTAAGCTCCCCTAAATAGTCTCCCAAGGGGGGGGATTTCCCCCTCACCCTTCCTGTTCACAAAAATGACAGAGTCCGTGTCATGATACAAACAGTGTTCTTGCAAACCTTCTAGAATCTTGAGCAGCTCTAAACGTGTGTGTGCTGTCGTAAAAGCTGCTAAAAACACGTTTGTGTTTTTAGAGATCAGACAGTGGTCTTTGGTATATTTCCACCCAACAACAGCTGCCTCCTCCCCCAAGAAATCGCAAGAGGAGACAATGTAGTGCAGGGAAAACAGAAGCTGATAAAGATCATCAACATGCTGTACTATACTCAGCTGGCCCAGATTTACCCTTTGTGCAAATTTACCCCAGATAGAGTTGAGATACAGCTTAGCAGTACTACGCTTTGAAGAGTTCATCTCAATATGTTCTGGACGTAACCGTACCCGTTCTTTCTTATAATAGTCCTCAATGTATTTATTCCGCTGTTCTTTAGTGACGCACCACTGGGAATAGCCTGATGCCTCCTGTTTTTGTCAGAAGTGCATGTTGATATACTCAGAAAAGAGTTTATCAGACTTTTTTTCAAAGTGCACACTTCAAAGATTCTGCCTAGCTTGTACCCCTTCTCTAAAGCTGCAGACAACTCGATAGTGCACCACATCCCCTCGAGGACTCTTTCCTCTTCCATGTGCATACACGGATCCAACTGTAAGCTCTCTGTGCAAGTTCTGCACAGAGGGAACATAAGCTTACCATTCACACTGACTGGAAGAACAGGGGGGAAAAGTCCATGAGGAGGGTAGACTTCTGCTCTGCCAAGGCCAAATTACTCAGAGAGCGGTGCAAAATTTTTAGAAATGTTTTTGGGATGACCAATAGGGTATTCTTTTGTTTTATTTACAAAGGGGTAGAGACTGGTAAAATCATAATAATGCACCTCCTCGCCTGTTTTTGTACGATAGTAAAGAGAGACTGCATTAGTCCTCCCTCCAAAGTGCATCCCTAGGCTGCAGTGGCTGTGAGAACCCATTATCTTTTAGAAGCTGTCACAGCTCTGCATCTTTCTCTACCATCTCCTTCCACTCGTGCTCCCAGATAGTTCTCACCAGATACCCCTTCTCCCTGAGAAAGTCATTTTTACATTGCGTCTGGTACGCATGATACCTGTAAGAAATCCCAGTTAGGGGATTGTGGTCATCTTCCCCATAGCATTTTTTGCAACCATGGAAAAAGCACCCTTCAAATTCAAATGCTGTCTTCACCCCCCTAATCACAGCGTATCCATCTAGATAGTAGTTACCTACTCTATAATCCCCGCCCTGTAAAGCATGACGTATGTAGATCTGCTCCTTGCGCTCTATAAAGGAACCATTGAATGCTGGGGGTTGAGAACCTTTTTGCCTGTCTGTGATATTCATCGGAAGGGGTCAGAGCTATGGTGTTTGGCTCTAAGAACATAAACTTAAACATGGCTAAACTGACAGAAGCCAATGTTAAATACTGGAAGGGGTCTATCTGCCACCATTCCAACCGAATGTTACCATCCTTATTCACCCCGCCATACACCTCCTTCTTCGTCATCTCCATGATCTCTGACCTATACAGAACACACGCTTCCTTCAAAATCTTAACATCCTGCTGACAATAATACATCAACTCCTTCTGCAAATCAAACTGTTCATGCTTGTTAGCATCGTACCATTTAAAAAAATCAGTCATCTCTTCTGGCATCATGCTGTTTACACCGTAATACTCTGGGGAAGGCATATCTCCTACATAATTCTGTCTCTCCTGTGTGTTAAAAAAAATGAGGGAAATACCCCTTGCAACCATCAAAACCCATAGCCTTGGGAAGTTTGCTAAGTTTCATGGGTAAAAAATTTAAGCTATCGATGAAACGAATGTTAAAAACTGTCACCTTGGCAGTTAGAATCTTCCCGCCCTGAGGCACCAACTCAATATCCAATCCCAGTCTGACCAACTCCCTAACAACAAAGAAAGTGTCATAACGAGCCGCATTGTGACCAAGCAGCGTGTGATTTCTAAACTTTGTTTCCATAAAAGTACTGACAAAATCAGACACGCAGTCAGGACCCTTAAACTCCCAGCTTTTACCATCTTTAAGAGACTCTGCATAAATGTAGTTCGGGGTATGAAGCCCTGTTTCCTGAGTGCATTCAAAATCATAAAAAATATATTTCTCAGACACCTTAGGTTTTGTAATGCACTGGATGTAGCAGAGATGGGTGTTCACATCAACAACCGGTCCATAGCACTGGGTGCATTTCACACCCTCACATTTGTGTTCTTTACTTTTGTAACGTTTACATTTAGGGCAGAGGATTTTATCTCGACACTTTACTTTATCTTCCTCTGCTAACGCTCTGTGTGTGTCTAAGCATCGTTTAGACCTGCACAACAAGAGACAGCTGGGGCATTTGTATTTGGAACCTTTCTTATAAGTACACGAAATGTCTAAGCATAGACTACAGCGCACTGTACAAAAATGATCGTGACTGTAAATCCTGCGGCAAAATTCACAGTAGTTACGACCCCCCCAAAATGCTTTTACATTCTTAATACCATAATAATGATTATCCTCAAGAAACATATAAACAACTTTGTTATGTGCAGGTCCTCCCGTTTAAAAAAAATTCCAGTTCCCTCTAGCTTTGTACAACACTTGTATGTTAATTTTTAAAGCATTTTCAAATACTGCTACATCACTCAACCTAATTTTTCTCTGTGCTGAAAACCCCAGCTCCCTCTGCAACTGCTTGGCTGCCTCTAACACCACAGGATCTGGAGTTTCTAGCCCCTTTAGAAGTTTCAAAACACCTGAAAAACACAATTTTGTCCCTTTATAATGAAAATCAATCAGATGCTGCCTTTTTATATTAAGAACTCTATCTTTAGGTATGGATTTAAGCTGTCTTCGTGCTCCACCTCCGGGTTTTTAATGACCAGCACCTGTACACGCATCTCGGTGAAAGTAGCATCAGCATTACTTTGTAGAGAAGTGGATATCTAGTCCATAAAATCCTCAGCTTTAAATTCAACCCCCCTTTGACTCACTGAACAAATAGGACCGTCTAATCCCATGCCTGTTAAACAGACTTGCAAAAAATCATCGGGGGAAAGACTCACTGAACGAATAGGACCATCTAACCCCATGCCTGTTAAACGGACTTGCAAAAAATCATCGGGGGAAAGACTGGCTTGAACCTCCCGCAGGAGTTTTTCGATACACTGGTTTATGACAAATTCTGCATATTCTGGATCAGTTACATGCTCTATATTAACAAAACGATAGCTGCGAATGTACTGCGTAGCCTGAAACTTCCTGATGTATCGTTCCCATTGATTCACAAGCTCAAGATACACCTCCTCTGTCTGAGGATTTTCAGCGGGACCTTCAATAGAAACGGAGGGTGGATTCTCAACCTCCTCTAGGGAGGGCATAGATATATCATTCTCGTCCTCCTCAAGGGTCCCCCTGCTAGACTCAGCAGGGGGGCCCTCTAAGGGTGGCGGAGGCATCTCAGTAGAATTGCATGGAGAATACACACCCTCTGATTCTACATGGGATCCCTCTTTTGATTTCCTTAATGTATGAATAGATCTCTTGATTTTTTTCAACCTAGACCAGAAGCCATTGAGTTGGGTTAGAACCCCTCTGATGTTGCCGGCCCTCTGTGTCACCCTACGCCTCTGGAAATATTTTCTGCTGTCTTTATTTCTTTACATAGTGCATCTAATTTTTTATACATATTATTGTAATAACTGCAAAGGGTATGTGCAGGGGTTGCATTTTCTACCTCTGAGACCAATTTAGAAAATTTCTCATCCTGTGCTTTATACTTAGAATACTTATTATCGATGTATTCACTGATCTCTTTCACTTTCAAAAAGAACATGCCAACTTTTTCAAAACGTAAATGGTCTGACACTGTGTAAATTACTGCCACACTCATGAAGAGACATGAGGTGTGATGTGTGGTGCACATTATTAGCGATACCAGGCGGTGTAGGAGGAAGGACGGAGGGTTGCAGCGCTGGTTCCCATGTGTGCTCCGACTTTGTTTTGGAGTGTACTGCCCCACTAGTTCCTAAATAATAAATCATAAAGAAAATAAAATGAATATTGTGGGTTTTATACAAATGCTTACGATAGGGTTAGGGCTTTGTCTATTTTTACCAGGCCTGGTATCAGCTTCAGCTCTGACTGCACTCCTCTTCGGGGCATGTGGTATTTCTTCAGGTTCAGAAGGTTGTGAATCTGCCACAGTAGCTCCTCTTACCTTAGGGACCGCCTCACCCTTCGCACCCCGGAACGGCTCCTGCGGTCTGCCGGGGGTGCCCTCCTAGAGGTCCCCCGTGTTAAGCGGGGGGCCACGATGGAGCGAGCATTCTCGGTGGTAGGGCCGCGGCTGTGGAACTCCCTTCCGGAGGAAGCTCGCCTGGCCCCAAGCCTTTTGACATTTCGGCGGAACTGTAAGACCTGGCTGTTTGCCCAGGCCTTTGGGAGGGGGGGGGGGGTGATTTTAATCCCCCGCCCATGTATTTATTTATTACTGTCTTTTAGCCCTGTTTTATTGATGTGTTTTATATTTATATTTTAATTGTTTTAAATTGTTTTTACTAGTGTTGTCAGCCGCCCCGAGCTGCATTGCAGGAGGGGGGCGGGATAAAAATCTATAAAATAAATAAATAAAATAAATAAATAATAAAAAATAAAAGGAGGTTTGATTTTAAAATTAGTAAAACAAATACCCATTTTTATAAAAAAAGCAACATAGCCTTATTAACGTACCCACAACCTGTCCACAAGCAGCACGCCTCCTTTTAAGGGTTGGCATTTTAAACGTATTCTGAATTGGATGTGCTGGTCCAGCGTTTGCATGCTTATTTTTAAAAGTCCTTTCATCAGGGGCATCTATGGGGCGGCTTGTTGGAGTATTTTAAAAAAATGTAAGGCAGCTAGCAGCCAAAAGACTCTGTAATAGCAGACGTGTGTAACAGTAAGAGCATTCATCTCTGGAGAAAAAAGAAAAAAACTGTTAATGCAATATGTATCCACACCCCAATCAAAACTATTAGCCTATTTTACCCTCGTTTGTTGGAGAGGTGGTCTCTCTGGGCCTGCTGAATAAATCCTGGCCTGCAATATAGAAACTAGCTTTTTAAAACAATGCCCTTCCAGCATTCTCAGACTCTGGTTTAAGCATTTGAATCACCCCTGATAAAGCCCACACCCTTACATACAGGCAGGGGGAAAAAACCTAAACTGTTTGCAGTAAAATAAACCCCTTTTATTTAAGCACAAGTCAGCCCAACCATGTGCTACCTGGAAATTTTTTCAAAGCCGCCCCCCCCTTAAAACCAGACAAAATATAAAAAGCATGTGATCAATACAGCCCAACCCCTTTAAGACTAGACAGAGCAAATTTTATGGAAAAAAACCCCTCATTCCTGTACCCCCTTTAAGACGAGGCCTACATCAGATCCCCTGCTTTGCATTTCCCCCTCACAGGTCCCCAGCATTAGAAACCTTAGATTTAGACCCCTTGAAATGGCCATTGAAAAAATAGAAAACTGTTTGCAGTAAAATAAACCCCGTTTATTTAAGCCCAACCATGTGCTACCTGGAAATTTTTTCAAAGCCCCCCTTAAAACCTGACCATTTTATATATAAAAAAGCAGAAATCATACCCCTTCCCATCTAGGTCCTTTAAAATAGAGCATAGTTAACCCCCACCCCCCAGACCCTGTAATGAGGCCTATGCATACCCCCCTGTACAAAATGACCATGTGCTCACCTTCCATGAAGCTTGCAACCTGGCAAAGGATCCCTGGAGATTCAGTGTGAGAAAGAATGTGGGCAGTGGAAAGATAGGGTCTTTTAAAAGCTTGCATGGAGCACCACCCGGCTAAACCCCATTGGATAGATTTCAGGACCTTTAACATGTAAAAATTCCATGCCAATACTGGGTTTCATCTGTAGATGGCACCACTGTATTACAAATGAATATGGCTAGACAAATTTATCGACGAACTGCTTTTTTCCCACAAGGTCTTAAATGCTAGCCCAGACATGTCTCAATGGCTCCTTGCAACCTCCACCCTGATAAGATTAAGGCTTCTCTTCTACCCACCCTACACTTCGCAGCCCTCTGGCACTGTGTAACATTCTCTAATAATAAAAACATCTGTCCCCATTTTACTCATACTTTCTGCAGGTCAAAAACCACAAACAGTCTTAAACAAAACATTGTAATACAGAAAAACCACACATAGCTATGCTGCAGAATGCATTATTTTCTTACAAACCCCCTTTTAAAAAAAGACTTATACCTCCTTTTTTTAAACATGGTATAAATTCTAAGATGCGTTTATCCCCTGGCTTAATGATGGATTCTAACACAGATTCAGGCTCGGAACTAGAATCCACTTTACAAAACAACAATAGGGTTAGATTGAAAGTATCATGGGTTAAACATAAATATTGTAAAGCATAACCCAGCATCATTTGAATGTGAAATATAGTTTGTAAGCATAGATTATCAGGAAAGAATTTAAGTTTTCTGTCCCTGTCCTCAGAAGTCCAATCATGGGCTCCTTGGCCCGGGGCATCAAGAATAAAACCCTCACAGTCAGTATGTAGTTTCTCCTTCAAACAAGGGGTTAAAACCCCATAAACTGACACTCTCACTATTGCTTTCATGGCAGATTTTCGTCTTGAAGAGGGGATATAATCCTCTTCACAGATTTTCAAGCCTAGCTGTTTCTGCAGGCTGATACATGGCTCTTGGTTCTCCTCTTTCTTCTCACGACAGAAACACTCGGGACGGTTTTTGGTAGATTCTGGTGGACTTTCAAACAAATCCTGGAACAAGATTTAAAAGCGGTAATGAGTTAACAGTCTTCCTACAAGGCAACATTTTGTGACACTCAGAAGTCTTTTAAAACCAGTCTAAAAAAACCACTTTCTTATCTGTGAATTTTGAGCCGGTACTGTTGAGCTGTGTGGCACCTCTATTGCCTCGGAACAAACCGGGACCTCTGCGGGGCTCGGCAACCCCATCTCGGTTTCTCTGGCAAGGGTAGGCGTGCTAAAAAGAACCTTGGCCACAGGCCCACTCTCGCCATCTTCCTCCTCTGAACTGGATATGTAACGTTTTCGGTATAAATGTCTCACTACAGCGGGGGGACTTGTAAACAGCATACATTTTGCTGGGGTCACATCGCTAGAGAACACCATTTTAAAATTTTAATTTTCTGTGTAAATGGTTACAACCGGTGCTCTGCTCTCTGTGTCACAAAATGGTGCTCTCCTCTTTCATACCACCCTAGGGGGCGGGTTTATGGGTCCTAAACCTTCACTGATTGGTTCAGCTCAGGCAGCTGAGTTGTTTGAAACCAGAGATGACCCCGTTCAGCCAATCCAACCTACCCCACCACGATCCGCCACCCCATTGGTCTGTTTTATTCTTCAAAAATGGGGGGCGCTAGAAGAATGAAACCTTCACTCATTGGTCCAGCTCAGTCAGCTGAGCTGTTTTAAACCTCACATGACCCCCTTCGGCCAATCCGACCTACCCCACCATGATCCGCCACCCCATTGGTCCGTTTTATTCTTCCAAAACGGGGGGGCGCTAGAAGGATGAAACCTTCACCCATTGGTCCAGCTCAGTCAGCTGAGCTGTTTGAGAGGTCACATGACCTTCATCCACCAATCACACGCAAGGACATTGCGGGAACTTTGGTCCCATCCCTCCCACCCTGACCCGCAAGCCCATCCACCAATCAAACGTAAGGACCTTCAGGGATCAGCACCCAACCCTTGACCCGGAAGCATTACCCACTTTTACGTCACTTCCGACCCTGCAAACGACATTATTTCCGCATCCGCCTACATCCCCTCTGAAACGCCCCCCCAAGAAGGCGGGACTTTCGGTCACATGACCTGTCAAACTGATAACCATCAGTTTGATGAAAAGTAGCCCCCCTCTCTCCTCATCCTCCTGTAGCTCCTGCTCATCCTCCGTCCCAGCCTGGGATCTGTTGCGCAGCTCCTCCGACTCCACGGGGGCCATGTTCTGGGCAGGAGGCTGTGGTGCAGTTTCACTTTTGCACTTGGGTGAAGTGTGGCCTTGCCGGTGAGCTGCGTTCTGGAGGGCGGCTGCCCTGTGTGTTTTGGCGGTCTCCGCCATGTCTGGGCTCCCACTTGGGAAGCTTATACCCGGTGGGTCGAACGCCTCACAGCTGGATGGGCCCCGGGCCGTACTCGGGAGTCAGCACCGGTGAAAGAAAAGTGGTTGCATTCGCTGCTGCTGAGTTGTTTGGAGGCCCCCCTCTCAACAGAGAGAAGTAAAGAAAAAAAGTCTGACTGGGTGCGGAGCACCCTTGCTGCACGTGCTGTAGGATCGGAGGCAGACTTTCAACTGGGAAAGCGAGGGCGCGATCTCCCTGCGCATGCCCGGTTGAAAGTCTGTGCTGCCTCCTAGTGGACGTGAGGGAGATCGCTCCCTGTGTCCAAATAATCAGACTGAAGGCTATAGAAAATTGTATATTGAGCCTTGTATTAAGAGAGGAAGCTTGTATTTTCCTAAGCTAGAGGTGTTTCTCCTAAGGGATCAGGATGTAAATGTCTCAAGGTTGCTAAGTTTCTGTCCCTGGTTCAAAAAATTAAGATGTCTCTATTAAATGAGCAGGGTCATGATGTACTAGATCAGTTTTGTGGGGCTTTTCATATGCCAAACATAAATGGGAAATATCCTACTTGGCGTGGAGGGGGCGTTGTGTCTATTTGGGATGGATCACCAAAGTATGGCATCTATATATAAATATTTTCTTCCATGATTATATATAAATGTTTTTGTGTTTTTCTTGTGATTTGATTTGATTTGTTTTGTCTTTATGATGGCCATTGGCTAAGTAAATAAATATATGCATAGAGGATTCTTATAGCGGTCTCTAAAGCTTTCATTTTCTTAGGGATGTAAGTCCACAGCTGAAGACTGAAAAGTACATTTTAATAAGTCTGCTCAGTCTTGTACTACTGTGTCTTGGAAAGCCCATATTTAGTTATTGGGAAGAAGGCAATTTCAGATCTGGTACTTTGCTTGAGTAATCCTCTCCAGGAACTTGGAGGAAAGCTTCCACTTGCCAAACTTGATAATTGCTGGGTTTTTTTGCCTTCTAGATCTTGTAACACAACAGACCAGCTGTTTCCTCCTAGAATGCAGTGAACACTGATGCCTGACTGTTGGCCACTTGGATGATGGGTAGCCACTTCAACTTGGGAGTTCTTGCAGAACACCATTAAAAAAAACCTTTGGTCATTCATTACTCAAAGTGAAGGAGGCCTACATTTCCAAACACTTCAAGTACAAAAGTAAGTAACTTATACTAGTAATAACCCGTAAGTCTTTAAATTGAACAAATACGTCCAACAGTGAGTGACTTACAATGCATGCTTGTCTAGTTTACACAAATCTGTTATTAAACAAAACTTTCACTCAACTGAGCTGTTGGAATTTTTGCAGCTTGAGTCATTTTATACATCATCACTTAGTTTCCTGCCTACAACACGAAGGAGCAGGCCTATCGAGTGTCGCGGATTAGGTGGGGCAGCATGGATTTCAGCAATTTTATGGTGATCTCCGGCCTGCTCCACCTCCGTCTTTCACTGCCCCGGTGATGCATGCCACCAGGGGGCCCTGAACGCCATATCACCAGCTCACAGTGCAGGCAGATGTGCCGCTGCAGCAGCCTGGCCTGCCTGCTGGTGGTGCTGTACACGGCACTCCCTGAGCATGTCTGCCGCAGCTGAGGGACTGGAGTCTGGGAGGGGATGACTCACCCCCACTTCCTGCCCAAACAGATCCGGCTGCAGCCCCAGCTGGCACAGTGCTTAATGCCTCTGAGTACCTCTTGTAGCCTAGGGGACTGCTCTCTCCTTCTTGGTGAGGGGCGATCAGGGACTGCTAGTAAGTAAACAAAGCCGCCAAGGAGAGCCAACTCCAGGGCTCCCTGCTTGCCATCGCAATGTTGAATCCTTAGTGGTAACAGGCACAGGTAACTATTGCACGGCCTCCCAAGCCACAAACGCCCGCCACCCCAGTATCCTAGGCAGTGTCCCAGATCTGTGTATTGTTCTAAGGCAGGTCCTGCATACCAGTGAAATATGTAAATTGTATGCAAATGATGAATTTACATAACCTTATGCAAATTTATACATGCAACATTTATGCAAATTTTGTCCCTCTTTTCAGAGGCCAAGGGTTGAGTTATGGGAAGAAGCCTTATTTCATGTTGGCCTCTATAATAGGAGGAGGAATGCTCCATACAAGTCATAGGTCAAACTTGCTCTTTTTTATTTCTAGTGCCTAAAAGACCAGGCATCCTTAATTCTTCACCTATAAAGCTCTTCACAACCTTGCTCCCCCCTACCTCTCTGCACTTATCACCCTCCATACTCCAGCCCATGCACTTTGCTCCTCCTCTGTCCCTTCTCTCACCCTTCCACGCCTTCCCTGCTCCCCTAAGCGCCTTCGTCCCTTCTCACTTGCTGCCCCCCATGCCTGGAACTCCCTCCCTGTCCACATCCGCCTTGCCCCCTCCCTTCATACCTTCAAATCTCTCCTTAAAACTCACCTCTTTCGCTCTGCTCTGTCTGACTCTTTATCCTGCTGAGCCACTATTCCTATACCTACGATCGGTTTACCCTTATCCTTGCAACATGGACCTGCCTGCTGTCATTCTCATCGTAACCAAGCCAAGTACGTGCACTTGAGACCTCACATCTTCATGAATGTTAGACCCCTTGTCTCTTCCTGTTCCCCTTCCTAAGTCTCTCCCCCAGCTCCTGTCTCTCAGATTGTAAGCCCTAGGGGCAGGGACCCTGTCTATTTTATTACTTTGTAAAAGGGCCAGGTACACTGCTGGCACTATATAAATGTTTGTTAATAATAATAATGACCACTCTGGGAGCCACCTATTAGAATCCCTCCCTACTCCATGTGCTTGTTAAACACTCTTTGAGAGGATTGGTCCAAATGTTATGGTATTTTGGGTACATATAGTGATAAAGAGACTATAGAAGGTGTGTCCTTATCTCAGACTGTTTTGGAAAATAGATTTAGTTTGCACTGGAACTAAATGGCAAGAGTTTAGAAATACAGTATCCCTGTATGGAAAAGAGTCCTCATTTTGATTCCTCCCTGACTGTTGATTATACTGAAGATTCTTCTCAAGAATGGGAAAGTAAAACTTTTTCAAATGGGCTGCGGCTGAGGGGGCGAGCTGTAGGCAGGTGGGGGGGGAGGGTGGTTGCACTTGGACACCCCCCCCTCCCCCTCCCACGCATGTCCCTCTATGGCGCACCCAGCTTTTTTTGACAGTTGCTCCATGAACGGGCAATGGGTGGAGGTGGCTGGGGATGTGTGGTATGAGGGAGCATGCATGCCCACCTAGCAGCTGCAGCTGCGCGAACAGCACATCCCTTCACCTCGTTTGAGAAGGCCCTAACTCAAGGTCCTCCATTCACATAGGTTTCCTAACCCAGGGAAAAGCCTCTCTCACTAATAAGTGTGAAGAGTAGGTTGATCATTTATTCATCTGTCTGCTACAAACTGATAAATACAAAACCATCAGGTAAACATGTCAGGCACAAGGTCAGAGTCCAGGAACAGTCAAAGCAGGATCAGGGCCAAGCATCAAACTGAGCAGGAGCAATTCAGAAGTCGGATAAAGAAAGGGGTCAAGCCAAAAGAGCAATTTGAGACAGGCAGCAAGGGTTGAAGAGGGAAATGGAGCCAGGACTCTGCCTGGCTTCTTAGATGCCCTTCTTTAGTGCCAGGCACATCAGGAGCCAATTGGGACTTGATGGGCAGGACGTCAGAGCAGAGCCAGCTGATCCTTCCACGGTGCTGGTTCTAGTCTTGGATCCTAGTAGCGTCCCCTGTTGTACTAATTTAAGTGAAAGGGCATGGCCAGGGCATGGCGAATTACGTGCTGCTGAAATAGCAGTCATTTTTGCAGAAATTGCCTCTGGCAGTAAAGAATTACAGCGTATGTAGGGAACACTATAAGCAAGCCTATGGGGTCCTGCAACACAGGACAAAGATCACAAAGTGCTGGTTCAGTTCCCAGGTTGCTGCTGCTTTCAATGTTTACCTCCGAGCATGCTACACAAGCAGGGATGGCCACACAGCACCAATCTGACCCAAGATCCTGCCCGTGATGGGCAACAGCACGCACTGCTCAAGGTCCTGCAGCGGTGCTCCCTATGTAGCAGGGCAAGTGTGGCCCGGGCACGAGTAGTCCCACCTTGAGCAGCCTTGTCTCAGGTGGGAAGGCTGCTCCCCAACATGTCCTCAGAATTTTTCCAAGGATGCATTGCGTAGCAGCCAGCTGCTTGAACATCTGGCAGGTGCTGGCCACATAATGCACTGCATCAGCTGGCCCAAGGCATAGTAGCCTCCCCACTCTCTCTTGTGGCTTCAGCTGTGGAAAATGGTGGGACTGTCAGCAGCTAAACACGTGGCAAGTTTTAATGGGGGGGGGGGGGAGGAGGAAGATTTGGTAGCACGTGTGAAGGATGATAAAGCACAACTGTCACGGAATTAAAGAGCTGGGAGAAAAGGCTCATGTCAATGCAGCCTGCATACCGTTCTAATCCATCATCTGATGTAAGTTTTCCTGTGCAATACGACAACCGTAGGTTTGATTTATTAAAAATACTTGCAATATTCCATACAAAGTTACAGTATAACAATTGGATTCTCAGATCTTTCCAGAACCACAGCTAGAGAACTAACTTTTATACACTGAAGACTAAATGGTAACCTGCTTTCTTATAACTGAATTAATCTTCTTTTACTCTTGATTGCTTATAGGGTGAAGCTTAATCTTCAGTAGCTGTTGAATTTTCAAAGTGCTAATAATGAATAATTACTACATGGATCTCTCTAGTGTAACTTCAGCTACAGTTTTGCTGGAATTCATTATACCAGGCTGCCTTCTGTGTGATGTTAAAAATTCCCCTGCTTCTTACCGTAGTCACATTAAAATGCAAGAACATAGTGCCACCTTTCTCTTCAAGGTAGGGAGCAATTCCATGTTGTATGAAAGAAATGGTCCTGGATACAGTTAGCTGAAGAACGTGTAGAGAGTCCCTTAAAGCAAGGTATCTAACATTCTAAATTAAATGTCTTTACATTCAACTTGACTCTGATAATTTTCAAAATAAATATAAAATTCGGGTCACTTAATATAGAAAACAAGTCTTGGCCATTTTAAAAAAGTTCACATTTTTTTAAAGTGCCATTGCAAATATACAGCAGAAGTCTAACCTGCATTTCAAAATGCTTCATAGCTACTAAAAGTGCCACTCTTCTGAACGTGAGTTCACTTTAAAACATTGCACAGCTAAAAATTAATGCATTAATAAAGCCACTGTATACATAAAATGTCCAGAAATTAACTATTCAGGGGCACATACAAGGGCACATATCTTGAAAAGAATAAGTAGTTTTTTCCTCACCCTAAGTCTTTAAAAAAATACTGCTGCTGCTGCAGTCATTTGTAGCCCAACTGTAGGATCTGGTGTGTCAAAATATTACTGTAGCTTTACTAAACATTGAATGAATAAGCTTTTGGACCTGAACAGTACACAGTGGTGGGTGCTTATCAAAATAAACACTTTTGGAATTTAATGTAAAATTATAGCTATAACAAGTACACAAGTTCTTAGCTACTAGGCAGTTACATCTAATCATTTTCTAAGCAATAAATAGCAAAGCAGTTTATAGTGTATATATATATATATATAAAAATATGCAGCTGAGGAGATAGCCACACATGGAAGTAGCCAATGTATAGCGAACCATCAGGCAGCTGGAGGGGAGGGGAAATACCAGCCTTTGCTTTTTTTGACTGAATTAGTTCAGAGCACTGCTGTAGTCCTCGTCCTCTTGGGTGCAACATGAACGGATGCCTCTTCTCAGAAGACACGATATACCTGAGAAAATGGCAGCTGATAATGAAGAGTCTGATAAAAAGTATCATGAATCCACAAGGTGCCTCAAGGGGGTGAAAATCCCAAATTATAGTTACTGGCTGAGGTCAGGTGGGAAAATCCACACTAACACCTGAAAATAGCTGGTTATTCAGTGAGAACCTCTATCATTTGCTACATCTTGTAACCTCCTCAACAGAGCAGTGTGATTTTCTTGACACATTCGCTTGGCTGCCGACTCAGTCCCATCTTCAAGGAGAATGCCTCTCTTTTTGGTTGGTGTGTCCCCAGTTCTAATCATGCTGTTAATCTCTCTCAGTTTCTGAAACATTATACAAAAACAAGGTAGAAAGATTGAGGAAAACAGTCTCCATTTTGTGTAGACCAAGATTCTTAATAGTAGCATAGCGTACGTAAGTGGAGAGCTTAAAGTGATACTTTCCAGCCACATAATGGTTTCAAGCCAAAAACATTCCATCTTAAATCATTACAATGACCTGCCTGCCTACAAATGTATTCTGTAGTCTACTATGGATTATAAGCTTGTTACCTCTATCAAAGCACAGGTGAATCAACTTGATAAACAAGTTACAGATCTGTGGGCTAAGACACCTAGAAAATTTCAAGATCAACTTGCCTTTCCCTGTCTTGTTGCTCTACTGCTCTAACGACTACAAATAGTGGCCTCCATTTCAGCTTGCTCTCTTGCTGTCTGAATCGGTCAACCTTTCGCCATTATAGGAGCTGTTGAACGGATCTGTCCAAGGCACAGCCTTCTATTTTAGCTCACCATCTCTTAGGATTTTGAGGGAATTATATGCATGTTTCAAATTGGTTTTATCTTCCATTTAGCTTACTCCTAGAAATGCAATCACTGGCTCCCATCTTTCAATCCCAGTGCATACACCCTTCTCTTCAAGGTGATCACAAAGCCAAAAAAAAAAGAAAGGGGAGGGGCAGCAAGGAGCTCTTCTTGGTTCAGTTTTTGGATTCCACCTGCAGTTAATCTTGGCCGTAGAGTTTGCTTCTAGCCAGTTAAAATTGCTTCGATAAACTAAGCAATTTCTTGGTATTTTTGGACAATAAGTGAATAATGATGATAGAATATAAACTATTTGTCATTGCCCATTAAAATGCTTTGACAGTAGCTCTTTTGGAACAGGCCTTACACCACAGGATATTTATCTGTCATCTCCAAGGCAAATCATACACTGCTAATACAAGACGCTTCTACTGCTCCAGAAGTATAGTCCTCTTGATCATTATCTCAGAAGTGCAACCTAACTAATACAGGGCAGAGTTCTGTTGTGTGTGGTTGGTTGAAAACAAACAGCTCCCCTTTCTCTCTGCCTCTGCAATTCTGTTCACTGATGCTACTTCTATTGTTTTATCACTGAGGGCCCCCTTCCCTGTAAGTAAGCTAAACACATGCACCTTCACAAATGTATTCCTGTTTCTTATGTTCCCTCCCTTGTCCACCATAGATTTTAAGCCCCTTGGGGCAGGGACCTGTCTTAATTGATTGTCCAGGAATATTACTGCTGGCATTAGTCTGATTTATGGGCATCGTATTGTGAGCAAGTCACTCTGCCCTTAACACGTCTTGTTTTCAGATAGGCTTAGAAGATGAGTGGGGAACACTTTCCCTCCAATGGGCCACTCTGAAAATTAGTAAAAGCTCTGAGGGCTACACAGAAATTGGAGGAGGGGGTGTACTCAGGAAGAGAAGAGTCCAGATAAGATCACGGATCTGTACCATGGAGCCATCCCTATCCTTGCGTGTATGCTTTCATCTATGCTCTCTTCCCTTGAGCTCACTCTTTCAGTGTTTAGATGTAGGATCTAGGGGCCAGATCCAGGAACTGCAAAGGGGCCTCATAAAAGCTAGCTACAGGCTGCATTTGGCCCCCTGGCCAGAGGTTCCCCACCCCAGTTTAGAACAAATTATATAATCTTACCTTAGATGGACTATTGCTAAAGTAGTAAAAGATTTTCTCTCGAGGAGAAAGTGTAGATTCACTTTTGTGGGGAGAAATGTAGATCGAGTGATTCTGAGACAGCTGTATTTTACGTGGAGAACCAATTCTTACAGAAGGGTAGGGAGATAGGGAAGGCACATCACTCTGTTAAGGAAAGAGTAAATCAATCAACTTTCAAGTGCAGAACGCAGAGTTTAGGATAGGTATTTTCACTTGGCTATCCTAGTTTAAACTTTTGGGATAAAGAGGGCTGAGCCACTCTCTACATCCAGTATGAACATGGATAGCGTATGCTGTAATTGAGCACAATGAGGGGTACTCTGAATTCACCAGACAGGGAGCGTGGCTCATGCCTCAGTGTTAGTGTAGCGGGCTTCATGCTCCTTCAGTGCCACCCTTTTCTTATTAGAATTAGTTCTTGACATGGAGACAACACCTTTCATAAAGCACTTTTGGTTTCTTGGATGAAAGGTCTGATATCTCCTTTAGCAGCAGGTGGCATACAAGTGATTATTTTTCACTGCTACAAAAAGGAACATAGGGCATCTCTCATCCCAGGTGGCAAACGAGATGGGATTGCAAGATCATTTAAGCTTCCTTAAACTGTTAGTATGTCAGAGAACTTACTGTGCTGTTTGGGGAGTACTTCAGGGCAAATTCTTTGATTTGCTCAATGTAGATATTGTTATAGAACTGAATAAGGTCTCCGCGCTCTTCTTCCTCCATATCGCTATTTGGCCCAGTCAGGCGGGTTGGTGTAGGGGGTGCACTGTTGGGCTGTGGTACTGGCAGGGTGCTGCTTGATCTCATGACCGGACTAGAGTCTCTGCTAGCTGCACAAGTAAAAGCAGTGCAGCAAATCAGTTACTTGGGAATGACTTCTTAAGACATTTCAACTGTTGCTGTATCTTATGCCAGACACAACTGCGCCTACTTCACAAAACAGATTAAGTTCTGAAAGGAGACTGTCATTTGTCTTCTAGGGAAAATCCCTCTCTGGGTGTGTACTAGGACAAAGCGGGTGGTTCCATGAGTGGAGTCCCTGAACTAAACTCAGTTGCTCTGGAATTTTCTCTGCTTCTCCCACTTTAGAGAAGTTGGAATTCAGTGTAATGAGTTAGCCTACAACCGAACGGCAAGCTGGACTATTTACAGGAATGAAATAGAGTCCTTCTCTACTGTCTCTTGTTTATTGTTCAGATTTTTTGTAGATTAACTCTGACCCCAGTTCAAAGGGAAGGGGTCAAGGGACACTGCTGTTGGGAAAACGCCTAGAACGAGCCTCTCTGCCTGGACAAATTGTGCCCCTCAAGCTGACACAGGAACAGGCCTGGATTGCTTCTTTGAACTACTTACAAAACAAACTTCTTATCTCATTCTGTCACTAATCTGGATGTTTAAGGAGCTTTGTACTTAAACAGTTTGCTAATAAAATATCAGTGATGCAATAAAATTCATCGAAACATGCATCTGTAAACCAAAACCCTTCTAGCTATGTAATAATTAAATCTATTTGACTTGGTATTAATGGTATTGTTCAAAAATGCAATAATAATGAAAAGTGAGTCACTCACTTCTGTCTTTGCTACTCTCTCTTGGGGAATTCTGTTGGCTGCTGCCATCACTGCTCCCAGAACGTCGCCGTCTCCTGCCCTTTATCAACACACTTCGGTACACCTTTGGAAAGCCAGCCATAGCGAGGATACAGTGAAAACAGAATCCCAGAGAAGGACAACACCTTGCTTTCAGAAAAGAAAGGGCTTTCCTAGCATGTGACTTTTACAGTATGGTATGCAAATCACTGAACACTGCAGCATCCTTTCAAAGCCATTTGTATAGCAGAAGATATTTTTTGCTTCAAGGGGAATTGGGATTTTTTGCAATATAATCAAACTAAAAGCTTTTTACACATCCTGATATGGTAAATTATACACAGCCTCCCATTCAAATAGAAAAAAATGTTATTTAGTAATGGGTCTAACAAGGGTCTCATGGCAAAAACTTACTATGAATTGACTAATCTAGAATATAAGGATTGTATTACTTTTATTAAGAAATGGGAGACCGATTTAGGCAGAGCATAAGACCAAAATAAAAAATTCAGCAAATCTGGCAACATATGAAAAGATGTTCAAGTGAGATGGAAGTTAAAGAACCACAGGTTAAGTTAATATTACAATATTATCTTACCCCACTCCAGTTCAAGCATAGTATTAAAGGAGAAACACGATTATGCTGACATAACTGCATAGAGAGTGGTACTTATATCTATTGTTGGTGGTTTTGTAGTAAGATAATGGTGTTCTGGTACAAGGTTTGGGACTATATGCAAAAAGCCATAGGGCTTATTATTTATTTTTGTCCTGAAATAGCTCTTTTAGGGATATATCCAAAATCTATATTAAATAGTAGTAAACAGGCAATGTAAAATTACGACAATGGAGGTTCTATATGTAATTGCTCAAAATTGGAAATCAGCTCTGGAACTTTTATTGCAGACTGGATCAATAGTATTTGGTATATTTTCACAATGGAGAAGATTGATGAAACTACAAAGTGCACACCAGGATTTTGAGAACAGATGTAATCCCTGTATTAATATTATTCAGGATAAAACTACTACAGAAGATAGGAAATCTTTTTTTATTTGATTACTCACTTTAATAGATTTAGAGGAAATTAATTGTTTTTCCTTTTCTTATTATGTTACACCATGAGAGAAATGTACTTCAGCACAATAGTCAGCCTTTTTTCTCCACCCAGAAAACTGGAAAATATTAGCACCACTAGGAAAGAAATTACTATTATAAAAGCTCTCCACCCCCACTTTCTCCAGGAATTAGTTCAGTGCCAAAGCCTTGAGTGGTCAGGGGATTTGGAGAAAATCTCAGTCTTTTTCCTACTTCCAGTTCTCTTCCCATTAGAGGAAAGCTCTCGGAGGCTACAGAAGAGAGCGCACATGAGGTCATGGTTGGGGGGGGACCATCCTAGGCACAAACTAATGCAGGTCTACAGACCACTCGTGTATGCTAGACACTAGAGGAAATCAAGAGGAAACTTTATCAAAGGCAGCTAAGTAGTAGCTGGAGGCAACCTGCATTGCAATAAGCTGGTTTCAAAAAGTTCAACTTTAAATCTTTGGAATATAGGTGGCTCCTCCTGGACAAGTGGAAATGATCTCATCCAGTGTTTAATTCTCTCTAGGTAGCTTTCAGTATGAAACTTCTAAACCCCACCAAAGTGTCCAGGAGAAGCTTGAAAAACAAGTGCTTCAGCATGAATTACACTTACATGACTCCTGGCTTGTGGTTGGGTCCTATAGCAGCGCATGATGTTCTGAAATGACTGGTCTTCCTTTGTAACCTAGAAAAGCAATGATATAGAGTGGGTTGGGCAGTGAGAATCCAGTTGTTTTATGGATGTTATCATGAACAACATGATCTGCTGCGTACTTGCACTACTGCTGCTACCCCATAACCTTAATGCAAGTCCTAACGTCATTGCTAAGCGGGTTTTGATCTTCAAAGCCCTAAACGGCCTGTGACCCATGTATATGAAAGACCGCCTTTCCTACTAGGGTCCTGTCGCGGTGCCTGCGGTTGACTGGAGACACCCTCCTGTGGGATCCCCATTACTCTTGTGCGTTCGATGGGGGCGCACAGAAGGGCATTCTTGGTTGCTGCTCTGATGTTGTGGAACTCCTTCCCCTTGAAGGCCTGTCCAACTCCGGGCCTGAGCATCTTTCGGAGGCGGTGTAAAACGTTTCTTTTCGGTAAAGCATTTAGCGGATGGGGAGAGGGATTAGGTGGGAGATTGTTGGGGAGTTGGAGTAGGTTGGGTTTTTTGGGAGGGGGGGTGTTGTATTTTAATGTATTTTGTATATTGTAAGCTGCCCTGAGCCTTTGGGAAAGGGCAGAGTATAAACGTCAATAAATAAATAAATAAATGGATAGTACTGGCACAAAGCAAAGGATCATGCTGTAATATTATATTCTTGGTTTTAGTCTAATTTAACTAAGCACATCTGGTTAGTCCCAGTCTCTTCTTGTAGTTATTGGTGGAATTTCTCTATGCGGATGGTTGGGGTGTGGTGGTTCCTGCGGAGGTGATGGGCTGGACTAGATGACCCTTGAAATCTCTTCCAGTCTAGTGACTCTGACTCTACACTTCTCCTCTTACCTTAGCCATTACGTAAACGGCACACATTAAAAGTTGGTCTATGTGTCTGTCCATCATGAGCTCAGGGCAGTGCACCAGGGAAAATTCAAAGCATGTCCAGATTTTCTTTCTCAGCTCATCGGAAATATCAAGTTTGACACACAGATCCCGCAGACGAACACTTGCTAAGTGGTAAACCTGTTGGAGGAAAGGACACATTACTACTTAGGACAAAATGCTTTTTAAATTCTGTTTTCCACCTCAAAAAAGTCAAATGTTTCATTAGCTACAAAAACATGTGGTTTTTAAGACACTGCCAGATGTTTGTCTAATAAACTGTTAAATTAAAACGAGCAAGCAAAGTTTTTTAGTACAGAAACTTCAGAATGAATTTTGTATATGTCTAGACTTAAGAAGTTAATTAAAATATAAATATCTAGAGGGAAAGAGGATTTTATTCCCACCTGATAAGACTTGTTAAAATTCACACACACACACACACACACACTTAATACGTGACACTATACTGTAAAAAAACAAAAACTGTACTTTAATTGCTGCAGTACTTACTAATTCACACGGGAGATGCAAGATTCTGAACTCCAGTCCGCGTAGGTAAGAGAATACCTTAAATTTGTGACAACGTAATGAAAGATCTCTCTCTCTCTCTGTACAGACTGTTACTACTTTAACCCTAAGAGCAGGCTTTTTTTAAAGTGTGAATTTCTGGGGAAGGACAAATTGCAGTAACATACAAGATTATAATTCACACAAGATTATACCTTTCTAAAGAAGAGAGACAGCGAGCCAGTCTTCCGTGGTTTAATGATACTGCTGGATAATTGCTGATTTTGTCTTTGTTGTTCTGCAGGAGAAGAGATTTGCTGAACTGCAACTTTGCCTGGTAAGTGCAGTGCTGTTCCAGTCATCTGTTGAGTGTTAAGAGTGCCAGCGAGGGTCTGGGCACTGAGCGGCTGCACAGAACTAGACACACCTTGAGTCTGGCCACTTACGTTGACTTGAACTGGAAAGAAAGTAATCCCTCCGCTTTCATTGGCAATGCCTGGAATTAAAAGTGCAAACACAGAATGAAAAAAGAAAGGGCACTTTATAAAAACTCAGGCCTTCTCTCTTACCAAGCACAATCAACCCTCATTAGAATGAATGAGCTCAGCCAGATGACTGAAAAGGTTCGATACAAAACCAATAGGGAAGTTCTAGTTCCAAGTAGGTGAAAAGGTAAGCTGCTTACCGCATGTAACTTTTAATCTGTGTCAATTTACTAAATCTCTTACTGTCTCCACCCTGGCCCCCCAAACCCTGTTGCCATTATAGAAAGGTCTTGGGAATTCAGACGAGGATTTTAAAAAGATAATTTCTATAAATAAGCAATGGTACATATTACGTCCCCATTTTCCACACCTAAATAGCCCTCTTTGACTTCTTTCAACATTTTCCAGCTCTACCACACATGCCTTTTGCTTTCCATTACCCATTTTGCCCATGTGTCTCCTATTCACTTCCTATTGATGATCCTGGGTATCATTAGTAGAGTTAGACATTTCTCCCTGGTTTCAGAGGCCAAACGTTATCCCAACTTACCTTGCACTGGTATCGTAACAGTCTGCCCATTATTGGCTGTTACCGTGGCAGTTGCTACAGTTACCAATGTCTGTCCAGGCACTGGAGTAACTGACATAGCATCAGGGGAGACATTCTGCACAGGCACAGTATTTATCACAGGCTGCTGGGAAACTCTTAAAGAGGTCCCACCACTGTCCAAGGGAGCCTCATTTTCAAAAAACAGCCGCCTTCTAGTAGGGTTGGCTGTAGGAGAACTGTATCGGTCATATAATGTGGTTGGAGAGGATGACAGTCCTGCAGATGTTAAAAAAAAGAAGAAAAAAAAAGAAGCATTAACCTGAGATCTGAATTTCAGTAATGCTCAAGCCCTATTGTGGTATCATGATATAAAATGCATATTAAAAAAAAAGGGTGACTGCTGGAAATGTTCCAGTCAACCATTTTTCAATATTCTCTGTCACCACATTTGCAATGGCTTTTCCTGCAGGATATGCAACATTCCCTTCAAATAATGGCAATTATGTGCAACCTTGCTTATGTAATGCATAGCTAGGTTACCATGTATTAGAGAAGTCTTACATTTGACTGCTATACTGATAGAAAGTTAAAAGCAACACTTAGCCGTTGTCTCAGCTACAAATAGAGTGTCATTAAAGAGATACTCTATTTTGTAATGATTCAAAAGTAGTAAGCAAATTCTATAGTCTTTCCATCATATCTTGTCAGCCACAATGCATAAACAAAACAAGGCAGTTGGAACAAATTGGAAGATAGGAAGTGTTATACAATTAATTGCCTTAAGTGAAAAAAGGGAGGCAGAAAGTTTTCCAAGCCACTTTTTGTTGTTTTCTATTTCTATTTTATTATTATTATTATAAACATTTTTATACCCTGCCCCTCCTGCCGAAGGCAGCTCGGGGCAGCTAACAATTTTTAAAAGATTATAAATACATACAAACAATACAGTATAAAAGGAGAAATTGAATATAAACAGGAACAACCACCCCACACTAACCTTCTCCCCCCTCCCATCACCCATCTCCCTCACCAAAGGCCTGATGGAATAGCCAGGTCTTGCATAATCTTTGAAAGGAAAAGAGGTCCGGGGCCAATTGGGCCTCTGCCAGAAGGGAGTTCCACAGCTTAGGAGCGGCCACTGAGAATGCTCTCTCCATAGTTGCCCCCCGGGAAACCCGGGGGACTTCAAGAAAGGCGTCCCCTGGTTGACCACAGGGGTCGGCCCAGGGAGTGAGGCGGTCCTGCAGGTAGATAGGGCCCAGGCTGTTTAGGGCTTTATGGGTAAGCACCAACACCTTGAATCGCGCCCAAAAGACTATGGCAGCCAGAGCAGAGCACACGTGTAATGTGCTCACGGCGGCCCATTCCTACAAGACGACAGACCACCACATTCTTCGCCAGTTGCCACTTCTGGACCATCACCATGGGTAGCCCCACATAGAGTGAGTTACAATAGTCTAGTCTGGAGGTATGAAAGCATGGATGATGGAGGCCAGGTCAGTCTGAAATATATGGCCGAAGCTGCCGCACCAGATGTAATTGGCAAAATGCGCTCCCCGCCACTGCCCCCACCTGAACATCCAGGCTGAGTTGGGAGTCAAGGAGCACTCCCAGACTCTGAACTTGAGGAGCCAGCGGGGGGAAAACCTCATCAATGATGGGGGTGTCATTCCCACTGCCTTACCCACCATCACCACCTCCGTCTTATCGGCATTCAGCCTCAGTCGGCTCGCCCTCATCCAGTCCCCCACAGCCGCCAAACACCAAGTAAGCATGAGACTGCCGGGTCTGGGTTGGTTGAAAAAGAGAAATAGAGTTGGATGTCATCAGCATCTTGATAACACCAGCCATGAAACCCTCTCACAACCTCACCCAACAGCTGCATATACACGTTGAACAGGAGAGGGAACAAAATGAAACCCTGCGGGACTCCACACGAGAGTTCCTGGGGAGATGACATACAATCCCGGGCACTACCTGCTGAGTTCTTCTGGCCAGGAATGAGCAGAACCATTCAAGAATGATCCCATCCACCCCGGCCTGATCCCGTAGGCGAGTCACCAACATCTCATGGTCAACGATACCAAATGCAGTCAACAGATCGAACAAGATCAACAGGGTTGAGTGACCTTGGTCTAATTCATGGCGGAGGTCATCAACCAAAGCCACAAGTGCAGTCTCAGTGCCATAACCCGGGCGAAAGCCGGACTATGAGGGATCTAGGAAACTGATGCGTCCAGATGTCCCTGCAGCTGTCGAGTCACTACCCGTTCAATAAACTTGCCTAAAAAGGGGAGATTAGAGACCAACCGCTAACTGGACCGATAAATGGAGTCAACTTCCAATGATGTTTTTTTGAGCAGAGGCTGCACCACCACCTCCTTGTACAGCTCGGCACGCTGCCCTCCTTAAGGGAGCCGTTGACCACTCTGGCCAGCAACAGTCCCAACATCTCCTGACTGGCCTTAACCAGCCAGGACAGGCACAGATCCAGTTCACGACAAGTGGCTCTTATTGTCCCAAGGACATCATCTGCATCAACAGGCGACACCCACTGAAACTAATCCCACAAAACCAGACAAGATGGGGCTTTCCACAGCCTCTGGTTCTCCTATCGTAATAAGCATGGTGTCGAAGTCATGGTGAATATGAGTGATTTTATCCATGAGGGAATCAACAAACAGGTCACAACAGGCACTGGAAAATTCCAGTTCCAGGCGGAGGGAGGCCGGATTGACCAGCCCCCTCGCCACCCAGAAAAGCTCCTCTGGATGAGACTTCGCGGACACTATCAGCTGCTGCCACCAATCATCTGACGTCGCTGTGACTGTCTAGCTGGGAGCCCCTGCAAGGGCTCAGGTCCCACCCCCACCAGGACTGTTACCCCGTGGGTCCGAAGTAACACTGAGCCCCCTCCTCCCCTGTTGAAGAGAGGGGGCAGGGCTGAGACACGCAGGGGGACTTCCAGGCCAGTGCGGCCAAAAGCGGCCTGCCACCTGGCTTTTCGTAGAGCCGCCACTGAAAACCATCTGATTCTGTTGTTGCCGCTGGGACGTCCTGGCTGGGAGCCCCCCCTGAGGGCTCAGTCTCCCTCCACCAGGACTGATGTCCCATGGGCCCCAGGTATCATCAAGCCCCCTCCTCCCCTGTTGAGGAGAGGGGGTGAGGTCAAGACATGCAGGGGGGCTTCTGGGCCAGCACAGCCAAAAGCGGCCTGCCATCCAGCAGTGCCACAGACACATGCCGCAGGCTGCACACCTAAGGGCCATGCTAAAGGGCCTTTAGGCATGGTCCTTAGCAGGACTAGGGGGAGGCATTTTTAGAGGTTGGGGGGGCAGGGTGGTGGGTGTGGGTTAAGTGGAGTTTTATGGACTGGTGGCTGCTGGTGTAAGACTGGGAGAAATTTGAGAGGGGGGTTTAAACAGGCGGGTGGGTGTTTTATATAATAAGGTTATTTTTCCCTGCCCCCCTGGGGACAGGGAGGGTTCTAGAGCCCAATAGGGAAAATATTTATGCACAATATTAAATTGTGCACTCATTTACTATAATTTACATTGCCAAACTAGTTAATACTTACAAAGCTAGAAGGGACCCAAGGATCATTTATTTATTTATTTTTACCCCATCCCTCTCACCACATGACGACTCGCCGCGGCTTACAACAAAGGTAAACATTAAATAAGATAAAAGGTTAAACATTAACTATAATATAACAACAATAAAATCAGACTCCCAAACCTTGTCTGTATAATAAACAACCCTTTTATATGTGTTTGTAATGGCCTGATGGCTAGACAAATGAATAAACAAACCAACCCCACAGGAACCAATTAACCCATCCCACCCCCTGCCAAACACCTAGCAGAAGAGCCAGGTCTTACAATGCCGGTGAAAAGTAAGGAAATCCGAGTTGAGGCGAACCTCCGCCAGGAGGGAATTCCACAGCGACAGGGTGGCCACTGAGAACGCCTTTCTGTCCGTTTGGACCCACCAAAAACGTGGAACCTCCAGGAGGGTGTCCCTAGCCGACCGGAGAGGCCGCCCTGGGAATGAGACGGTCCCTCAGATAAGTGGGACCCAAGCCAGCCCCCTTCACCAATGCAGGATTCACAATTCCTAAAGCCTAATCCAAACCTAAGCCTAACCCAAACCATCTGCAAGAAAAAAAAATCATGAAAAAAACTGCAGCAACAAAAATCTACCGTAAGTCAAGACTGGGACCAACCAGAGCACACTGATGCCTGAAATAAAAAGCAATAGTTGTATAAAAAGAAAGTTCCAGATGTCTCATACAGGTGAGCCACACCCACATGGTCAGGAAAGGCAAAACAAACCTCCAAGTTGAGCGCCTATCAGCCCGAAGGAAAATTCTTTCCCAGCCCCAAATATGGTGACCAGTTAACACCCTGGACATACATGCAAGTTCTGCCAGCCAGGTACCCAACATAGAATTATAGTACCTAGGCACCATCAGAATGTTCCATCAGCCCCACCTTCATTTGTGGAGAACTCTGATGCTGCATACTGCTACAGAGCTCGATTCTTTTTTGTCCCCATTAAGGTTTCTCTTTCCAAGATTATATTGTTTCAATACTTAATGATATCCATTATCTTTAATAAAGAATGCTTTGCACATTTTTTAAATGTTTCAAAATGTTATCATTGACAGAAACATGCATCACAAACCTTTTACAGTACTATCTAGAATTAGGGTAAAGATGTGCAGCTACTCACCTAATTTGTAATAAATTAATATGATTGAACAGATATGTCAATAAATGAGACATTTCCACTAGAGTTACCAACTCCAACACTTATCATTCAAGAGGAGTCACTGCAAATAGTATCCACACTCCTCTTCTGGAGCACATCCAATTAGATTTAAAATACTATTTCCCCATGCCAATATGTTTTCCACATTAACATTCCATCATAGCCTGTGGGTCACTTACATTCAACTGAATTAAAAGCTTCTACTAGAATACAAACCTGTGCCATTTAACAAATGGCAGACAAACCATTTCCCCTCCTATGCATATTTTTAAGATCTTACCTTTCCCAAGCCCTCCAGTTTCAGCACGAACCTCATTTAATCTCCTTGGGGTTAAAGGTGAGCCTACCACACTGTGCCCATTAGATTTTTCAAAGTACTGAGGTGGCATTACCTAAAAAGATAAAAAAAAGTAATGTCATTTAAAGAGTTACAGATTTAGGCTTGCCAAATGTGACTCCTGCTCAGTTCAGTGGGGCTTGTGCCAACTATACCACTTTGAGAATCGGAGTCCTATATTGATGTATTAGTGGAGATTAACAATGAATTAACCTCAAGTTACAAATACTTTATAATTATTTTGCTCAGAAACGTAGGCAGCATAAGCTATAAATACTACTTAGCACAATACCGAATTTCAAAGAGTAAGCTATCAGAAAAAAGGAATGAACAAAAAAATTAAAGCTAATGGGACCGTCAGGTGGAGAAGGAGAACACAGAAAAATATAGAAAAAGAAATGCTCTGGAGTATGTCAGAAAAGACCTCAACAATATTTAATTATACACATATGGTTGAAGTAGGTGACAGCTGAAAAACATGTTTTATAGCAGAGTATACGAAGTAGCTTATAAGGGAGCGATTTCACCAACTACCTCATTGGAGTGACAGTGGAAGTCTTAGAAGTATTTCCATTAAGTGGATTTGGATCAAAGGGGCTATGAGTCATTAACCCACATTCCACAGTTTTGGGGGGCATGCATTTCCCATTTTCTGGCTCAGCCATTTGGTGCATGATAGTAGGGTATTTGTTGTTATAGTTATAATGCAGTGAGTTTTTTACTTTGAAATTCTGGGGTATTTTTTCTTTTTCCACTACAAGTTAATTTAGCAATATATTTTTTTCAATTGTGTTACAAGCTGTTTTCTCATTCTACACATGAAATTCACAAGTTGGTTGCTTGTTCACTTTTTTATTTAAAAAAGTCAATTCACATAAGCTAGACTTGAGCCCCAGAGATTAAAAACTCATCAGATGCGCTATAACAGAGGTGGGCAAATGGTGGCTCAGGAGCTGCAAGCAGCTCTCAGGCACCTGTACCGTGTCTCTCACCAAGTGGCTGCCTGGGAGTGTCCATGCAACTCCCTCAAAAGTAGGGATGTGACTCTGGGCAAAATTTCTGTTTCTGTCAATTTCAGTTTTGGTTCTCTTGAATTTCGGTTCTTTTTCGGTTTTGGTACTATCGAATCTTTTGCATTGATTTTTGTACCGGATTTTTAACATTGTGTTTTTTCAATGGGGGACAAACCGCAATGTTAAAAATCCGGTACAAAAATCAATGCAAAAGATCCGATAGTACCGAAACCGAAAAAGAACAGAAATTTTTGATTAATCCAAAATGGCCATTTTCGGGTACTTTTGATTTTATCCGAAACCGAAATTCCCATCCCTACTCAAAAGCAAGAGAAACTAAGCCACCATTTTGCTTCCGGAGGCTCCTGGGAGTAGCAGGAGCAGTGGAAGCATGCCCTGTACTGCTATTACTGCTGTGAAAACCTTCCAGACTGCCTGGGAGTCAGAGCTTTGATGCGAAGAAGTTGGCAGAAACTGTGTGGTCCCATCCCTAGGGGAAGCCATGATCAGCATAACATGTCTTGTGGCTCTCGGTGATATGAAAATTTAGGTATGTAGCTCTTGAGCGTGGGAACTTTGCCCACTCCTGTGCTATAAAGAAGGCCTACTGGGCTCACTTCAATTCAGCCACTAAGTAATTAGCAGACCTGTCTGATAATTTACATAGTGGACTAGAGGACTGTAACCAGGGCAACAGTGTAACTGAGTGGCTAAACTTCGGATCTTCAATGCTGCAAGTTCTAGGTTCTAATCCTCACCACGACCTTCTAGAACTTGGCTGTTGAAGCAGGTAGCACCTCCTAGGTCTTTACCTTGAATAGCAAAACCTCAGTGAAATGTGGAAAGGCGGAAGTATATAGGAAGCCAAGTCAATGGAGTGAGAAAATATGGATGAACTCCTATGTCCCAGCTCTGGGAACCTTCCCAAAGCTACCCCACCTCCCCTCTTATACTGGAATCAGTTTCATTCCTGCTAGCTAAGCAGCAAGTTAAGCAGTGAAACTGACAACACTGTCATTTTCTCTGGATGTTTTTAAGCAGAATGTGCCCATGGAGGTCCACCCATCACCAAAGTGCCCGTCTGAAAGCGGGGTAGATGGACGCATGCTTCATGACCCATGCACTGCCCACTCATTCCCATGTACAGCGCATCAAGTAAAAATATTGGATGCTCTGATTGGGGGCAGGAGTGGGCGGTGCGTGGGTAGGAGTGCACATCAAGTGCACACCCATCCTGGCCCATCTAAATCCCCTCCCACTCACCAAAAGTGTGTGTGTGCTCTATGTGGTGCACACAGACCTCCCCACCCCCAGTTGTGCCCATTTAAAAACAGTGTCTGTCTAGTGGGTACGTCAGCGCTTCCTAAAAACTGTGGGTCCTAAAAAACTCTCGACTTTCCTATCGCTTTGATCATGATGATGTGCTTCAGTTTCAACTGTTCAGGCTCTGGAATAGATTTTTTTAAATTTAACTTTGAAGCTTTCATGTCTCTCCTGCACAAAGTCTGAACAACTTAGGGGCTTCTCTCTAACTGAAGAAAGTGGTCATATAAAATTTATGTTACTCAGGATTTTTAAATACACGTTACAGAAATGCTATTTACCTCTTCACAGGTAGGAATTTTATTTTCATTCTCTTTGATTCTGTCCCACAATGGGGATTCAGCTTTCCATGCCATACTCTCCAAGATCTGCTCTTCAATATGGTTGAGATGTTTCACCACCTCTCTACAAAGGCTGTCTTCTGCTCTGATCAAAATTTCTATTACCTGTAAAATGGACAGACATGAAATTTATTACCTGTGAATTTTCTCTTTTCTTTTGCAAGAAAGACGTTCTAACTGGTGGGGATATATCCCTTCTCATGTAGGATAGGCAGGATCCATTATAATTGACAGCCTCTGCCCGTGGGAGGGGCATATATCCCATCACAAGACTCCAAGGAAGAGGCGAAACACTAAAAACACCAGTTAAACATGCCCCTGAAAGTTAAAAGGTAACCGCAATCCAAAAAAAGTAATAAAATAGTGTATCACAGACAGAAGGACAGGGAGGATAACCAACCCCCTAATCTAACCTTCCCCTGCTACCCNATGGTTGGGGTGTGGTGGTTCCTGCGGAGGTGATGGGCTGGACTAGATGACCCTTGAAATCTCTTCCAGACTAGTGACTCTGACTCTACACTTCTCCTCTTACCTTAGCCATTACGTAAACGGCACACATTAAAAGTTGGTCTATGTGTCTGTCCATCATGAGCTCAGGGCAGTGCACCAGGGAAAATTCAAAGCATGTCCAGATTTTCTTTCTCAGCTCATCGGAAATATCAAGTTTGACACACAGATCCCGCAGACGAACACTTGCTAAGTGGTAAACCTGTTGGAGGAAAGGACACATTACTACTTAGGACAAAATGCTTTTTAAATTCTGTTTTCCACCTCAAAAAAGTCAAATGTTTCATTAGCTACAAAAACATGTGGATTTTAAGACACTGCCAGATGTTTGTCTAATAAACTGTTAAATTAAAACGAACAAGCAAAGTTTTTTAGTACAGAAACTTCAGAATGAATTTTGTATATATCTAGACTTAAGAAGTTAATTAAAATATAAATATCTAGAGGGAAAGAGGATTTTATTCCCACCTGATAAGACTTGTTAAAATTCACACACACACACACACACACACTTAATACGTGACACTATACTGTAAAAAAACAAAAACTGTACTTTAATTGCTGCAGTACTTACTAATTCACACGGGAGATGCAAGATTCTGAACTCCAGTCCACGTAGGTAAGAGAATATCTTAAATTTGTGACAACGTAATGAAAGATCTCTCTCTCTCTCTCTCTCTGTACAGACTGTTACTACTTTAACCCTAAGAGCAGGCTTTTTTTAAAGTGTGAATTTCTGGGGAAGGACAAATTGCAGTAACATACAAGATTATAATTCACACAAGATTATACCTTTCTAAAGAAGAGAGACAGCGAGCCAGTCTTCCGTGGTTTAATGATACTGCTGGATAATTGCTGATTTTGTCTTTGTTGTTCTGCAGGAGAAGAGATTTGCTGAACTGCAACTTTGCCTGGTAAGTGCAGTGCTGTTCCAGTCATCTGTTGAGTGTTAAGAGTGCCAGCGAGGGTCTGGGCACTGAGCGGCTGCACAGAACTAGACACACCTTGAGTCTGGCCACTTACGTTGACTTGAACTGGAAAGAAAGTAATCCCTCCGCTTTCATTGGCAATGCCTGGAATTAAAAGTGCAAACAGAATGAAAAAAGAAAGGGCACTTTATAAAAACTCAGGCCTTCTCTCTTACCAAGCACAATCAACCCTCATTAGAATGAATGAGCTCAGCCAGATGACTGAAAAGGTTCGATACAAAACCAATAGGGAAGTTCTAGTTCCAAGTAGGTGAAAAGGTAAGCTGCTTACCGCATGTAACTTTTAATCTGTGTCAATTTACTAAATCTCTTACTGTCTCCACCCTGACCCCCCAAACCCTATTGCCATTATAGAAAGGTCTTGGGAATTCAGACGAGGATTTTAAAAAGATAATTTCTATAAATAAGCAATGGTACATATTACGTCCCCATTTTCCACACCTAAATAGCCCTCTTTGACTTCTTTCAACATTTTCCAGCTCTACCACACATGCCTTTTGCTTTCCATTACCCATTTTGCCCATGTGTCTCCTATTCACTTCCTATTGATGATCCTGGGTATCATTAGTAGAGTTAGACATTTCTCCCTGGTTTCAGAGGCCAAACGTTATCCCAACTTACCTTGCACTGGTATCGTAACAGTCTGCCCATTATTGGCTGTTACCGTGGCAGTTGCTACAGTTACCAATGTCTGTCCAGGCACTGGAGTAACTGACATAGCATCAGGGGAGACATTCTGCACAGGCACAGTATTTATCACAGGCTGCTGGGAAACTCTTAAAGAGGTCCCACCACTGTCCAAGGGAGCCTCATTTTCAAAAAACAGCCGCCTTCTAGTAGGGTTGGCTGTAGGAGAACTGTATCGGTCATATAATGTGGTTGGAGAGGATGACAGTCCTGCAGATGTTAAAAAAAAGAAGAAAAAAAAAGAAGCATTAACCTGAGATCTGAATTTCAGTAATGCTCAAGCCCTATTGTGGTATCATGATATAAAATGCATATTAAAAAAAAAGGGTGACTGCTGGAAATGTTCCAGTCAACCATTTTTCAATATTCTCTGTCACCACATTTGCAATGGCTTTTCCTGCAGGATATGCAACATTCCCTTCAAATAATGGCAATTATGTGCAACCTTGCTTATGTAATGCATAGCTAGCTTACCATGTATTAGAGAAGTCTTACATTTGACTGCTATACTGATAGAAAGTTAAAAGCAACACTTAGCCGTTGTCTCAGCTACAAATAGAGTGTCATTAAAGAGATACTCTATTTTGTAAATGATTCAAAAGTAGTAAGCAAATTCTATAGTCTTTCCATCATATCTTGTCAGCCACAATGCATAAACAAAACAAGGCAGTTGGAACAAATTGGAAGATAGGAAGTGTTATACAATTAATTGCCTTAAGCGAAAAAAGGGAGGCAGAAAGTTTTCCAAGCCACTTTTTGTTGTTTTCTATTTCTATTTTATTATTATTATTATAAACATTTTTATACCCTGCCCCTCCTGCCGAAGGCAGCTCGGGGCAGCTAACAATTTTTAAAAGATTATAAATACATACAAACAATACAGTATAAAAGGAGAAATTGAATATAAACAGGAACAACCACCCCACACTAACCTTCTTCCCCCTCCCATCACCCATCTCCCTCACCAAAGGCCTGATGGAATAGCCAGGTCTTGCATAATCTTTGAAAGGAAAAGAGGTCCGGGGCCAATTGGGCCTCTGCCAGAAGGGAGTTCCACAGCTTAGGAGCGGCCACTGAGAATGCTCTCTCCATAGTTGCCCCCCGGGAAACCCGGGGGACTTCAAGAAAGGCGTCCCCTGGTTGACCACAGGGGTCGGCCCAGGGAGTGAGGCGGTCCTGCAGGTAGATAGGGCCCAGGCTGTTTAGGGCTTTATGGGTAAGCACCAACACCTTGAATCGCGCCCAAAAGACTATGGCAGCCAGAGCAGAGCACACGTGTAATGTGCTCACGGCGGCCCATTCCTACAAGACGACAGACCACCACATTCTTCGCCAGTTGCCACTTCTGGACCATCACCATGGGTAGCCCCACATAGAGTGAGTTACAATAGTCTAGTCTGGAGGTATGAAAGCATGGATGATGGAGGCCAGGTCAGTCTGAAATATATGGCCGAAGCTGCCGCACCAGATGTAATTGGCAAAATGCGCTCCCCGCCACTGCCCCCACCTGAACATCCAGGCTGAGTTGGGAGTCAAGGAGCACTCCCAGACTCTGAACCTGAGGAGCCAGCGGGGGGAAAACCCCATCAATGATGGGGGTGTCATTCCCACTGCCTTACCCACCATCACCACCTCCGTCTTATCGGCATTCAGCCTCAGTCGGCTCGCCCTCATCCAGTCCCCCACAGCCGCCAAACACCAAGTAAGCATGAGACTGCCGGGTCTGGGTTGGTTGAAAAAGAGAAATAGAGTTGGATGTCATCAGCATCTTGATAACACCAGCCATGAAACCCTCTCACAACCTCACCCAACAGCTGCATATACACGTTGAACAGGAGAGGGAACAAAATGAAACCCTGCGGGACTCCACACGAGAGTTCCTGGGGAGATGACATACAATCCCGGGCACTACCTGCTGAGTTCTTCTGGCCAGGAATGAGCAGAACCATTCAAGAATGATCCCATCCACCCCGGCCTGATCCCGTAGGCGAGTCACCAACATCTCATGGTCAACGATACCAAATGCAGTCAACAGATCGAACAAGATCAACAGGGTTGAGTGACCTTGGTCTAATTCATGGCGGAGGTCATCAACCAAAGCCACAAGTGCAGTCTCAGTGCCATAACCCGGGCGAAAGCCGGACTATGAGGGATCTAGGAAACTGATGCGTCCAGATGTCCCTGCAGCTGTCGAGTCACTACCCGTTCAATAAACTTGCCTAAAAAGGGGAGATTAGAGACCAACCGCTAACTGGACCGATAAATGGAGTCAACTTCCAATGATGTTTTTTTGAGCAGAGGCTGCACCACCACCTCCTTGTACAGCTCGGCACGCTGCCCTCCTTAAGGGAGCCGTTGACCACTCTGGCCAGCAACAGTCCCAACATCTCCTGACTGGCCTTAACCAGCCAGGACAGGCACAGATCCAGTTCACGACAAGTGGCTCTTATTGTCCCAAGGACATCATCTGCATCAACAGGCGACACCCACTGAAACTAATCCCACAAAACCAGACAAGATGGGGCTTTCCACAGCCTCTGGTTCTCCTATCGTAATAAGCATGGTGTCGAAGTCATGGTGAATATGAGTGATTTTATCCATGAGGGAATCAACAAACAGGTCACAACAGGCACTGGAAAATTCCAGTTCCAGGCGGAGGGAGGCCGGATTGACCAGCCCCCTCGCCACCCAGAAAAGCTCCTCTGGATGAGACTTCGCGGACACTATCAGCTGCTGCCACCAATCATCTGACGTCGCTGTGACTGTCTAGCTGGGAGCCCCTGCAAGGGCTCAGGTCCCACCCCCACCAGGACTGTTACCCCGTGGGTCCGAAGTAACACTGAGCCCCCTCCTCCCCTGTTGAAGAGAGGGGGCAGGGCTGAGACACGCAGGGGGACTTCCAGGCCAGTGCGGCCAAAAGCGGCCTGCCACCTGGCTTTTCGTAGAGCCGCCACTGAAAACCATCTGATTCTGTTGTTGCCGCTGGGACGTCCTGGCTGGGAGCCCCCCCTGAGGGCTCAGTCTCCCTCCACCAGGACTGTTGTCCCATGGGCCCCAGGTATCATCAAGCCCCCTCCTCCCCTGTTGAGGAGAGGGGGTGAGGTCAAGACATGCAGGGGGGCTTCCGGGCCAGCGCAGCCAAAAGCGGCCTGCCATCCAGCAGTGCCACAGACACATGCCACAGGCTGCACACTTAAGGGCCATGCTAAAGGGCCTTTAGGCATGGTCCTTAGCAGGACTAGGGGGAGGCATTTTTAGAGGTTGGGGGGGCAGGGTGGTGGGTGTGGGTTAAGTGGAGTTTTATGGACTGGTGGCTGCTGGTGTAAGACTGGGAGAAATTTGAGAGGGGGGTTTAAACAGGCGGGTGGGTGTTTTATATAATAAGGTTATTTTTCCCTGCCCCCCTGGGGACAGGGAGGGTTCTAGAGCCCAATAGGGAAAATATTTATGCACAATATTAAATTGTGCACTCATTTACTATAATTTACATTGCCAAACTAGTTAATACTTACAAAGCTAGAAGGGACCCAAGGATCATTTATTTATTTATTTTTACCCCATCCCTCTCACCACATGATGACTCGCGGCTTACAACAAAGGTAAACATTAAATAAGATAAAAGGTTAAACATTAACTATAATATAACAACAATAAAATCAGACGCCCAAACCTTGTCTGTATAATAAACAACCCTTTTATATGTGTTTGTAATGGCCTGATGGCTAGACAAATGAATAAACAAACCAACCCCACAGGAACCAATTAACCCATCCCACCCCCTGCCAAACACCTAGCAGAAGAGCCAGGTCTTACAATGCCGGTGAAAAGTAAGGAAATCCGAGTTGAGGCGAACCTCCGCCAGGAGGGAATTCCACAGCGACAGGGTGGCCACTGAGAACGCCTTTCTGTCCGTTTGGACCCACCAAAAACGTGGAACCTCCAGGAGGGTGTCCCTAGCCGACCGGAGAGGCCGCCCTGGGAATGAGACGGTCCCTCAGATAAGTGGGACCCAAGCCAGCCCCCTTCACCAATGCAGGATTCACAATTCCTAAAGCCTAATCCAAACCCAAACTTTCTATCCACCCAAACCTAAGCCTAACCCAAACCATCTGCAAGAAAAAAAAATCATGAAAAAAACTGCAGCAACAAAAATCTACCGTAAGTCAAGACTGGGACCAAGAGCACACTGATGCCTGAAATAAAAAGCAATAGTTGTATAAAAAGAAAGTTCCAGATGTCTCATACAGGTGAGCCACACCCACATGGTCGGGAAAGGCAAAACAAACCTCCAAGTTGAGCGCCTATCAGCCCGAAGGAAAATTCTTTCCCAGCCCCAAATATGGTGACCAGTTAACACCCTGGACATACATGCAAGTTCCGCCAGCCAGGTACCCAACATAGAATTATAGTACCTAGGCACCATCAGAATGTTCCATCAGCCCCACCTTCATTTGTGGAGAACTCTGATGCTGCATACTGCTACAGAGCTCGATTCTTTTTTGTCCCCATTAAGGTTTCTCTTTCCAAGATTATATTGTTTCAATACTTAATGATATCCATTATCTTTAATAAAGAATGCTTTGCACATTTTTTAAATGTTTCAAAATGTTATCATTGACAGAAACATGCATCACAAACCTTTTACAGTACTATCTAGAATTAGGGTAAAGATGTGCAGCTACTCACCTAATTTGTAATAAATTAATATGATTGAACAGATATGTCAATAAATGAGACATTTCCACTAGAGTTACCAACTCCAACACTTATCATTCAAGAGGAGTCACTGCAAATAGTATCCACACTCCTCTTCTGGAGCACATCCAATTAGATTTAAAATACTATTTCCCCATGCCAATATGTTTTCCACATTAACATTCCATCATAGCCTGTGGGTCACTTACATTCAACTGAATTAAAAGCTTCTACTAGAATACACACCTGTGCCATTTAACAAATGGCAGACAAACCATTTCCCCTCCTATGCATATTTTTAAGATCTTACCTTTCCCAAGCCCTCCAGTTTCAGCACGAACCTCATTTAATCTCCTTGGGGTTAAAGGTGAGCCTACCACACTGTGCCCATTAGATTTTTCAAAGTACTGAGGTGGCATTACCTAAAAAGATAAAAAAAAGTAATGTCATTTAAAGAGTTACAGATTTAGGCTTGCCAAATGTGACTCCTGCTCAGTTCAGTGGGGCTTGTGCCAACTATACCACTTTGAGAATCGGAGTCCTATATTGATGTATTAGTGGAGATTAACAATGAATTAACCTCAAGTTACAAATAATTTATAATTATTTTGCTCAGAAACGTAGGCAGCATAAGCTATACATACTACTTAGCACAATACCGAATTTCAAAGAGTAAGCTATCAGAAAAAAGGAATGAACAAAAAAATTAAAGCTAATGGGACCGTCAGGTGGAGAAGGAGAACACAGAAAAATATAGAAAAAGAAATGCTCTGGAGTATGTCAGAAAAGACCTCAACAATATTTAATTATACACATATGGTTGAAGTAGGTGACAGCTGAAAAACATGTTTTATAGCAGAGTATACGAAGTAGCTTATAAGGGAGCGATTTCACCAACTACCTCATTGGAGTGACTGTGGAAGTCTTAGAAGTATTTCCATTAAGTGGATTTGGATCAAAGGGGCTATGAGTCATTAACCCACATTCCACAGTTTTGGGGGGCATGCATTTCCCATTTTCTGGCTCAGCCATTTGGTGCATGATAGTAGGGTATTTGTTGTTATAGTTATAATGCAGTGAGTTTTTTACTTTGAAATTCTGGGGTATTTTTTCTTTTTCCACTACAAGTTAATTTAGCAATATATTGTTTTCAATTGTGTTACAAGCTGTTTTCTCATTCTACACATGAAATTCACAAGTTGGTTGCTTGTTCACTTTTTTATTTAAAAAAGTCAATTCACATAAGCTAGACTTGAGCCCCAGAGATTAAAAACTCATCAGATGCGCTATAACAGAGGTGGGCAAATGGTGGCTCAGGAGCTGCAAGCAGCTCTCAGGCACCTGTACCGTGTCTCTCACCAAGTGGCTGCCTGGGAGTGTCCATGCAACTCCCTCAAAAGTAGGGATGTGACTCTGGGCAAAATTTCTGTTTCTGTCAATTTCAGTTTTGGTTCTCTTGAATTTCGGTTCTTTTTCGGTTTTGGTACTATCGAATCTTTTGCATTGATTTTTGTACCGGATTTTTAACATTGTGTTTTTTCAATGGGGGACAAACCGCAATGTTAAAAATCCGGTACAAAAATCAATGCAAAAGATCCGATAGTACCGAAACCGAAAAAGAACAGAAATTTTTGATTAATCCAAAATGGCCATTTTCGGGTACTTTTGATTTTATCCGAAACCGAAATTCCCATCCCTACTCAAAAGCAAGAGAAACTAAGCCACCATTTTGCTTCCGGAGGCTCCTGGGAGTAGCAGGAGCAGTGGAAGCATGCCCTGTACTGCTATTACTGCTGTGAAAACCTTCCAGACTGCCTGGGAGCCAGAGCTTTGATGCGAAGAAGTTGGCAGAAACTGTGTGGTCCCATCCCTAGGGGAAGCCATGATCAGCATAACGTGTCTTGTGGCTCTCGGTGATATGAAAATTTAGGTATGTAGCTCTTGAGCGTGGGAACTTTGCCCACTCCTGTGCTATAAAGAAGGTCTACTGGGCTCACTTCAATTCAGCCACTAAGTAATTAGCAGACCTGTCTGATAATTTACATAGTGGACTAGAGGACTGTAACCAGGGCAACAGTGTAACTGAGTGGCTAAACTTCGGATCTTCAATGCTGCAAGTTCTAGGTTCTAATCCTCACCACGACCTTCTAGAACTTGGCTGTTGAAGCAGGTAGCACCTCCTAGGTCTTTACCTTGAATAGCAAAACCTCAGTGAAATGTGGAAAGGCGGAAGTATATAGGAAGCCAAGTCAATGGAGTGAGAAAATATGGATGAACTCCTATGTCCCAGCTCTGGGAACCTTCCCAAAGCTACCCCACCTCCCCTCTTATACTGGAATCAGTTTCATTCCTGCTAGCTAAGCAGCAAGTTAAGCAGTGAAACTGACAACACTGTCATTTTCTCTGGATGTTTTTAAGCAGGATGTGCCCATGGAGGTCCACCCATCACCAAAGTGCCCGTATGAAAGCGGGGTAGATGGACGCATGCTTCATGACCCATGCACTGCCCACTCATTCCCATGTACAGCGCATCAAGGAAAAATATTGGATGCTCTGATTGGGGGCAGGAGTGGGCGGTGCGTGGGTAGGAGTGCACATCAAGTGCACACCCATCCTGGCCCATCTAAATCCCCTCCCACTCACCAAAAGTGTGTGTGTGCTCTATGTGGTGCACACAGACCTCCCCACCCCCAGTTGTGCCCATTTAAAAACAGTGTCTGTCTAGTGGGTACGTCAGCGCTTCCTAAAAACTGTGGGTCCTAAAAAACTCTCGACTTTCCTATCGCTTTGATCATGATGATGTGCTTCAGTTTCAACTGTTCAGGCTCTGGAATAGATTTTTTTAAATTTAACTTTGAAGCTTTCATGTCTCTCCTGCACAAAGTCTGAACAACTTAGGGGCTTCTCTCTAACTGAAGAAAGTGGTCATATAAAATTTATGTTACTCAGGATTTTTAAATACACATGTTACAGAAATGCTATTTACCTCTTCACAGGTAGGAATTTTATTTTCATTCTCTTTGATTCTGTCCCACAATGGGGATTCAGCTTTCCATGCCATACTCTCCAAGATCTGCTCTTCAATATGGTTGAGATGTTTCACCACCTCTCTACAAAGGCTGTCTTCTGCTCTGATCAAAATTTCTATTACCTGTAAAATGGACAGACATGAAATTTATTACCTGTGAATTTTCTCTTTTCTTTTGCAAGAAAGACGTTCTAACTGGTGGGGATATATCCCTTCTCATGTAGGATAGGCAGGATCCATTATAATTGACAGCCTCTGCCCGTGGGAGGGGCATATATCCCATCACAAGACTCCAAGGAAGAGGCGAAACACTAAAAACACCAGTTAAACATGCCCCTGAAAGTTAAAAGGTAACCGCAATCCAAAAAAAGTAATAAAATAGTGTATCACAGACAGAAGGACAGGGAGGATAACCAACCCCCTAATCTAACCTTCCCCTGCTACCAGGTGGAATCTGAAATGGGAGGAGAGTAGACGTCAAAAAGAGAAGGAAAATCCACAGGTAAGAAATGTCCTATTCTCTCTCTTTTGGAGGACAGCTGGTCTAACACCGCGGTGGGACATCTCCAAGTAGTGCCATTCCAGGGAGGATGAATTCCCACCAGATGGAAAACATCCTCCTCCCAACCAAAACAACTGAAATACCTAGGACACCAGAACTCTCTAGCACCCATGGCCAAACACCACTTGAACTGATGCCATAGAGTCCACCCTAGAGTGGCGAGTAAAAGTATGCACTGATGACCAGGTGGCTGCCCTGGAGCCTCCTCCATGGAGGTTCTACCCAGCAAGGCAAAACGGGTACCTGCTCCCCTCAGAGAGTGGGACATGATTTCGTGAGTACAGGAATTCTGCTGCCTTATAGGCTTCTATAACACATGCCTTCAACCACCCAGCTAAGTCGAGTTACATATCTTCCCTAACCTTCCCTCTTCTACCCAAAGGCCACAAACAGGACCAAGTCTATTCTAAAGGATTTAGACCTCTCCAGGTAAACCTTAACTGCCCTCTTCACATCTAGGAAGTGCCATTCTTTCTCTTTGGGATGACGTGTGTTACGGCAAAAAGATGGTAAAACTAACTCCTGGCTCTCTGTGGAAGGGAGTAACATAACCTTAGGATGAAAGAAGGGGTTCAGCCTAAGGACTAGTTTGTCTTTCTAAAAAACACACAATTCTGGGTCAGTGGAGAAAGTCCCTAGTTCAGATACTCTGTGGGCACAGGTAATAGGTACCAAAACAGTTGTCTTTATATAAAGGAAAAATAAGGACACACAACGTATGGGCTCAAAAGGAGGCTCCAGGTGGAGAAACAATGTTGTACTGGGGGGCAATGTAGATCTGCTGCCCGAAAGGAATTGCTTGACATGCAGATGTGACAGCAGATGATGCTTGAGAGAGTGGAGGCCCAATGTTTCAGTGTGTTTGGCTTAAGTCCCATGTCCAAACCTGCTTGCAGGAAACAAAGTACTTTTGGAATTCCCACTCATGAAGCCAACACCCTCTTGTCAGAACACCACTGGACAAACCAATCTCAGGTAACTCCGTAAATTCTATTTGTCGAGTTCTGTCCAGAAAACATCATGGAGTTACCTGAATATCCCACAGAACTTCGCTGTTCCTTTTCAGCAGCCAGGCTGCCAGTGACAACTTTTGAACATCTGGGTACACTATTGGCCCGTGACAGGAGGTCCTACCACTGAGGTAGGAACAGGGGGTTCTCTACTGCTATGTTCATGATGTCTGGGAACCATAGACATTGTGACCAATATGAAGCTACCAGAAGTATTGATGCCTCTTTTCCCCTGAACTGATGAAGAACTCGTGATATGATTGTGAATGGGGGAAAAGGAATATAGCACTTCCCATGGCCAAATTGTGGATAGTGCATCCACCCCTGCTGCTGCTGGATCTCAATTCGTGGCCAGGAACACAGGACTTTCCTGTTATTACTCATGGCAAACAGATCCATCACCAGCGTTCCATACTGGTCCTGGATCAAGTGGAATGTTGATGACAGGGACCACTCTCCTAGGTCCAATTCTTGGCTGCTGAGCTAGTCTGGCTGAATGCTGAGAGAGTCTCCTTTATGAATTACCTTGATTGAGGACAGGTGGATTTCCACCCATTTAAAGAGGAAAGGGGCTTCTGTCTGCAGCAGACTCAAACAGGAGCCTCCTTGATGACTGATGAAAGCCATTGTTGTTGTACTTTAGTCTGTGTGAACTAGAACATGGTTGCCCTCCATGCACTGGATGAAACGAAGCAGCACTAGATGAACAGCTCTCAGCTCTAAACGACTGGATGTACCACCCCACTTTGACTGATAATCATCTGTCTTAAGCAGAACCATGCATACAGTGCACTCCCCACAACTGCTCATATCCTTCCTGCGCACGAGACAATGAGGATTCCACAGGAGCATTCCACAGGTGAGACACTCTTGCAGGGACCACCACCTCAAAGAGTTCTTGACCCGGGACAGAACCAGTATGGTCAGGTAGGTCCCTACAGCTATTTCCTGCTGATAAGGCCACAAAAGACTGCAGTGGACATAGATGGAATCTGGCTTAGACTACCTTGTCGAGACACGACACCATGCTGTCAAGCAACTGAGCCAGGAACATTAGATCAGAATGATCCTCCCAGCAGTTATTGCAGGAGGTCTAGCAGATTTCCTTGCCTCTCGACTGATAACACCACCCAGTCCCACACTATATCCAACCGGAGACCCAAATGGATTATCAAGGTCAATGGGTAGAGGCAACTCTTTTCCTTGTTGATCAGGAACCCATGGGACTGCAGACAGTCTGCAGTGAGCTGCAGGTCTCTCTCTCTCCCTGGGCCTGTGATGGGGACTTCACAAGATTGTCTAAATAGGGGTAGACATGGACTCCCTGCTCCCTCAGGCACGCTACAAGGACCACCAATATCTTTGTGAAGATTCTGGGTAATGATGCCAGGCTGAAAGGGAGAGTCCAGAATTGGAAGTGACATCCTGCAAAGGTGAAGCAAATGTGCCACCCTGATCAATACGTGGAGTAAGCTTCCTGGAGATCTATGGAGCACAAGAAGTCCACAGGACATAAAGTGCTCATGATGGAATGAAGCATTTCCATCCAAACCTTCTGGTCCCTAGCCCTTTTGTTCAGGGCATTGAAATTGAAAATTTTTTAATTTTATTTTTTATTTATTCAAACTCCTACCCCTACATTCCCCTATGGCTCAGGGTGGCTAACACACAAAACAGAAATACAATAAAACTCCCCTTTAAAAACCTCATTAGAAGAAAAAAACACATCCTCACCTCTAAACTAACCCCAACTGCTTTGCCAAAGAGAAAAGCTTTACACTGCCTCAGGAATATGCTCAGGCTCACCACACCTCTGGGAAAAGGGAGTTCCATACNTGGGCCCCAGGTATCATCAAGCCCCCTCCTCCCCTGTTGAGGAGAGGGGGTGAGGTCAAGACATGCAGGGGGGCTTCCGGGCCAGCGCAGCCAAAAGCGGCCTGCCATCCAGCAGTGCCACAGACACATGCCACAGGCTGCACACTTAAGGGCCATGCTAAAGGGCCTTTAGGCATGGTCCTTAGCAGGACTAGGGGGAGGCATTTTTAGAGGTTGGGGGGGCAGGGTGGTGGGTGTGGGTTAAGTGGAGTTTTATGGACTGGTGGCTGCTGGTGTAAGACTGGGAGAAATTTGAGAGGGGGGTTTAAACAGGCGGGTGGGTGTTTTATATAATAAGGTTATTTTTCCCTGCCCCCCTGGGGACAGGGAGGGTTCTAGAGCCCAATAGGGAAAATATTTATGCACAATATTAAATTGTGCACTCATTTACTATAATTTACATTGCCAAACTAGTTAATACTTACAAAGCTAGAAGGGACCCAAGGATCATTTATTTATTTATTTTTACCCCATCCCTCTCACCACATGACGACTCGCCGCGGCTTACAACAAAGGTAAACATTAAATAAGATAAAAGGTTAAACATTAACTATAATATAACAACAATAAAATCAGACGCCCAAACCTTGTCTGTATAATAAACAACCCTTTTATATGTGTTTGTAATGGCCTGATGGCTAGACAAATGAATAAACAAACCAACCCCACAGGAACCAATTAACCCATCCCACCCCCTGCCAAACACCTAGCAGAAGAGCCAGGTCTTACAATGCCGGTGAAAAGTAAGGAAATCCGAGTTGAGGCGAACCTCCGCCAGGAGGGAATTCCACAGCGACAGGGTGGCCACTGAGAACGCCTTTCTGTCCGTTTGGACCCACCAAAAACGTGGAACCTCCAGGAGGGTGTCCCTAGCCGACCGGAGAGGCCGCCCTGGGAATGAGACGGTCCCTCAGATAAGTGGGACCCAAGCCAGCCCCCTTCACCAATGCAGGATTCACAATTCCTAAAGCCTAATCCAAACC